>NW_021011496.1:3151080-3333850 GCF_003987935.1 Bombyx mandarina
CAGACAAAATCAAATATTTTTTATTTATATATACATAGTACATAAAATGATCTACCACACGATTTTTAAATAAATCAAAACACTCAAATTACAAAATAAGCTAGCTAATTTCAATTTTACTTGAATTTCATACGACACTTGAAAATGCGTGATGTATTATTTTACAATTTGATATGCAACTTTAGACTTTATTCATAGGTAACCAAGGATATAATGCACGCACATTATAGCTTTGTATAGGTACTTGTTCGCGTTATTCACACGAAGTAGCAGAATTAACGACTTGTATATGACGCTTTCATAAAACAACACTATCAAATGTCTTATATTACATATTGCTTGTGTCCCGTCTAATTAGAACGCTAATTACTTGTGTTTAATTAACAGAAAGAAATCGTGTATTGTTGGAGCAACATTGAATTTGACACCGTGTCGTCATGATGCTTGTAAATAGCCATGACAGATAAAGTTATATAATAAATAGGGACGTGGTTGGAATGCGAGTATGGCTGAAGAGTTTTATCGATACAGCCTGTTTCTCTATCAATAATCATGGATATATCAATAAAATGAATAAACATTTAACGATTATAAATCATGTTTCTGATCAGAAGTAATTTTTTTATTGGATCATCTTCAACAATTCTATAGAGCATTTTTTTAAGATTCTCTAAAATGAAATGATCTAGGGAATCAAGTAGGTGCCTGTATATTTGGAACTAAGAAATTTAAAACTTATTTAAAAGTAACACATACTTCTTTGTGATGACAATATTAAAAAAATAATTAACTACATAATTATTCCGACTCCGTTCTTCCGAAAAGATCTCTCTATTTATTTATTGATCTCTTTCTAAAAACTCTACACTTATATAGTAAACAAAATGCAATAGAAAAATTTAAAAGAAGATCACTTGAGTGTACAATGCTTATTTACTAAAAGGTGGGCTACTTAACAATAGCGTTGTACATTTCGTTCACGCAACGATTTTATTGTCACATCACTAATCGTTTTTGAAAATGGAACTCGAATTTTAAATACGATTTTTTTTTGAATGTTTATCGTTCTGCGTGTTCCTGACGAGAATTATCTGTGACATTTCATTTTCGCGGTAAAATTAAATATAGTAACATCAACAATTATGATGATGAAATAATGAATTGAATCTATAATCTGATATTAATTAACAACAGCGTGTTGTTTATCATTAGATAGTATTTCAAGCAGTGCGAGTATTAGCTAATAATATCTTGAAATGACAGCGAAATTTTGTAATTCAAAATTTGCGCCAGACGGAAAATATCTTTAGGTGTGGTGTAGGTACACATTGATCAGTTTTAGTAAAAATGTACAGTAATCCCCCCTATAACACGGTACATTGGTTCCGCGTTATAGAAAATATTTAATAAATCCCTTAATTTTATTTTATAACAACACAATTGACGCAATGTGCATAGGTACATACGCGAAATTAATTATGAACTGTACAAATCATTATAAAATTCACGCTTATTCCATTCATCATCATTCATTATCAATTTCATTTTGCACAGAAATAGAACGTGTTAAATCCCCGCGTTATATCCGTGTTATATGAGGTACTGAAATCGCGTAATAAGGAAACACGTTTTTTTTTTAAATATTTTTTTCATAGGCGGTGTGGACGACAGCCCACCTGGTGTTAAGTGGTTACTGGAGCCCATAGACATTCTCAGCGTAAATGCGCCACCCACCTTGAGATATAAGTTCTAAGGTCTCAAGTATCGTTACAACGGCTGCCCTACCCTTCAAACCGAAACGCATTACTGCTTCACGGCAGAATTAGGCAAGGTGGTGGTACCTACCCGGGCGGACTCACACAAGGTTCTACCACCACTAGTAGTGTGGATGTCTTACGAAATTTCGCCGGTGCGTATTCAAAGATTATCCATAAGACTTAACAAATTTAAGATAACTTTTAAGTATTACGTTTTTTTTTTTTGAATTTTTTTTGTCGACCGATTATTGACATTGACATCGTTAATCCGCAGTTACGAGTATTGCACACAATGCGACAATGGACCGGGAGCGAACTGAACAGTTTTCATTGTTTGTTCACGCAATTCTGAGGATTTAGAATGTTTGAAGGATGCGTTGAAGAACATTGTAACTTGCTTAGGTTTTTTTTTATTAGGAATTTCGTTAGTGGTAAATCAAACTTGGGCGATTTTACGATCGATTTGATATTCGCTGTCAGCGGAATTTAGAAAACTAATTTCGTAGCTTAAAATTAGATATTACGTTGAAAAATTTGCAAATCAGGCAGAATATTGCCAGATGTCTTGTAGGAATCTTAGAAACTTGAACGCCTCTACGAAGAGAAAAATATCATAGACACAGATTTCGTTGACTCTTTTGAAGTTAACTGTTCTGAATTAAACTTATCTTAATTTTAGTTCATGTTCGGCTGAATTTTTTTTTATTGCTTAGTTTAGGACAAGCTCATTGCCCACCTGATGTAAAGTGGTTACCAGGTCCCATAGACATCTACAAAGTAAATGCCGCCACCTACCTTGAGACACGAGCTCTAAGGTCTCAGCTTTTACAGTACAACGGCTGCCTTGCCCTTCAAAACCGAAACGCATTACTGCCTCACGGCCGAAATAGGCGGGGTGGTGGTACCTACCCGTGCGGACTCACAATACGTCCTACCACCAGTAAATTCATTTGGTGTATTCAATTATCCATTTAAAATTTGTTTAAATTCTATTTAATAAAGTCGTTAAATCCGTTTTCTGTATCGGAATCGTCACGATTACAAGGAAATAGGCAAGCCACGATGAAGTTTTTAAGTGTCAATTCAAAGCTTTTAATGTACCGACACCGAGTGTTGAACTAGGAGACAAAACTTAAAATTTCTATGTATGTATTATACATATAGACGCTTGAAAGTCAAATGTGACTAAGCGACAATAACTGCTTGGTACATAAATGATAGGCAATAACCATATTCGATGCGCAAAAAAATATATTTCTAGGTCTATTAAAATCATTTCAATCCTACAGCTAGATACGTTAAAATATAATTTTTTTCAGGTATTTCTACTTTAAATTAGTCTATTGTAAAGTTCACGCATTCTCGCTTAGTCACGTTTGCCTTTCAAGCGTCGATATATATAATTTCTATAGATATAATTTCTAAAATCGCAAAACAAGTTACAATGTTGCTCCAAACAAGCATAGGGTAGTGCATATTTCGCTCGATATATTTTCGTATGACACAATACGTAAGTTCACCGTTCCCGCCCTCGCCTACAACAATGACCATTGTAAACGCACCCTTAACATCTGATGGGACGCGATAATGAAGTGTGAAATTTTAATCCGATCCTTGACGTTTCATTGCGTTAAGCATTTGTTTTTTTTTTTTTTTAATTCCCTTTTCACGTCGATCTCTTGTTTGGAGCAAATCGGTATTAGCTAAGACACGTGCAAAGTGTTCAGAACTATGAGTATAAAATAATTAGTGTACTATTTATTATACATATTAATTACTAACTGTACCCGCCCGTTTCGATGGGCATTTAAAATTAACACTTATTTCACTCACCCCCACAAAGATTCTCATCATTAACGCCCCCGCAACTGGTGTAGGGAGTCTAACACTCATATAAATATTAGCCTATCCATCAAGTACATGTATTTTCTACATGAATATCAAGTTTCAAGTCAATCGGATGCATGGTTCAGTAGTTATAACGGAACATCCGTAAAAACCACTGTAGATTTATATATTAGTATAGATGAGGAGAGCCCATGCTTTTTTTTACCCTTTATTGATGCACGAAACAAGTTACAGCTATAGAAATTATAAGTTCAAATATTTAATGTAACAACCTGGATTATAATTCAAAACAGGTGCATACAGAAAAATTATAGGAACTGAACAGATGCCTAAATACCTTGTGTGTGTTTAAACATATACACATATATACATACACACATACACATACACACACACACACACACACACACACAACCGCACGCATCCACACACACAAATGTAAGTTACTATCTAATGAAATTAAATCTAACTAGAGGTCCCGCAGTAGTAGAAATTCGACTATAATAATTGGAATTGTAAGTTTGTACACTATTATGATTGTATTTTATACTTCTATAATCACATATTTCGCCAAGACTACACTATAAAAAAATATTAACAAAGACAAACAATATTTAATCTCAATTTGAAAACAGACGTCAAAAAAAAAAGTTTGACAATAAATAGTATGCATGCGTGTGTGCGTCAAATACATGGTATGTAGTGTATGTAATGTTTTCTTTATTGATATAATGTATCTTTTATGCATTATTTTAAAAAAGTATTAGCATTGTACACTTCTTCTCTATATTCTCTATAAGTGTGGGAAATTTCATACTCCTCCGACCGCGCAATTTTCGTAAGAAGGGATACAAAGTTTTTGCTTCACGTATTAATATATAGATGTATCATTAACCGGACAATATTAATTATTTGAGATATATAATCGGACCGGTGATTGATAAATTTGAGGGTAGATCGGAGATTATTAAAAGTACTTTTACGGTTTTATATCGCGTTTTTCATTATCACGTCGACGTATAGGTAACACCTAACTGAGTTTCTCGTCAGATCTTCTAGGTGGGTCGCGATTCCGATCCGGTAGTAGATTCTGCAAACACTGCTCTTGTTAGCCACGTTTCAACGGTTAGAGCCTCGTAAGCTCACTTACTCATCCGCGGGAAACTACCAGAGAATAGGTAGGAAAAAAAACAACACCTTAGCCGGCTGTGACCATGAAACGTCCTAAATAATATATGGACAATAAAAAATATGAGACTAAGCTGTAAAATTCGTTTAATTAAGCGTGATTAGTGTTGGACAATATATAGGGCCAAATCCTGATAAAAAAAAATTATAGCTTAGATGGGTGGACGAGCTCACAGTCCACCTGGTGTAAAGTGGTTACTGAAGCCCATAGACATCCACGACGTAAATGGGCCACCCATCTTGAGATATAAGTTCTAAGGTCTCAAGTATAGTTACCACGGCTGCCTTTTAAACCGAAACGCATTACTGCTTCACGGCAGAAATAGGCAGGGCGGTGGTACCTACCCGCGCGGACTCACAAGAGGTCCTACTACCATTAAAAATGGTGATTTTTTTTTTTTTTTTTTTTTATGATTGAAAGTTTACTGGTGGCCCGAAGGCCTTTCCAGTTTCACCAGGACAGGTGGGCGAGCAAAGGCTCAGCCAAGAGGGGTGGGATTTGCTAACAACTGCCCGAGCGCCTCCGAAGGAGATCTAACAACTCAAGAGCAATTGTTTCGCGAATGAATCTACTACCGGATCGGAATCGCGACCCGCTGAGNGTACCACGAACACAGAAACAACAAAAGGAAACAAAACAAATAAAAACTTCCAGAAAGAGCACTTAGTCGGCAGATGTACCACAAACACAGGCCGCGCGAACAATGGCCGGGCTAACAAAAGCCGGGCGAACAAAGACCGGGCGATCGAGTGGACGATGAGCACGTCCGCACGTGACGGGTGCCTCTATCGGAATGAAAAATGGTGATTGGAATGGTGATAGATAGAGAGGGCGAGGAAGATGATATTCCAGGTTCAAACACCAATAGCCTGTTAACGCGATATTTACCCCTTATCAAAGGCGACTTTACCCATGGTTCAGGGTGTGGGCGCAGCGGTGTTAGAGGCGCCAAGCTCGCCACTCTCAATGAACCTGCTGCCTTTGTCTCTATTTCATTTTGACCTTACTCGAGGGTTTTAGGGTAGTTGTAGACGGGCTTTACATCCGCTAAAGACGCTTTCGCCCCTAAACATCAGGTACATAGATCAAAACGAACAAAAACAACATAGCATTTGCTTATCTAAATCCCGATCTTTCTCTGAAATATGGCGAGATTAATACGATCTGATATAGGATTGTCCTAAATCAAAGCGGAGTGCACATTCGAATATTTCACACGAGACTTAACTCGTGAACGAGATAAATATATTTGGTGGAATAATTTTGAGGCCATTTATTCATTGAAGTCGTAATTACCGAGCGCTTTAACAAATGCTTGTTTTTTTCTCTAACCTATTTGCTGGTAGTCTAAGGGGTTATTCCAGTTACGCTATTGCTGGTAGGTCAGCTCATAAGGCTCAGTCTGAGAGAGTTTATAAACACTAGCCCTAGCAAGAGCAGTGCTTTGATGAAGCCATCATTGGATCGGAATCGCGACCCACTGAGAAGATCCGGCGAGAAACTCAGTGGTGTTATACATCGACATGTTAATGAAAAACGCGATATAAAACCGTAAAAGTACTTTTAATAATCTGCGATTTACCCTCAATTTTATCAATCGCCAGTCCAGTCATAAAGCTCGGGTTTCGGGTGCGATATGTAGGTATGTGTGAGTATGTGCGCGTCCACTAATGACTTTTTACTCATAGTTCTGAACACTTCGCACGTGTCTTGACGTAGCTAATACCGATATGCCCGAAACGGAAATTTGATGTAAAAGTGAATTAAAAAAAAAAAAATCCTAACGCAATGAAACGTCAAGCATCAGATTAAAATTTCACACTTCATTATCGCGTCCCATCAGATGTTAAGGGTGCGTTTACAACCTAAGCCTAGTCTAAGGGGCTATTACAGTTACGCTATTGCTGGTAGGTGAGGTCAAAGGGCTCAACCTGAGAGAGTTTATTTATTTACAAGAGCCCTAAGCCCTAGCAAAAGCAATGCTTCGCTGAAGTCATCATAGGATCGAAAACGCGACCCACTGAGAAGATTCAGCGAGAAACTCAGTAGACTGTGTCTATAGGTAGGTATATGTCACTCGGGAATAGTGTAGCTTCCAAACAGTGACAGATTTTTTCAAATCGGTTCAGTAGTTTCGGAGCCTATTCAATACAAACAAACAAACAAATCTTTCCTCTTTATAACATTAGTATAGATAATGCTTCTTGAAAAGATCATAACAAATTCATGTTTTCCAACAGGCGATTCTGGATTTTTTAACTCAATCTCACTTTAAATACACTGCGATATTCTAACTACGTCCAGCTGCCGCCAAGTAACCCAACACCTGAGCACACCTGAATATTGAACGTCTCCCATTGGCTGATATTAAGCTAGGGGATGAGGAACGAGCCCCGCGATTGGTGGAACGCTAACGGGGGTGGAGTGGAGGTTTCGTGTTACAAAGCACTTATTATCAGTGATTTAGGGATTGTCGACGATATTACAAGGATAAACTTATTCTATGTTTATTTAATTAAGTTGAATTTTTAACAGCCGTTTGGATAAAATTCTGGGGTACGTAATTTTTTTTCCCTTATCTATTAGCTGGTGGCTTAAGGGGTTATTGCAGCTATGCTTGGGTGAGCTCACAGACTCAACCAGAGGGAATTTGGTACCAATGGCCCTAGCAAGAGCAGTGCTTCGCAGAACCCATAATCGGAGTCGCGACCCACCGAGAAGATCCGGCGAGACACTCATTGGACTGATTCACCTGTGGCGTTAGCCATCACAGAACACAAGATATTTGACAGATGCCTGAATCTTGCATACGACATTTTCAAGATAAGCTCGCATATATACAAGTTCCGAACAACAACATTCGGACCGTCGGTCTACCGAGCAATATCACCCGCTCGGTGGAAGATCTTCCTTTCGTCGTAAGCCTACACACCGTTGGTCGTGGACATGAGCATTGTCTTTTTTTTTCCTTCCTAAGCTGAGAGCCTTGAGAGGCTATTTCAGCGTAACCTTAACTAGTAGGTGCCCAAACCGGAGTGATGCTAACACGAACCCTAGCAAGAGCCGTGCTTTACAGAATCTATCACCGTATCGGAAACGCGACCCACTGAGAAGATCCGGCGAGAAACTCAGTGGGCTGTGTCTGTTGGTTAAGCATTGCAATGGACAAGCCGCTGCCTACTATTGAAAAAGCCCTCAAAGGATGTCAAACGAATGTATCGAATTGATTTTCGAAAAAAGGTGTTATTTCACTATTTCACTTCAGGGCAGGACCGATCTTTGTGGCGCAGATTTTGGGAGGCCTATGTCCAGTAGTGGACGTCTGTGGGCTGATAAGAAGAAGAATAGCCGGCTAATAATCGCATCTTCCGAAGGTACAGTTTGATATACTTTCAAAAGTATTTTAGACTAGGTAATAAAAATAATAGGTGCTCACGCGAATACCGGGTATGGTATTACTAGATCGCGCGGGTTTTGCTTTTAAGCCTATCGGATTACATACAACAAAGGAGCCGTTATATCGTATATAACATTATTTATATTAGTGTTTGTTGACGGTGATGTTGAAATGTAAATGTTTGTATCGCGGTGGCCTTTGATTGAATTACTGAGTACTCAGTGGGAGGTCTTTGGAGTTTCGCTCAGGGGTGACGAATCTACCCAATCTAATAATTTTAATGCCTCAATTTTGTGTTACTGGTTGCGGTGATACAGTACGTGTCGCCTAAGGTTGTCAGAGGAACAGATACCGAGAACTGACGCTCAAAAAAAAGCTTCGGTTTTTCGTTTTGGCTACCAACTCTGCATATAAAATACGCTCATATGACGTGCTCAATCTAAAAATGTGTTCAATTAAAAGAAAACCTTAAGATTTACACAATATAACCTAAAATCCGTAAACGGATTATCCAGCGTTAAAAACACAATACATTTATACAAGTTATGAATTAATTGAAATCTAATAAAACAAAAATCGAGTTGTGAAAAAAAGAAAGAAAAAAAAACAAAGCATATTTTTTCGAAGCAATCTTCGCTGCATAATCTTTATATAAACGTGACGTAGATAGCTGATTCGACAAATTGTAACTTCATTGATAGCCTCATATTATGAACTAGTTAAATATTCCGTTTTGTGAAGTCAGTTGTGGTCCCACGAAGGAACTTACCAAGCGATTTATTATCTGGATTACTCTCTTGCATTCCCATGACGTGTGACGGGAATTGAAATTAAAAAAAAAGAAGCAGACTAAACGATATTAATGGCGCCAAATTGGCATTTTTTTTCCTACCTCAGCTGGTGGTAACCTTAGAGGGTTATTCCAGAGTAAACTGAGTAGTAGCTCACGGGGTTCTAGCCTAGTGACGTTGCTAACACTAGCCCTAGCAAGAAGCAGTGCTTCGTAGAATCTACCAGCGGATCGGAAACGCGACCCACTGAGAAGATCCCGCGAGAAACTTAGTGGGCTGTGTCTGTGGGTTAATTTACTCGCCAAACCTTTCGTCGCTTGCGACGGGTTCGACGAGAACGGTGACCGGTCAAATTGTCAGAGAGATTTGAAAACTTATATGGCGATACGTATTTCAACGGTTTTTTTTATTGCTTGGATAGAGGACGAGCTCACAGCCCACCTGGCGTTAAGTGGTTACTGGAGTCCATAGACATCTACAACATAAATGGACCACCCACCTTGAGATATAAATTCTAAGGTCTCAATATAGTTACAACGGCTGTCCCACCCTTCAAACCGTAACGCATTACTGTTTCACAGCAGAAATAGGCAGGGCGGTGGTACCTACCCGTGCGGACTCACAAGAGGTCCTACCACCAGTAAATACCAGGTACACCCGGGATAGATTCCAGTACTTGGGAAACATTAAGAAGATCTTATTCCGAATGCCTTTAGGTACAAATTACCTATTGAAATGTACCGTAGATGAACGCCAAGTAACAGAGATTAGCTTTTCAGTAATTACTGAAGATTCTTGTCTGCAATTTCTTATTGTTATTCAATTTTATTATTAAACAAGCGACCCGCTCCGGCTCCGCTCGGGTCTTTAACAAAAATGTCAACGATATTTGACGTTGTTTTATTTCTTTAAATAAAAGAACACTTATTGCGGCATAACTATAATAGTTAGACTTATGCTGTCGCGACACTTTTTGTAAATAACAATGTGTTCTACAAAGTCGTAGTACATTATTTTATTCTATCATCAATAGTTTTCGCAGGGCACGCGATGTAAAGAATATTTTAAGTATTTTTTTTTCACCTTGCATTTATTGGAGTAAAGTAAATATAAATAGTAAAGATCCCTAATTTTTTTCAAAAAAGATTATAGTCTATGTCACTCGGGAATAGTGTAGCTTCCAAACAGTGAAAAAATTTTTCAAATCGGTTCAGTACTTTCGGAGCCTATTCAATACAAAGAAATCTTTCCTCTTCATAATATTAGTATAGAAAACCCTGTTGTTTGAGGGCTGTTTCAAAGTCCAATTGATTATTCATTCGCTTTCGCCTACATCGCTTCGAGTTCGTCCAATACAATACAATATTGTGCTAATTCCCGTATGCGATCAACTTCGCAGTAACAGTAACGCTTCACGGCAACCGTGTGAAACAAATAACGTGTTAAATTGCTTGGCGTTTTACTGAGAATCAAGCGAGTACAATGCCGATGTACTCAACGAGTATAACGCCGAAGCGATTACGTTAACGTATAATACCTCAGTGTGCTTAGTGCGAGTTTTTTTAACGTTCTCGATAGCGTAAAAGTTAACTCAAGTTTGTATGCAGTTGGAACAGCGCCCCTAGCGGCAGACGTAGGCAAACGTTCCAACGCTTACGCGAATGCGAAAAAAAAAGGTAAGGGAGGAGAGGCCACTACACCAAAGAAGACTGAAGAAAGAAGAGAAAAGGAAGAAAGAAGATGCATGCCTCTTTTTACCCAACCCACATGAACCGCACCAACAATCTCATCACCCTCGTTAGGCAGGGAACTCGCACTAAGCACAGAGGTGTAGTATTTTAATGTTGCTCAAACATCATCGCGGCCTAAAGGATAAGACGCCCGGCTCAATCGTATCGAGCGATGCGACCGTCCCAGTGTTCTAATCCAGCAGTTCTTCAGTGTGCTCAGTGTGAGTTTTTTAACGTTGTCGATAGCGTAAAAGTTAACTCAGTTTGTATGCAGTTGGAACAGCAGCCTTAGCGGCAAACGTAGCAAACGTTCCAATTCCATACAAACTTGAGTTAACTTTTACGCGACCGAGAACGTTAAAAAACTCACACTAAGCACACAGGTGTGGTATTTTAATGTTGCTCAAACATCGTCGCGGCCTAAAGGATAAGACATTCGTATAGCGATGCAGCGGTGTTCGAATCCCGCAGGCGGGTACCAATTTTTCTAATGAAATACGTACTTAACAAACGTTCACGATTGACTTCCACGGTGAAGGAATAACATCGTGTAATAAAAATCAAACCCGCAAAATTATAATTTGCGTAATTACTGGTGGTAGGACGTCTTGTGAGACCGCACGGATAGGTACCACCATCCTGCCTATTTCTGCCGTGAATCAGTAATTCGTCTCGGTTTGAAGGGTGGGGCAGCCGTTGTAACTATAGGTACTTGAGACCTTAGAACTTATATCTCAAGGTGGGTGGCACATTTACGTTGTAGACGTCTATGGGCTCCAGTAACCACTTAACACCAGGTGGGCTGTGAGCTCGTCCCCACACCTAAGCAATAAAAAAAAGAGTAACTTATACAATATAATCATTCTTCCGTTTTCGCGACTCGTAAACATAGATAATTAAACTATTATCTGATCTTATACCTTTAAACGAGCAATTTTATAATATATAGCTGAATTTTGGAAACGGCTCCAACGATTTTCATAAAATTTAGTATACAGGGGATTTCGGGTGCGATAAATCGATCTAGCTGTGATTTATTTTCAGAAAATGTTGTTTTATTCGTGTTTTCAATGATCAGCTCTTCCCGACATCTATTGGCGAATAATAATACTATTTTTCTTAATTGAGGACAACTGACCGCTTTAAAGACACAACAAGATGGCGTTATCAAAAAAAAAAAACCAGCAAAGCTCGGTCATCGTCTAGTTCTAGTTAACTAATTTATGGGTTTATTATCTATGATTCTAGTTATGTCTCGTTTCGTGAATGAAAATCGCGTCACCACGAAATATGTAAAGTATTTTCGAAATTATTGCAATGATATAATGAAAATAAGACCCGAAATTAAACCTCAAAACTATGTAGTTTTAATCAAGCATGTTGTAATTCAGATTCAGGCGTCATGCCGAGGGATTGCTTCACTAAAAGACTCAAAAGCGGGTGGTTTACTAACTCGTGCAATTTAATAAAGAAATATTTGATTTTTTTTGTGACTTTAGGTAAAACTGATATTAATGATTAATTTATGGCATTTTACAATTTATATTTTATCAGAAATCTCCAAAAGCTTGAAGGAGACTATACGTGATGCTAAGGCTGGCTGGTACTTTGCACAGAGAGTGAGTTTGACTGTCCAACGAGATAACAAAGCTAGTATCTTGGGAACTGTGCCTCTTTCAAGCGCATTGGAAGATTTGTTCTAACTGTATGAATTGATTTATGTTAAATTATTTTGATTTGTTATCTATACATATAAATAAAATTGGAGTGTCTGTTTGTAATATTGAAACAACCGCTTTTTACTACATGCATATTAATATATATACGGCACATACACCAAAATAACATTTTTTACAATTTTTGTCTGTCTGTTTGTTCCGGCTAATCTCTGGAACGGCTGGATCGATTTTGACGGGACTTTCTATGATAAGTAGCTGATGATGATATAAAGAGTAACTTAGGCTACTTTTTTTAGACTAGCTTCGCCCCGCGGCGTCACCCGCGGTACGACAATAACCGCGGGTAACATCGCGGGACTCATCTATCAATAATAAAACTATATGTTTCCGAAGCGAAGCGAGGGCGGGTCGCTAGTTTATTAATAAAGACTTAAAATATATCGTACTTGTCACTTGATATTAGGTGGTCTAATCATATCGTTTAACGACTGTCACACATTACACAAGCCTGACAACTTCGCGCCAGAAAAAAGCAAGATGGTGGTAAAATACGTCCTACCAGTTACGTAGATACGTACGTAATAGTTGATTTATCTATATATCGGTTGTATTGTGTAATATCATACGGTTTTGTCGATGAGGAACGCGACAACAATAGAAAACCGGTTATAATCCCGCCTCAAATCTTTAACGCGAAATAAAAAAAACAAACAAAATTTAAAAAAGCTGAGCTACGCCCGACAGGCTCCGCCCATGTATCCGTCTCGCTCGCGCGATTTCTCCCCGCGCTTTTTGAAATTCGAACTGTGTCATTCGAGACGCGGCTTCCGAAGGGAGCGGACGTGTATTGTAACAATCGTTTTTTGTGATTAAACAAAAAATTAAATCAAAAGTGTTATGTGCTGTGATTTGAAAAGTTTTAACCGACGCTTCGTTTCTTGTAAAGGTGGGTTCGTATTTCAAACGAAAACTTTATAATATTGTATTTGGAGTTTATGCGGTTTTTAATTGACACAGCTTTTAATACTTTAAGTGACTAGTTAAATTAAAAGTAGATAAAAGTCAGACCTGAATATAAACTACCTCAGGTCATATCAAACACGATATATATGTAATTCGAAGTACGTTTAAAAGATACTACCATTCCTAGCGTGCTATAAAACATTGGCCGTTCTGGAATTGCGTGTATTGAACTCTTATTCAACTCCTGATGAGGAGATGTCGCTACATGGGCATCAGTAATTAAATGCAATTATGTCCTTTTTTTTACTTTGCATATTTTACCGGTATCAACACTCGCACTACCAATACCGCTGCTATTCAAATTCCAACTCCTAATGTCCCGCCGGGACTCGATATCCGTCTGTTACTGTATCAGCTAGTCAACTAGTTCACTCATGTGTATCAATAATAAATACTTTAGAAATTTAACACACTCAATAACAAATCGAAATAACAATAATTGTTAAAAATTTGATTAAATTATTTTATTTTGTTCATGTTGATAAAAACTACTCAGTTTCTCGCCGGATTCTGTCAGTGGATCGTGATTCCGATCCAGTGGTAGGCTTAGCGAAGCACTGTTCCCATTATAGGGTGTTAGTTTTTATTTAATGTTAGTGTTCCTATCTATGCTGATAGCCTTGAGAGGGTATATCAGCGTTACCCTAGCGTGTAGGTGAGCTCTCGGGGCTCGATAGCCCACAGAGTTTCTTGCCGGATCTTCTCAGTGGGTCGCGTTTCCGATCCGGTGGTAGATTCTGCGAAGCACTGCTCTTGCTAGGGCCAGCGTTAGCAGCACTCCGGTTTGAGCCCCGTGAGCTCACCTACACGTGAAGCTGAAATAGCTTCTCAAGGCTATCGGCATAGGTAGGGAAAAAAAACGGGCTTTGAGCCAGGAAGTCTTGCTAATACGAACCCTAGCAAGAGCAGTACTTCGCAGAATCTGCCACCGGNTTGAGCCCCGTGAGCTCACCTACACGTGAAGCTGAAATAGCTTCTCAAGGCTATCGGCATAGGTAGGGAAAAAAAACGGGCTTTGAGCCAGGAAGTCTTGCTAATACGAACCCTAGCAAGAGCAGTACTTCGCAGAATCTGCCACCGGATCGGAAACGCGACCCACTGAGAAGATCCGTCGCGAAACTCAGTGGGCTGTGTCTATGGGTTAGTTTACTCGCCGAACCCTTCGTCGCGAGCGACGGGTTTGACAAGAACCCGTTGCTGGTTGGTAAGTAAATTTGATGAGTAAATTAACCCACAGCCACAGCCCACTGAGTTTCTCGTCAGATCTTCTCAGTGATCGCGTTTCCGAACCGGTGGTAGATTCTGCGAAGCAGTGCTCTTGCTAGGGTTCATGTTAGCAACGTCGTCAGGTTTGAGCCCCGTGAGCTCACCTACTAGTTAAGGTTACGCTGAAATAGCCTCTCAAGACCATCAGCTTAGGTTAGAAAAAAAAATGCGTTTGCAAATTTTCAAGTTAATTCTACATCTTGTATTTGGTGAAAATAACGTTCAAAGATTCTGTAATAAACAAACCAAGATTAAAAGCTAATAAAATCGTGTCAAAATGTTTTAGTAAAGAGATATTAATCTCGTGAAGCGCTAACCCGGACGGATGCACATATTGTCTTCTCGCATCAAAACTGTTTAATCTCAAAACTTACTAATTTTACAGGAGAGTGTTTTAAAGGTTTAACATGTGATATTTATAATATTAATCATCTTTGTAATATTTATTTTTAATTTTTTACCAGATACATTATCTGTCTTTTAAATTAAGATAAAATTATGTTTTAATTTTGTTAATAGTAGTAAAAATACAGGTAAATAAAAAAAAAAAAAAAACTAAAACTAAACTACGCTCTTTTGACAGTTGTTTATGAGAAAAATACTGATGATACCAAATGATGCCGCATATTAAATAAATTTCGAATATTTTTGGAAATTGTACACTTTTAATGCGAAAAGACGAAATATATTGCCTATTTCGATCGCGAAGTGACCAGATAGAAGATTAATTGTATTATTAGAATTACATTCATAACCAGCCTTTAGGTTAAGGTAGTTTTGATGTTAATTTTGAGTTTTTGTTTTATTATTATTATTTGTTTTTTTTTATACTTTAAGAAATGTTTAATGAATGTAATATGGATGCAAAATCTGAAGTAAATGAAATAAATAAATAAATTACATTTAAAGTTGGTAAGTTTTTATTATTACATTATTTTATCCTATAGTTGATTAGTCTTACGCACATGGCTTAGTTTTTACAAGTCAGATACATCCGGTGGTAGATTCTGCGAAGCACTGCCCTTGCTAGGGTCAGTGTTAGCAACACTCCGGTTTGAGCCCCGTGAGCTCACCTACACACGTTAGGGTGAAGCTGAAATAGCCTCTTAAGGCTATCAGCATAGGTAGGGAAAAAAAAAACCAGATATTTTACACGTTATTTATGTGTTCCTTTTTTGGTTTGTAATGTGTATTGTGTGCCTTATAAATGAATAGATAAATAGGATAGGCGTGTTTTTTATCAGGTATATCGATGAGCGATTTCACGGCCCACCTAGTATTAAGTCATTAGTCCTTAGACATCATACCGCCAATCATAATTAGCACCCATCTAAATATCAAGTATATAAGTCATAGATCTATACGAGTAATAGAGGTTAAAGTATTAAATAGCCGTTTTATTGTAATAAGTATTTCGAATTGACATAGAACCTTCATGGTTTGAGATTTTTGAGCGAAACTTTTCTCAAATGGTACCCATGAGGTTTTTTTTTAAATATGCAACATTCGATTATCGACTTTTAGTTGTTTGTTAACCTACTTCAAAAAGGAGGAGGTTCTCAATGCGACTGTATGTTTTTTTTATATCTGTTACCTCATAGCCTTTGACTGGGTGCATCGAATTTGGTGATTCTTCTTTTATTAGAAAGCTGACGCTTCCCGTGTGGTTCCATTTCAATTTAGTCCAGTTTTGATAATGGTATCCATGAGAAAACCATATAAGTCTTAAATTTGCATTAAGCACGCGCGCAATAAATAGATGAAATTACTCAATAACTCAATATCACGCCAACCGATTTCGATGATTATTGTTTTTAGTGTATAATGAATTTGTTTTGGAATATCTTTATTTTTCTATTTTAAGTCGGTTTTCTGTTAAATCATGTCTATTTACAATTATTTTATTCAGCTTAGACAAGAAAGATGGATACTTCGAAAATTACATGACCGGTTATATAGTACATAGTACATCACTACATAGTATAAAACAAAGTCGCTTTCTCTGTCCCTATATCCCCATGTATTCTTAAATCTTTAAAACTACGCAACGGATTTAGATGGTTTTTTTTTAATAGATAGAGTGATTGAAGAGAAAGGTTTATAGGTATAATAACATCCATTAAATAGTGGCGAAATCAATAATAAATTACAGTTTCCGAAGCGAAGTGACGGCGGGTGGCTACATTGCATTACATATACATTGAAATGTACATGCTATATCTTAAAACCAGTTGTCTCGAAGTACGCGCTATGAATAATGAAACCGCTTTTGGATTGTGCTTGTGTATTTATTAATTTCGGACGTTAATTATGTTCTGATGTGCAATAACCTCAACTTCGAGACGGCTTCATTGTCTTTCTTGATTCCGCAGCCAAGAACGGTTCGACGAAGATTTCTGCCATATACAAAGCCGGCTGAGTTTCTCGGCGGATCTTCTCAGTGGGTCGCAATTCCGGTGGTAGTTTTTTTTATTTTTATTTCTTAGGTGGGTGGATGAGCTCACAGCCCACCTGGTGTTAAGTGGTTACTGCAGCCCATAGACATTTACAGCGTAAATGCGCCACCCACCTTGAGATATAAGTTCTAAGGTCTCAAGTATAGTTACAACGGCTGCCCCGCCCTTCAAACCGAAACACATTACTGCTTCACGGCAGAAATAGGCAGGGCGGTGGTACCTACCCGCGCGGACTCACAAGAGGTCCTACCACCAGTAAGAACCGTTTAGCGATGCACTGATTGAGCTAGGGCTAGTGTTAGCCAATTCTCTCAGGTTGAGCCCGTGAGCTCTCTTATTCGTCAGAGCGGAGCTGGAATAGCCATTTAGGTTATCAGCGTATTCTTTCTTCTTCTTCTTCTTCGTCGCTTTCTTCATTGCTGAAGGTCGTGTCCCTGAAACTGGACCTTCTCTTCTCGAATGGCGGTTGCGACTGGCAGCGCAGTTTAGGGCGGTTATTTAATAACACCAACGGTAATCGGCCGCGGGGTCTCTTTCCTTCTACTTTGGAAATAGAAAGAAAGAGAAAAAAAAAACTTCTGTATTGTGTATGTAAATTGTACTTTTTTTGTATTTAATGTATCGCACTGTTTATTTGTTTTTTGGCGTACCTACAATAAATAATACTCTCTCTCTCTCTCTCTCTCTCTCTCTCTCTCTCTCTCTCTCTCTCTCTCTCTCTCTCTCTCTCTTCTATCAGCGTATAGGTAGGAAGAAAAAAATGACATTGAAGTTATATCTTAGAACAACGCCGGTATTCGGACGATGTTTTATGTCCGCAGGTTAAGAATTCAGTTGTGAAAGCGTCAATTTCCCGCTAACGATCACTACAAAGATATTTTCCAGTATTTTAATCATCTTCGACTTATGAGTATGTCTGTCTGAAAACACAAGGCAAGCGTTTTTCGCTTTAAGTAAAATTTATAAAGTGTTTGTGTTAGGATATTTTAATATTGCACGAATTACACTTACATGTAATTAATTAATATATGTATCATATATTAATTAATTATATAAGTCATCGTGGCCTAAAGGATAAGACGTCCGGTGCATTCGTATGTATCGATGCACCGGTGTTCGAATCCCGCAGGCGGGTACCAATTTTTCTAATGAAATACGTATTTAACAAATGTTCACGATTGACTTCCACGGTGAAGGAATAACATTATAATAATAAAAATCAAATCCGCAAAATTATAATTTGCGTAATTACTGGTGGTAGGACGTCTTGTGACGGGTAGGTACCACCACCCTGCCTATTTCTGCCGTGAAGCAGTAATGCGTTTCGGTTTGAAGGGTGGGGCAGCCGTTGAAACTATAATTGAGACCTTAGAACTTATATCTCAAGGTGGGTGGCGCATTTACGTTGTAGATGTCTATGGGCTCCAGTAACCACTTACCACCAGGCGGGCTGTGAGCTCGTTCACCCATGTAAGAAATAAAAAAAAAATCAACAGTTCGATGTTTTTAATTGAACTTCATTTACAAAATATGTTTACCGCAGCAAATAGCTGAACTTTTTTTTTTTTAATTATTTTTTCTAGATTTTGATTTTAAATGGCTCTCTTGTAAATATGCAAAAATGTTGCTTAATATGTTTAGTTTGTAATCATTTGATTATGACGCTATGACCTGTCCTTCTTCAAACGAAGCTTGTGGAGATTACTCAACATTAGGCAGCGGTTTGGCTCTGCCTCTGGCATTGCTGAAGTCCATGGGCGACGGTAACCACTCACCATCAGGTGGGCCGTGTTTGGCTACAAGGGCAACAAAATAATAATAAAAATTGATTTGAAATAACGAAGTCAATAAACTCCATTACTATTGACCCAATTAATATATTTGCGTCGCAATATCCGGTCGGTGACATCGGCTCCGCGTTGTTATGCAAACATCATTTTACCTGACACCGGTGAATTTTTTTTTTTATAATAAGCAATTGTAAATATTTCATGTGCATCCGTTTCGAATAACTATAGTGTGCGTTCAATTAATTACACGAAGTTCATCCTTAATTACTGAAGTCTCAAGATTGTTTTTTGAGTAGTAGTAGGTAGTAGTTTTATTTATCCAATTGGAAAATCAAAGGTATCATACCATACAGCCTAATCTTTTATATATTATATATTTTTTTAAGAAAAATGATATCTATCTATCTATATATATAAAAATGAATTGCTGTTCGTTAGTCTCGTTAAAACTCGAGAACGGCTGGACCGATTTGGCTGATTTTTGTCTTGAATTATTTGTGGAAGTCCAGAGAAGGTTTAAAAGGTAGATAAACGTGAAAGTGGTCGGAATTAAATAAAAATAACCGTTTTGTTTTTCCTTTGATGTGCCCCTCGTCGGACGGATTCCTTTTGTTTGTTTTAAGTTTATTTTATACAAAAGTTTAGGTTTTTTATTTATCGATTGAGGCACTACGAAGTCTGCCCGGTCATCTAGTTATGAAATAAAATGAAGTTGATTAATATGAAACATGGCATGAAATGAGATGAGATGAAATATAATATCAGTAAAATGGTGGTCATTTACTGAGACTTTTTCAGTGGACTTTTTGGAGGATCCCTAGAAGTTACGTTCAGTAGCTTTGTTTAATTTTCCCACATTTGTGCACTTTCACAGATATTCAACAGTTAATAAACCACCGCTATTACACATTTACACCTGAAGAAACACTGAATAAACAAAATAAAACAAATCACACAACTTCACTCCCCGCGTTCCCGCCAAAAAGTCCTTGTTTTTTTGATTTATTACATTCTATCTTTTGTTTCTTTATTGACATTTAGGAGAAAGTGACAGTTGACATAATTTTTATTTTTAATTTTTGCCTATCTGTATATAGAATACTTTGCATAAAGATTATATTGCTTAATTAGCGATTTTGAGGAAAACTGCCTCAGTTTCCAATTAGCTTAGCTTGTAGGCAGACGAGCACACGGCCCACCTGATAGTGAGTGGTTACCGTTTGAAGAAGGTCATGTCATAGCACTCGGGAAACACCGTGGAGGGGAGCTCATTCCATAGCCGGATGGTACGTGGCAAAAAAGACCTCTGGAAACGCACTGTGCATGACCGCAGTGACTCCAGGTAGTATGGATGAACTCTACTCCGGTGGCGGGCGGTGCGATGGTAAAAACGAGATGTCGGTATCATCTCGAACAATTCCTCAGAGCACTCCCCATGGAACATACGGTAAAAAATACAGAGGGAACCGAAATCCCTCCACAGACCCAGAGGTTCCAAACGATCCGTGAGAATGGGATTGTCGACGATCCGAACGGCCCTTCTGTATGGAGTCAAATGGAAGAAGCTGCTATTTGGGAACCCCGGCCGAGAGATGGGGGCAGTACTCTACGCGAGGCCAGACTTGTGCTTTATAAAGCAAAAGTCTTTGTCCAGGCGTGAAATACCGCTTCGCTCTGTTGAGGACTCCCAGCATTTTGGACGCCAACTTGGCTTTGCCATGTCGACCCCAAGTATCTTTATACTCGCGGAAGGTTGCAGGGATACTCTTTTTTTTTATTTATTTTTTATTGCTTAGATGGGTGGACGAGCTCACAGCCCACCTGGTGTTAAGTGGTTACTGGAACCCATAGACATCTACAACGTAAATGCGCCACTCACCTTGAGAAATAAGTTGTAAAGTCTCAGTATAGTTACTCCTTGGAATTGCGGCGCCATGACAAAGGGGTCCTTCTTCGCAGTGAACGCGCAAGCCTGTGTCTTCAACGGGTTAAATTGAACTAAGTTCGATTCACCCCACTCGGAGATTCGCCCCAGAGAGTTCTCCACTTCAAACACAAGTTTAGATCGTCTCTCTTGCACCACGCTCCGAACAAGACTCTGATGGCCGATATATCGCGCATCCCCCGTGCTGTCGTCCGCATATCAATAGACAGCATGTCATTGATATACAGGATGAAAAGCGTGGGGGAGAGCACTGAACCTTGTGAAACGCCAGCGTTAATGGTCATGGTATCCGAACAGTCAACGTCTACAACGACCGTGATGCTCCGCCCAAACTAGCGAGCCATGTTCGGAAATTTACTTGAAAACTGTGAAATGTGAAACTGTGAAAATGCGAATCAAGTAACTGTTGAATATCTACTGTGTGTTTAGTGAGAGTTTTTTAACGTTCTCGATACCGTAAAAGTTAACTCAAATTTGTATGGTGTTGGAACGTTTGCCTGCGTTTGCCGCTAGGGGCGCTGTTCCAACTGAACACAAATTTGAGTTAACTTTACGCTATTGAAAACGTTAAAAAACTCGCACTAAGCACACTGTTCTATGATTGCTACTGTTGCACATTCCACCGAAATTAATAGTGTTCGTCGATTCTCGAATTTCACGGTGTTTTTAAAATGTTTTTATTAGTTATGTACGTTTCTTTGTACCTAACGGAATCTTTGAACCTCATTTTCACCGATATTAAGACTTCCTATTAGCTTGAAAGCTTGCAGTCGCCTCAATGATCGATCGCATAATACAATTTTTTTCTCTTCCTGTGCTGATAACCTTGAGAGGCTATTTCGGCTTCACTCTAGCGTGTAGGTGAGCTCACGGGCTCAAACCGGAGTGTTGCTAAAACTGGCCCTACCTAGCAAGAGCAGTGCTTCGCAGGATCTACCACTGGATCGGAAACGCGACCCATTGAGAAGATCCGGCGAGAAACTCAGTGGGCTGTGTCTATGGGTACCCCATTATTGTACTATCCTGCCAAACGTATAGCATTGTTGCGCCACGGCAGAAACATATCGACTAATAACTGCATCATTAACATTTAAGGTTTAACTAGATCTCATAGCCGAACGATCTACCCTCAGCACTCACCAATCATTCACTTTCAGATAACAAGCGACGAAAACGTTAAGTAACTGTGATGAAATCGATCGGCATGGAAAACTGCTCCGATCGGCTCAGTCCACCGAGTGACGTGACCAGCGGCTCAGAAACCTCACTCCCGCCCTTCAACTACGAACCAAGCCAGTTCTACGCGCAACAAGAACTCGAGAAACAGTATTTCTCGTGTAAAAAGACAAAAGACGAACGCAAAACGAACGCCATTTACATAGACGGTAAAGCTTACGAGAGCCAGCAGAGGAACAAGAGGTACATCAACTTCGAGCTGAAGCTTCCGCCGCACGACGATTACTTCACGATCGAAAGCGACCGCCAGAACTATTACGACGAATTAAAAAGCTGCATTCACAACGAGAGCGCGCTCGTGGAGCTAAAGGGACCGACGGGGTTCGAAGACGCGGAAGGCAACGAACGCGTTCAGTTTTGCGCCGAGAACGAAAACAATAATACGAGGAGATGCCTGAACTTCAATTCGGAGCAGGTTCAGTGCGTCTGCGAAGCGCTACAGCAGAAAGGGGACATTGAGAAACTGGCCGCTTTTTTATGGAGTCTACCGCCCAGTGAATTGTTGCGGGGAAACGAAACTGTGCTCAGGTAAGAGTTTTTCTCTATCAGCCCACGTTGGACATAGATCCCCCTAAAGCCACAACGTCTGGTCTTGGCTTGCCGCTTTTTTGTGGAGTTTTGTGGACATTGAGAAAGTGGCCGCTTTCTTGTGGAGTCTACCGCCCAGTGAATTGTTGCGGGGAAACGAAACTGTGCTCAGGTAAGAGTTTTTCTCTATCAGCCCACGTTGGACATAGATCCCCCTAAAGCCACAACGTCTGGTCTTGGCTTGCCGCTTTTTTGTGGAGTTTTGTGGACATTGAGAAAGTGGCCGCTTTCTTGTGGAGTCTACCGCCTAGTAATTTGTTGCGGGGAAACGAAACTGTGCTCAGGTAAGAGTTTCTCTCTCTCAGCCCACGTTGGACATAGATCTCCCTAAAGCCACAACGTCTGGTCTTGGCTTGCCGCTTTTTTGTAGATTTTTGTGGACATTGAGAAACTGGCCGCTTTCTTGTGGAGTCTACCGCCTAGTAAATTGTTGCGGGGAAACGAAACTGTGCTCAGGTAAGAGTTTCTCTCTATCAGCCCACGTTGGACATAGACCTCCCTAAAGCCACAACGTCTGGTCTTCGCTTGCCGCTTTTTTGTGGAGTTTTGTGGACATTGAGAAACTGGCCGCTTTCTTGTGGTGACTACCGCCTAGTGAATTGTCGCGGGAAAACGAAACTGTGCTCAGGTAAGAGTTTCTCTTTATCAGCCCCCGTTGGACATAGACTTCCCTAAAGCCTCAACGTCTGGTCTTGGCTTACCGGTTTCGCTTGCGGATCTTTAAAACTAATAGTGCTGTTGGATGCTACTGGTAGTAGCACAGGTCATTGTTGCAATTGTCGGTGAGTTCGACGTCACACTTAGCTTATAGCATCATCCCGGTGAGTCTCTCGCCGGATCTTCTCAGCAGGCCGTGGAAGTTGTGGTGGTAGATGCACTCGCAAAGTAGATGTGAAGTTCGGTGGTGGTATTTACGTTGTTACGCTTATACGATGACTGGCGGTAGGACTCTTGTGAGTCCGCACGGGTAGGTACCACCGCCCTGCCTGTTTCTGCCGTGAAGCAGTAACGCGTTTCGGTTTGAAGGGTGGGGCAGCCGTTGTAACTATACCTTAGAACTTATATCTCAAGGTGGGTGGCTCATTTACGTTGTAGATGTCTATGGGCTCCAGTAACCACTTAACAACAGGTGGGCTGTGAGATCGTCCGCCCACCTAAGCATTAAAAAAAAAATCGGACGCCGAGTAGGACACCGTTGACTGACATGGCAGTAAACGTTTCAAAAAGTGTTGGGAATTTAATGAAAACCTTCTTTCCAGGGCCCGAGCTTTGGTAGCTTACCACAGAGGAGTGTTCCAAGAGCTTTACGCTATATTGGAAGCTCACACGTTTTCCCCGAGACACCACACGTCCCTACAGAACTTGTGGTTCAAAGCTCATTACAAAGAAGCCGAAAAAGTACGCGGGAGAGCTTTGGGTGAGTTTGTGTTTTGTTTTTCGTCGACCTATGAAGTTATTAAGACTGAATCAAGTCCATTTTCTTCGACAAATACAAATATAATTTTACGTCCGAAGATGTAGTAGCTTAGCGCTACATTTGTATTTTATTTTCATCAACATTGTAACTATATGAATACTGGTTGAAGCCTGAAAACCTGGTTGAGTCTTTGCTCGCCCACCTTTTTTTTATTGCTTAGATGGGTGGACGAGCTCACAGCCCACCTGGTATTAAGTGGTTACTGGAGACCATAGACATCTACAACGTAAATGCGCCATCCACCTTGATATATAAGTTCTAAGGCCTCAGTATAGTTACAACGGCTGCCCTTCAAACCGAAACGCATTTACTGCTTCATGGCAGAAATAGGAGGGCTAGGGCTAGAGTTAGTGTTAGCAATGTCGTCAGGCTTAAGCCCCGTGAGCTCATTTACTAATTCGGTGAATCTAGAATAATTCCTCGAGGTTACTAGAATAGGTAGAAGAAAAAAGAAAAGAAAGTAGACCGTGAGCTCGTCCATCCATCTAAGCATAAAAAAACACCTCTTCTTCTTCCAAAAATTGTTTCGTATTATGTGTACTATAAGGTGTACTAGTGGCAGTAGTCGAAATTCGACAATAATTCATTGAAATTATAATTAATTGAACATTATTATCGTTCTATTGTCAAAGACTTCTATAATCACAAATTTCGCGTAGACCCCACAATAGACAAATAATGTTAAAGATAAACAATATTAATCTATTCTCAATTTGACCACAGACTCTAGGCAATAACAAAAGGTTGACAGTAAACAAAGAGTTTAAATATGTGTGTGTATGTCAAATACATGGTAGTGTGTGTAATGTTTTATTTATTGATTTAATGTATTATTAATACATAATTTACAAAACATATTAGCATTCTGCACTCCTTCTCTATATTGTCTATAAGTGTGGAAAATTTCACATTTTTCCGTCCGCGCAATTTTCGTAAAAGGGGTGCAAAGGTTTTGTTTCACGTATTAATATATAGATATGATGCCCTTTAATTTCTGCAGCATTGAAATAGCTGCATCCCTATAGTGAACCACACTGGAAGTTACCGGCCGGTATTCCGCGTCATTGCTTAGTAGACCCACAGGCCGAATCCTGTTCGAAGCCCATCACTGCCATTAAATACTTCCTCGAATGTCTTATGTTCTACGGCAGTTAATGGTAAAACGTCGGGTTAATTCATTAGTGGAACTTACGATTTATTTTCAGGAGCCGTTGACAAATATAGGTTAAGAAAGAAATACCCTTTACCCAAGACCATATGGGATGGCGAAGAGACCGTCTATTGCTTCAAAGAGAAAAGCCGAAACGCTCTGAAGGACTGTTATTACAGGAATCGGTGAGTTCTTCTTAAAGCTCGAGATGCGGGACAATAGGCGGTGTCGCCATGTAACAGGGGATAAGAAAGATAATCTATATCTATCTATATATATAAAAATTAATTGCTATTCGTTAGTCTCGCTAAAACTCGAGAACGGCTGGACCGATTTGGCTGATTTTGGTCTTGAATTATTTGTGGAAGTCCAGAGAAGGTTTCAAAGGTAGATGGAAGGATATGAAACTGCTCGGATTATAAATAAAAATAACAATTTTGTTTTTTCCTTTTATATGTCTCCCGTCGAACGGAATCCTTTTGTTTGTTTTAAGTTTATTTTATATAAAAGTTTAGGTATTTTATTTATCGGTTGAGGCATTACGAAGTCTGCCGGGTCAGCTAGTAATACATAAACTGACACTGTGGTGCAATAGTTAGCGGCTCTCACTGTTGCGCTGAGGGTCGCGGGTTCGATTCTCGCACCAGTCAAACATACGTATGATAAACAGTTTTGCTTACTCTTTGTCTGGGTGTTTATCTATCTATTATAAAATCTAAGATGCACGTCGATTATTCGAAAGAGACGATCGGCAAATTTCGGCTCCGTAGAGCGCTATCTCGCTCGCACGAAACACCAACTACAGTCCGATCGCACAGCGACTGCCAAACGTCACACAGGGTCGATGTGCGATATTTATTGTCGGGTACTGTACACCTATTTGATTGTGTCCTTGGATTAATTAATACCCAGGTACCCGACGCCTGACGAGAAACGAGCCCTCGCTCAGAAGACGGGTCTGACGTTAACGCAAGTATCAAACTGGTTCAAGAACCGTCGACAGCGCGACAGGACTCCGCAACAGCCTAACAGACCGTAAGTGTGGTTTTGGTTACTCATTTTCAGCCTTTTTCTTTTTTTTTATTGCGGCATTTTAATTTTAACGATTTAAAAATTGACACGGTACACAAAGAACAAAATTGTGCGTCTCTCTGGACGCCCTACAGAAACTATGATAACTTAAACTAATCTTAGTTGAACTATTTAATATTGAAAATTTCTAACCCGAGGAAAGCTTAGGTTATGATAAAAAAAATTATGTATATTAATATGATAATGTAAGGAAAATTGTAACATAAATTGAAATAAATTTCATTAAATAGTTAGAAATAAATTGAATTAAATTGAGTTGAATTAAATAGTTAGGAGTTACATACGTTCCCAGTACCGCCGTATGCGTGAGAGAAAGAGATGCCAGACAAACTGACGCCGTAACGCGTTACGTAACGAAGACGGTTTTACCCCCCCATAAAAAGTTATCATTCCAAAAGATCCTATTACACATTTGAACGAGAGAAAAAATTAAAGCAACTATGGGAATCCATGGATTGTTTAATGACGAGTTAGCGGAAGTGAAGTTACTTAACGTACCATCCGAGCTGTATGTAATATATAATGGCAAAAAAAACCTTTCTTACAATATAATTCATTATTGATTAGTCGGTCATCGTTCTCGTCGAACCCGTCGAACGTCGCTTGCGACGAAGAGCTCGACGAGTAAATTAACCCACAGACACAGCCCACTGAGTTTTTCGCGGGATCTTCTCAGTGGGTCGCGTTTCCGATCCGGTGGTAGATTCTGCGAAGCACGGCTCTTGCTGGGGTTCGTGTAAGCAACGTCGTCAGGTTTGAGCCCCGTGAGCTCACCTACTAGTTAAAGTTACGCTGAAATAGCCTCAAGGCTATCGGCATAGGTAAGAAAAAAAATTATTTATGTATAAACACTTAAATTTTGTATGCTGTTTATTTCTAAATAAATAAATAAATCATTCAGCTGAACAATTCAACAGTTCGAAGCAATCTTCTCTTTGTTGCTGCGTTTTATTAACACACTAAGCGAAACTGTAAAAACGTATTTCAATATATGAAAGTTTTCAGTTTAATAAATAAAATGCGATACATAAGTAAAAGTTGTTATTACTTAAGTGCTCTTTACGTTATTCACGAGTCGTTCACACAATTAAAAGTACTAGAGGTCCCGCAGTAGTCGAAATTCGACTATAATTATGTAATTGGAATTGTAAGTTTGCACACTATGATGATTGTATTCTATACTTCTATAATCACAAATTTCGCCAAGACTACACTATAAAAAATATTAACAAAGACAAACAATATTTAATCTACTCTCAATTCGACCACAGACGTCAAGAACAAAAGTTTGACAATAAATTTAATAGTATGCATGCGTGTTGCGTCAAATACATGGTATGTAGTGTGTGTAATGTTTTCTTTATTGATTTAATGTTTCTTTTATGCATTATTTTAAAAAAATATTAGCATTGTGCACTTTTTCTCTATATTCTCTATAAGTGTGGAAAATTTCATACTCCTTCGTCCACGCAATTTTCGTAAAAAGGGATACAAAGTTTTTGCTTCACGTATTAATATATAGATTTTTACGGTTTTCGGTTTCTCGCGTTTTTTATTATCATTATATCGAGGAGCGTAGATTATTTGGCTTAAGCGACATTTTTGCAACTTTACAGGAGAGCCGTTTAAAGCTTAAGATTTTTGAATAAATGATCATAACAAAGAAAACTTCATCATCTATTTTAATGGGTTTAACTTAATTGAAGTTCAATTGAAAACATTAAATTTTTTATACTAATACCAAATAAAACGGATCTTTAATTTAAAAAATAAAATAAAAAAATTATCGCGAAATGTCGTTCAAGCCACCTCGCCTTTTATCCTTCGATATTGTCTCTGACGTTATTTTTATACATTAAAACTACTACTACGTTTTCAATTCGAGTTTATTCTTGTCATTATACTATTACATTTCGAATAATTTACATTTATCGGGGTCAAATTTTCAATACATATATCTAACAAGATCCGTAGCGAATACTAAGTAACAAACGAATTAAAAACGAGAAACGGCTTCAAAGCCCAAAGCTCACTCGCTTACGACTTCAGACTGTAAACAATGGAGCTTTTTATCAAAATTGTTTGACAAACAAAAGCCTAACGTTTTTGACCTTGACTCGAATAGCAAGTGGCGGCTTGTGAAGGATTCGTTCAGTACCACATAAACATTAGAATCAATCGTCGGTGGTATTAACAGTGTCAGCTTCGTTTGCCATAATAATAGTTTTGCTAGTATTAATCTATACATATAAATAAAATTGGAGTGTCTGTTTGTAATATTGAAATAACCGGTTTTTACTATATGCATATGAATATATATACGGTACATACACCAAAATAACATTTTTTACAATTTTTGTCTGTCTGTCTGTCTGTCTGTTTGTTCCGGCTAATCTCTGGAACGGCTGGACCGATTTTGACGAGACTTTCACTGCTAAGTAGCTGATGATATAAGGAGTAATTTATGCTACTTTTTTTAGACTAGCTTCGCCCCGCGGCGTCACCCGCGGTACGACGACCGCGGGACTCAGCTATCAATAATAAAATTTAATGTTTCCGAAGCGAAGCGAGGGCGGGTCGCTAGTCTTAAGTATGTATACAAAAATTGGAATTATAAATAACTGGGATTGACTTACCTAATTATTTTTAGGGTCTAATTTCCGAATTTTTGGGTATTTAATAAAAGTATATTCTGGGGAGAATTTTATGGAGAAGATTTTAGTGATAATCATCATTTCTTCTCAGTGAATGAGATGGAGAATCAACATTATTAAAACAGCATTCTTAGTCATTCAAAAATCCCCTGTGATTACAATTATCACATGAATAAACTCATAAAATCTAAAAAAATGATTATCTTAAAATTACCGTACACTAAAACAATTACACAAGATAAAAAATAAAAAAATACTTTAAATTAGAAAAAAAAATGTTTTTGGCATATCTTCAGTAATTCTGGAAATCTGTATATCTTAACCAAAACCCCATTAACCCCGCTCGCTACGAAGAGATACTAAATTAAAAACAAAAATTGTCTTTTAAATTTCAATAATTTTATTTTTATTTTTATTGCCTTTGTAGGCAGACGAGAATACTGCCCATCTGATGGTGAGTGGTTACCGTCGCCCATTGACTTCAGCAATGCTAGGAGCAGAGCCAAGCCGCTGCCTACCGCTTAATACTCTCCACAAGCCGCGTTTGAAGAAATTATTAGAATAAAGTAATTAATACAGAGTAATTTCTTAAGCTACCATATTGTACCTATTTTTTTTTATTGCTTAGATGGGTGGACGATCTCACAGCCCACCTGATGTTAAGTGGTTACTGGAGCCCATAGACATCCACAACGTAAATGCGCCACCCACCTTGAGATATAAGTTCTAAGGTCTCAAGTTTAGTTACAACGGCTGCTCCACCCTTCAAACCGAAACGCATTACTGCTTCACGGCAGAAATAGGCAGGATGGTGGTACCTACCCGCGCGGACTCACAAGAGGTCCTACCACCATTAATTACGCAAATTATAATTTTGCGGGTTTCATTTTTATTACACGATTCATTTTTATTATTTTATTATTGTATTGCTAATCGTTGTCAATTGTGCTCACAAATCAGACACCACAGATTTAATTATTGTATTACTATGAACTAGAAAAAATCTGTAAGCGTACTAACACATGCCTAATCTGTGACCGTTTTTGAATGGTCATAAATTTAATTGCGGGTCATTTAAAAGGATGTTCGTCATTATTTTTTTTAATGCATAGACAATAATTTGTGCACACGTGGGCCGGTCTCACTTCGTCTGGCAGTCATTGATTGATGACGATGACCCTTAATGAAGAACAGCAATGGCTATTGCTTCGCAATGATGTACGGTCGTGACAAAAAAATCGGATATTTTGTTAACACATTTTGGAGGTTAGCTTTGGAATTTTTTTTTTTTGAGCATAGCGTAGCTAAATGACGGGTATGATGTAAAAAAAATTCGAGTAATTAGAACATGTTAAGTTTAGCCGTAGTTAAATGGAATTATAGCTTTGGCTTAATTTCATATAGTTCTGCGCCGATTCTGTTTTCATTAGAATTCTCGTGTTGAATGTTCAATACTCGAAATAAATATATAGGAAATTAATGAATTGAGGTAAGACGATCCCTTCACTAGGACCAGAGCTACGATCACGTTAATTTACAGCTACATATACATATATACATATACTACATTCTGATCTGATTTACTAGTGGTAGAACCTCTTGTGAGTCCGCACGGGTAGGTACCACCACCCCGCCTATTTCTGCCGTGAAGCAGTAATGCGTTTCGGCTTGAAGGGCGGGGCAGCCGTTGTAACTATACTGAGACCTTACAAATTCTATCTCAAGGCGGGTGACGCATTTACATTGTAGATGTCTATGGGCTCCAGTAACCACTTAACACCAGGTAAGGTGGGAGCTCGTACCGCCGGAATAACGTCGATACAGAGAGATGGCGCACTAGTAGCTTAAATAAACAGGCAAATTTGGCATATGCACTGCAAATATAGTGAGATAAAAACATATTTGAGAACCTCCTTCCTGAATGCGAAACTGGCTGACAAAAAAAACAAAAAAAAAAAACATTTTAAAGTTTAACCAATCACGGAGCGCGTATAGGTCGAGTATTTTACGCGCCATTGTTTCTTTGACGTGTGACGTGTTTAATATTTTTTTATTGTTACGTGTTTTTGCACAGCGTGAGGTCATTGTGGGGCCCGTCTGCGATACATATTATTATTAAGTAGTTTCAACTTGCTTAGAGTTGAATTTGTATGTGTGACAATTTTTAAAATTAGCGCAGTTGTCATACGTCGAATAAGATGATCCGTGTGCTTAGTGCGAGTTTTTTAACGTTCTCGATAGCGTTAAAGTTAACGCAATTTGTATGCAGTAGGAACAACGCTCCTAGTGGCAAACGTAGGCTATCGTTCCAACTCCATACAAATTTGACTTAACTTTTACGCTGTCGAGAACGTTAAAAAACTCGCACTAAGTACACTGGTGGTGTATTCGTATAGAGCAGCCTTTCCCAAAGTGGGCGATAACGCCCCCTTGTGGGCGCTGCAGGCTTAAAGGTGGGCGGCAAGAGACCCAGAAAGAAAATGGGGGCGTTGTGTAGAGGCTTGGGAGGCGATTTGTAATTTAATCTAGGAGGACTCTTAAACACCGGTTGAGTTCTCGCTATAGTGGTTTTGAAGTAGGTGAAAAAATGGGGGCGCTAAAAAATTATTTATTCTGAAATTGGGCAATAGACAAAATAAGTTTGGGAACCTCTGGTATAGAGCGATGCTACTTTATATTTCATTAAACTCAAAAACTATGCGAATGAGGATTAATATCTGACGCAATATCACCGAGAAGTACTTTTCTACCAAATAGAAATGTAAATTAGAAAATGTATTTACAATTAATGTAAGGAAAAAGACGGTGAGAAACTCAGTGGACTGTGTCTGTGGGTTAATTCGCTCGTCGAGCCCTTCGTCGCAAGCGACGGTTCGACGAGGACGGTGACCGGTGCTTGTGGTACCTAAGAGCACCGTTAATGGATCGGGAGGATCCGTAATGACTTGTTTTGAGCGACGTCGACTATTTACCATTCGGTCTAAAGGATCGGGTATGTAATTTCCAGCGGCCACGACAAGAGGGTTTTCATGTCGTGCCGCCTTCTCAAAGTATTCGGACACAATGGAATGGTCTCATATCGTTTTTTTTTGGTCCACAGCGAGATGCTGGTGCCGGCGCAGTACGCGGGGCCGCAGGGAGGACTTGCCCAAGCTTTACTGCCGAACGCGTACTACCATCAGCTCCAAGACCCCACGCATTATCTTCACGGAACACCGTGACGAAATTAACGTTCAAAATAATACTGAACAACCGAGAAACTTTACTAGGCGTATAACGAATTTAAATTTTGTATTATTAAAAATAAATAAAAAGTCTTAAAAGGCTTAAAAGTGCATTTACGCTTTTTACGTTTTGATATTATAGTTCATTTACTTTCGAATCGTAAATATAGTTTTAATACCGTGTTACAACTAATGAAAATCTAAGATGAAAATATAAAAAAAAAACATTCGCGTTCATTTGTTTGTTTGTTTGTTTTTTTTCACTTAATATTTTTGATTGTCACAGTTAAGCCATAGGCCGTATAAATTTGAATAGGCGATTTGAAAAAAAAATCAGATACAAGATAGCTCCTGTGTCAAAAAGAAATCTATGTTTCACGTTAGTGATAAAATTTAATAAATTAGGCCTATAAAATCAAAAGCAGCTAAATCCAAGTCTGTCAAATATTCAGATAAACTACAAAATCGGCCCTAAGCACGTCATTACGGATCCTCCCGATCCATTGAAGTACTGCTCTTGCTAGGGCCAGTGTTAGCAACACTCCCGGTTTGAGAAACTGAAATAACTTTGTTCGGATAGCTATGATATTCTTTATTTTAAAACAGATTTATAAATAATGAGAATATTCCTAATAATCTGAGTTTTAAATGATAAAACTTCGTTTATTAGTACTTAGTACAGAGTAAAAATGAAAATTTTGAACTGAATTAGTTATATTTAGCTGCATTTGTTATAACATGAAAACACTAAAGCGTGTTCAACTAACTAAACAAGATAGGTCCATTGTTAATCCATTTTACGACATTAAGGCGTTTAGCTGCCTTTGATTTCATAGGCCTCAAATCAGCTATTTCTTATGCGTCATGTGTGTAACAATGTCTTATGTGTTGTTGTATATACTCTCATTATAAATTGTTATATAGATAGTGTATGTATCTATAGTAATGCATTGCATTAAAAACATTAACATTTAATTCCAATGGCTACCTTATCTGAGTATTATTTTAGTAAATACCTTTTAAACAGACATTTAACATATATTATGTGTGTGTTCATATGTTTTAGGCGTAAGTAGGTCTTGTAATTCAATTCTTGTTTACTTTAGATTAAAGCTCTAAATATAAGGTAGCTTCTAATTATAGTGATCTGGACGGTAGAGGCAATGAGAATCTTATACCTTTAAACGAGCAATTCTTGTATATATATACATATATATATATATATATATAATCTGAATCTCGGAAACGGCTCCAACGATTTTTATAAAATTTAGTATACAGGGGATTTCGGGGGCGATAAATCGACCTAGCTACGATTTATTTTCAGAAAATGTTGTTTTATTCGTGTTTTCAACTTTATGACTCTTCCCGACATCTATTGGCGAATAATAATACTATTTTTCATAATTTCAACTAGCTGCTTTAAAGACACAATACGCATCGAGCAACGAGCAAAGCTCGGTCATCGACTAGTACTCTTTACGAATGAAAAGAGTGCTCGTGGAAAAGCGACCTATTATTAAATTATTTTATTTTTTTTCAGATAAAATATTAATTCATATTAATGTTAGTAACAGTGATTTCTTAAAATTAAGTTAGTAAGGACTTAGTAGCAAAAACAAAAGAAAAGAACAACATACATACAATTAAAATATGTAGTTTACCATTACGAGCATATTTTGTCAACCTCTTTACAATGATTGAGAAAAGGTCCATCTAATCTCGAGACTATCATAGGCATTATGGGGGCGCCACCGTTGCTAGTGGTGTGATTTGAAAATAGAACCAAAAATAATTATATTAAACTTTTATTTTCACGCTTTTTGTGTGTGTTTGCTGTGTTTTTTTTAAAAGTCGTAATTGGTTGTCTACCGCTGTGCACTTTTTTCACTTGTCTCGTAATCAAAACGGTTTTCTTTGCCTCTACCCTCCACAGTATGTAAATGTTACACAGATTATGTATGTAAATCAAAACATTATGGAGTATGGTTCCTATTATTTTGTAAAATTGTATCTTTCTTTCAGAAATATTAGTACCAACGGCGTGAGTAATAAAAATAAATACATGTCGGTTTTGTAACGTACCTTATACTAAAGACGTGAAAAGTATTTTCGATTAATATAGGTAGAACAAAAATTTAATCGATAAGTAGAAAAATAATCGTTTTCTCATTTACACTATGTAATTTGTTAGTTCGAGTTTAAATCGTATTAAAGATTAGTGTATAGTTTTTCGATTACTAGCTGGTGGCAATTATTATTTAAGTGATTATTATTGTTGTTATGCAAGAGTTCCTCGTTTAATTTTTTTTAATTATTAATCGATTTCGAAAGGTCTGAAAATCGATACCCTATGACAAAATCTTTAAGAACGATTATTTTCTTTCTTAACTAATTTCTTCTAGGCTTTTATAATAAGAAAATAAATATTTTGTTTAACTCTTTGACTGCTATGTAAGTCATCGGTGGCCTACGCGGCGCACTGAAGTAATTGTGTCGATTTCTGTTACAAAGCGCTCAACAAACAGTTTAAAATTCTCAACTCGCTTTCGCTTCGCTTCAGGTGATCCGTTTGCTGTTTCGCTTCGAGTAGTTCCGATTACTAACTGATTGCGTGTCATCTCTGCAACGCTTTTATAGCCGATACCACATCCCTAGAATTATCGATAATATTCCACACATTTCGAGTATTGTGTTTCCGCTATCTGACAATAGATGGCGTTGTACTTCTCGAGCGTTCCAGGTGCTACTAGATCCTTCGATATTCGGCGATAGATGGCGTTACTCTTACCGGCGTAGCAATATTAACGGGTGAAAGACTATTCAGCTTAAGCGACATTTTTCCAATTTTACGGGAGAGCCATTTTAAGTAAAAAATTTGAAAAAATGTGTGCGTGTACTAGTGTACACACGTAAGAAGTGAAACATTAATGCTATCCCTACTCCGTTGGAGAAAGTGAAAGTACTCTTCGTCTGAACCAACCGTGGTAGGGGCAAGAAAAAGATGGCGCGTAACGGAAAAATGTGACGCGTAACCGAAAAATGTGACGGTAAATTTTTTTCCAACGCCGATAAAGAAGTTTCACTTCANCACTGGTGGTAGGACCTATTGTGAGTCCGCACGGGTAGGTACCACCGCCCTGCCTATTTCTGCCGTGAAGCAGTAATGCGTTTCGGTTTGAAGGGTGGGGTAGCCGTTGTAACTATACTGAGACCTTAGAACTTATATCTCAAGTTGGGTGGCGCATTTACGTTGTAGATGTCTATGGGCTCCAGTAACCACTTAACACCAGGTGGGCTGTGAGCTCGTCCACCCATCTAAGCAATAAAAAAAAAAAAAAAAAGTTGTTAGGTCTCCTTCGGAGGCGCTCGGGCAGCTGTTAGCAAATCCCACCTCTTCTGGCTGAGCCTTTGCTCGCCCACCTGTCCTGGTGAAACTGGAAAGGCCACCGGGCCACCAGTAATCCTTCAATACTAAAAAAATAAAAAATAAATAAAAAGTATTTGTACGGTTTTATCTCGCATTTTTAATTGTCATTATGTCGAGGAGTGTAAGATTATTTGGCTTAAGCGACATTTTTCAATTTTACAGGAGAGCCATTTAAAGTCTAAGATTTTTTTTAAATTATCATAATAAAGAAAATTTCTTCATCTATTTTAAAGGGGTTCACTTAATTAAAGTTCAATTGAAAACATTAAATTTATGATACTAATACCAAATAAAACGGATCTTTAATTTAAAAAATAAAATAAAAAAATTATCGCGAAATGTCGCTCAAGCCACCTCGCCTTTTATCCTTCGATATTGTCTCTGACGTTTTTTTTTATACATTAAAACTACTACTACGTTTTCAATTCGAGTTTATTCTTGTCATTATACTATTACATTTCGAATAATATACATTTATCGGGGTCAAATTTTCAATACATATATCTATAGCTAACAAGATCCGTAGCGAATACTAAGTAACAAACGAATTAAAAACGAGAAACGGCTTCAAAGCCCAAAGCTCACTCGCTTACGACTTCAGACTGTAAACAATGGAGCTTTTTATCAAAATTGTTTGACAAACAAAAGCCTAACGTTTTTGACCTTGACTCGAATAGCAAGTGGCGGCTTGTGTAGGATTCGTTCAGTACCACATAAACATTAGAATCAATCGTCGGTGGTATTAACAGTGTCTGCTTCGTTTGCCATAATAATAATTATGTTAGTATTAATCTAATACATCTATACATATAAATAAAATTGGAGTATCTGTTTGTAATATTGAAATAACCGCTTTTTACTACATGCATATGAATATATATACGGTACATACAACAAAATAACATTTTTTACAATTTTTGTCTGTCTATCTGTCTGTTTGTTCCGGCTAATCTCTGGAACGGCTGGACCGATTTTGACGAGACTTCCACTGCTAAGTAGCTGATGATATAAGGAGTAACTTAGGCTACTTTTTTTGGGAATTTTTGGGTATTTAATAAAAGTATATTCTGGGGATAATTTTATGGAGAAGATTTTAGTGATAATCATCATTTCTTCTCAGGGAATGAGATGGAGAATTAACATTATTAAAACAGCATTCTTAGTCATTCAATAATTTCCTGTGATTACAATTATCACATGAATAAACTCATAAAATCTAAAAAAATGATTATCTTAAAATTACCATACACTAAAACAATTACACAAGATAAAAAATAAAAAAATACATTAAATTAGAAAAAAAAATGTTTTTGGCATATCTTCAGTAATTCTGGAAATCTGTAGATCTTTACTCAAAACCCCATTAACCCCGCTCGCTACGAAGAGATACTAAATTAAAAACAAAAATTGTCTTTTAAATTTTAATAATTTTATTTTTATTTTTATTGCCTTTGTAGGCAGACGAGAATACGGCACATCTGATGGTGAGTGGTTACCGTCGCCCATTGATTTCAGTAATGCTAGGAGCAGAGCCAAGCCGCTGCCTACCGCTTAATACTCTTCACAAGCGTCGTTTAAAGAAATTATTAGAATAAAGTAATTAATACAAAGTAATTTCTTAAGCTACCATATTTAATTATATTGCTAATCGTAGTCAATTGTGCTCACAAATCAGACACCACAGATTTAAGTATTATTAAGAACTAGAAAAAATCTGTAAGCGCACTGACACATGCCTAATCTGTGACCGTTTTTGAATGGTCATAAATTTAATTGCGGGCCATTTATAAGGATGTTTGTCTTTTTTTTTTTTAATGCATAGACAATAATTTGTGCACACATGGGACGCTCTCACTTCGGCCTGTAGTCATTGATTGATGACGATGACCCTTAATGAAGAATAGCAATGGCTATTGCTGCAGTGATGTATGGTCGTGACAAAAAAATCGGATATTTTGTTAACACATTTTGGAGGTTATGTTTGGAACTTTTTTTTTTTGAGCAAGGCGTAGTTAAATGACCGTCATGATGTAAAGAAATTTCGAGTAATTAGAACATGTTAAGTTTAGCCGTAGTTAAATGGAATTATGGCTTTGGCTTAATTTCATATAGATCTGCGCCGATTCTGTTTAAATTAGAATTCTCGTGTTGAATGTTCAATACTCGAAATAAATATATAAGAAATTAATGAATTGAGGTAAGACGATCCCTTCACTATGCGACCAGATCTACGATCACCTTAATTTACAGCTACATATACATATACTACATTCTGATTTGATTTACTGCTGGTAGGACCTCTTGTGAGTCCGCACGGGTAGGTACCACCACCCCGCCTATTTCTGCCGTGAGCAGTAATGCGTTTCGGAATGAAGGGCGGGGCAGCCGTTGTAACTATACTGAGACCTTAGAACTTATATCTCAAGGCGGGTGACGCATTTACATTGTAGATGTCTATGGGCTCCAGTAACCACTTAACACCAGGTGGGCTGGGAGCTCGTACCGCCGGAATAACGTCGATACAGAGAGATGGCGCACTAGTAGCTTAAACAAATAGGCAAATTTGGCATATGCGCTGCAAATATAGTGAGATAAAAATATATTTGAGAACCTCCTTCCTGAATGCAAAGCTGGCTGACAAAAAAAACAAAAAAAAAAAAACATTTTAAAGTTTAACCAATCACGGAGCGCGTATAGGTCGAGTATTTTACGCGCCATTGTTTCTTTGACGTGTGACGTGTTTAATATTTTTTTTATTGTTACGTGTTTTTGCACAGCGTGAGGTCATTGTGGGGCCCGTTTGCGATACATATTATTATTAAGTAGTTTCAACTTGCTTAGAGTTGAATTTGTATGTGTGACAACATTTTAATTAGCGCAGTTGTCATACGTCCCTACCGAGTTCGGACCGGTTTTAAGGCGCCGGCCACTCGCCTTTCGCCCTTTGTCCTTAGCATCTGTGATCAGAACTTGGATGGTGTACGTGCACATGGCCCGGTCACAGAAGTTCCCAGGGGGTACGACGGGGACGTGGACACATCGGACTGGCTGGTCCCTGCATTCTTGAATACTTCACCACCAAAGTTATGCAGGGAGGTTTTTGGGCATTTTATAGAGGCCATACAGGCTCGGCTCCCGCATGTTCCCACCCATACCTATAACCAGCTTCACCCCCTTTTACGCTATCGAGAACGTTAAAAAACTCACACTAAGCTCACTGGTGGTGTATTCGTATAGAGCAGCCTTTCCCAAAGTGGGCGATAACGCCCCGTTGTCGGCGCTGCAGGTTTAAAGTTGGTCGGCAAGAGACCCAAAAAGAAAATGGGGGCGTTGTGTAGAGGCTTGGGAGGCGATTTGTAATTTCATCTAGGAGGACTCTTAAACACCGGCTGAGTTCTCGCTATAGTGGTTTTTAAGTAGGTGAAAAAATGGGGGCGCTAAATAATTATTTATTCTCAAATTGGGCAGTAGACAAAATAAGTTTGGGAACCTCTGGTATAGAGCGATGCTACTTTATATTTCATTAAATTAAAAAACTATGCGAATGAGGATTAATATCTGACGCAATATCATCGAGAAGTACTTTTCTACCAAATAGAAATGTAAATAAGAAAATGTATTTACAATTAATGTAAAGAAAAATACGGCGAGAAACTCAGTGGACTGTGTCTGTGGGTTAATTCGCTCGTCGAGCCCTTCGTCGCAAGCGACGGGTTCGACGAGGACGGTGACCGGTGCTTGTGGTACCTAAGAGCACCGTTAATGGATCGGGAGGATCCGTAATGACTTGTTTTGAGCGACGTCGACTATTTACCCTTCGGTCTAAAGGATCGGGTATGTAATTTCCAGCGGCCACGACAAGAGGGTTTTCATGTCGTGCCGCCTTCTCAAAGTATTCGGACACAATGGAATGGTCTCATATCGGTTTTCTTTGGTCCACAGCGAGATGCTGGTACCGGCGCAGTACGCGGGGCCACAGGGAGGACTTGCCCAAGCTTTACTGCCGAACGCGTACTACCATCAGCTCCAAGACCCTACGCATTATCTTCACGGAACACCGTGACGAAATTAACGTAACAAAATAATACTGAACAACCGAGAAACTTTACTAGGCGTATAACGAATTTAAATTTTGTATTATTAAAAATTAATAAAAAGTCTTAAAAGGCTTAAAAGTGCATTTACGTTTTTACGTTTTGATATTATAGTTCATTTACTTTCGAATCGTAAATATAGTTTTAATACCGTGTTACAACTAATGAAAATATAAAAAAAAAACATTCGCGTTCATATGTTTGTTTGTTTGTTTTTTTTCACTTAATATTTTTGATTGGAACAGTTAAGCCATAGGCCGTATAAATTTGAATAGGCGCTTTGAAAAAAAAAAAGCAAAAGAAAAATCAGATACAAGATACAACTCCTGTGTCAAAATGAAATCTATGTTTCACGTTCGTGATAAAATTTAATAAATGAGGCCTATAAAATCAAACGCAGCTAAATCCAAGTCTGTCAAATATTCAGAGAAACTACAAAAATCGGCCCTAAGCACGTCATTACGGATCCTCCCGATCCATTGAAGTACTGCTCTTGCTAGGGCCAGTGTTAGCAACACTCCCGGTTTGAGAAACTGAAATAACTTTGTTCGGATAGCTATGATATTCTTTATTTTAAAACAGATTTATAAATAATGAGAATATTCCTAATAATCTGAGTTTTAAATGATAAAACTTCGTTTATCAGTACTTAGTACAGAGTAAAAATGAAAATTTTGAATTAAATTTGTTAGAGATTTAGCTGCATTTGTTATAACATGAAAACACTAAAGCGTGTTCAACTAACTAAACAAGATAGGGCCATTGTTAATCCATTTTACGACATTAAGGCGTTTAGCTGCCTTTGATTTCATAGGCCTCAAATCAGCTATTTCTTATGCGTCATGTGTGTAACAGTGTCTTATGTGTTGTTGTATATACTCTCATTATAAATTGTTATATAGATAGTGTATGTATCTATAGTAATGCATTGCATTAAAAACATTAACATTTAATTCAAATGTCTACCTTATCTGAGTATTATTTTAGTAAATACTTTATAGACAAACATTTAACATGTTTTATGTATGTGTTCATATGTTTTAGGCATTTAAGTTGGTCTTTTAATTCAAGGTTATGTTTACTTTAGATTAAAGCCCTAAATATAAGGTAGCTTTTAATTATAGTGATCTGGACGGTAGAGGCAATGAGAATCTTATACCTTTAAACGAGCAATTCTTGTATATATATACATATATATATATAATCTGAATCTCGGAAACGGCTCCAACGATTTTTATAAAATTTAGTATACGGGGGATATCGGGGGCGATAAATCGATCTAGCTACGATTTATTTTCAGAAAATGTTGTTTTATTCGTGTTTTCAACTTTATGACTCTTCCCGACATCTATTGGCGAATAATAATACTATTTTTCATAATTTCAACTAGCTGCTTTAAAGACACAATACGTAATGAGCCACGAGCAAAGCTCGGTCATCTTCTAGTACTCTTTACGAATGAAAAGAGTGCTCGTGGAAAAGCGACTTATTATTAAATTCTTTTTTTTTCAGATAAAATATTAACCCATATTAATGTTAGTAACAGTGATTTCTTAAAATTAAGTTAGTAAAGACATAGTAGCAAAGACAAATGAAAAGAACAACATACAAACAATTACAATTAAAATATGTAGTTTACCATTACGAGCATATTTTGTCAACCTCTTTACAATGATTGAGAAAAGGTCCATCTAATCTCGAGAATATCATAGGAATTATGGGGGCGCCACCGTTGCTAGTGGTGTGATTTGAAAATAGCACCAAAAATAATTATATTAAACTTTTATTTTCACGCTTTTTGTGTGTGTGCTGTGTTTTTTTTTAAAGTCGTAATTGGCTGTGCCCTTTTTTAACTTGCCTTATAATCAAGATGGTTTTCTTTGCCTCTACCCTCCATAGTATGTAAATGTTACACAGATTATGTATGTAAATCAAAACATTATGGAGTATGGTTCCTATTATTTTGTAAAATTAACTGTATCTTTCTTTCAGAAATATTAGTACCGACGGCGTGTGTATTAAAAAACATGTCAGTTTTATGCGTAAGGAAATGAAAAGAATTTTCAATCAATATAGGTAGAACAAAAATTTAATCGATAAGTAGAAAAATAATCGTTTTCTCATTTACACCATGTAATTTGTTAGTTCGAGTTTAAATCGTATTATTGAATATAATAGTGTATAGTTTTTCGATTACTAGCTGGTGACAATTATTAATTAAGTGATTATTATTGTTGTTATGCTAGACTTCCTGGTTTAATTTTTTATTATTATTTAATCGATTTCGAAAGGTCTGAAAATCGATACCCTATGACAAAATCTTTAAGAACGATTATTTTCTTTCTTAACTAATTTCTTCTAGGCTTTTATAATAATAAATATTTTGTTTAACCCTTTGACTTCTATGTAGGTCACCGGTGCCCTACGCGGCGTACTGAAGTAATTGTGTCGATTTCTGTTACAAACCGCTACACTCAACTAACACTTTAAAATTCTCAATTCGCTTCTTCCGCTTCGCTTCAGGTGATCCGTTCGCTGTTTTGCTTCGAGTAGTTCCGATTACTAATTGACTGCGTGCCATCTCTGCAACGCTTTTATAGCCGATACCACATCCCTAGAATTATCGATAATATTCCACACATTTCGAGTATTGTGTTTCCGCTATCTGACAATAGATGGCGTTGTACTTCTCAAGCGTTCCAAGTGCTACTAGATCCTTCTATATTCGGCGATAGATGGCGTTACTCTTACCGGCGTAGCAATATTAACGGGTGAAAGACTATTCACTTTAAGCGATATTTTTCCAATTTTACGGGAGAGCCATTTTAAGTTAAAAATTTGAAAAAAAAAATCATAACAAAAAACTTCTTCATCTATTTGAATAGGGTAAACTTAATCGGAGTTTGAAATTAAAAACAGCGAATTATTGATGCTGATGTCAAATAAAACAGATCCTTAATTACAAAGATAAATGTCACGTATAAAGCGACATAGCTTTTCTCTCCTCATTATGGTCTTTTTTTTTAAGAATTATTTGTGCTATAAATGATGTAAATAATGTAAAAATGTCTAAAATTACTTCAACCTATTTTATGTATTCTAGTCCCGGAGATAAATTTCTTTAAGAATATACTGATTTAGTGTATTATTTATCTTAAATTCCAAATTGAATAAAAATAATTAATGTTTTACTGAAACAAAAATAAATGGTTTTAGTAGAAAATTTACCTAGTTCTGAATTTTACTTTTTTATTTACTAAAAGTAGGTAGTGTTAAAATGAATAATGTATTATTTTTGCTAAAGTTGTATCTCGGCCCACCTGATGCTGAATGGCCACTGGAACCCATAGACATCAACAACTTAAATGCTACTACCCACTTTGAGACATGGGTTCCAAGTTTTTTGTTTTGCAGTATACTTCCCATCCTTCAAGCCGAAACGCGTTAGTTTGTCACGGCAAATTCAAATCGACTAAATAAATTTACACGACAAATGCACAATAGAGCATCTCATGGATATTAATTACACTTAATAAGACGTAAAATAACACTGGCGACTCTTCTTTCTTTTCAATATGGCAGTTAGGTTCTTGCAACCCCATTGTTGCCAGTGGCGAATAAATCTAAATCTTAATTTTTATAGTTAGAAAGGATATGAAACACCATACATCGTAAACTGGTAAAGAATACCTCAGGCATTAAGTTCGCCGTTGTACTTTTATGCTTAAAGCTGAATGAATAATAATAAAAAAATATAATATGAAAATTAGAGAGAAATGAAATGAATTCATTTATTTGAAATTATAACCCTGGGATTAAATGAAATGTGATGTAATTAAATACTGCTGTACTAAAGTAGTGGAAATACCACCGTAGGTAGCACCACCCTGTCTATTTCGACTGTGAAGCAGTAATGCGTTTCGGTTTGAAAGGTGCGGCAGCCATTATACTGTAAAAATTGAGACCTTAGAACTTACATCTCGAGGTAGGTGGTGGCATTTACATCGCAGGTATCTATGGGCTCTGGTAACCACTTAACACCCGGTAGGCCGTGAGCTCATTCACGCAACTATGCAATCAAAATAAAAAAAGATGAAATGAAATAATATCGTATTAAATTAAAATTTAATTTTATTTAAAGAGTTTAGCGGCTTTTTGGAGGAGTCCGAGGAGTCACGCTCAGCAACTTTTTTTATTTTACCGCACTGCGGTACCTTTCCACTTTTAACGATGCCGAACGGTTAATCAGTCACTATTATTAGACGTTTAAACCGGAAGAAACACTAATTTAACAAAATAAAGCAATTTCGCGCAACGCTACTCGCATTCCTGCTAAAAAGTCAAACACTAATCAATTTTTTCTCATCTCATTTCAGTCTATTCCATTTGGTATTATTTATAAATAACATGTTCTATTTTAGTTTTGCAGAAATTGGCTTAATGTCGTTGTCAACAATAGAGAAGTATGAACTGTGTTCCTTTTGCCTATTTAATGGACGTATCAAATAAAAAATAAAATTTGTCAACAATACCTAACGAATTTGCAAAAAGTATTGCGTGTGATTTTTTGATCTCTGTTTCTCATCTTAATTTAGTTGTTAACTTAGATACTGTTAACGGGAAGTTGTAGTTTTTAGTAAATACCACTTATTTAAAATAACTTTCTTATCTATGACACAACAGTGAAAGGCTATTAAAAATGAGTGATTCAAAGACGTTCGTAAGTTTCTCTTGTCAGCGTTGTTTGCAGCCTTTGAAGCTGGACGATTCCCTGAACAACCTCGGCGAGCATACTATCGCCGACTTAACCCTTCAAATTCGAAGAAATAACGAGGCGGACTTGGATTTGCAGTCGTCCAGTCTTGATCATTATGTTCCACCGTTTCGTATGTCGGAGTCCGGTAACGGTGCCAACGGCTTCATGGTAATCTCGGACGGATGGGAGACCACCTCCTTAGGTCACCAGCTCCATGTAAAAGCCACTTTATTTGATCTATTATCTAACAATTCTTACGTCGACCATCCCTTATGCGATGAATGTACAGATACATTATTAGAGTTAATGGATAATCAGCTAAAGCAAACGGAAGCCGAATGGAAGGACTATAATGATTATTTAAAAAAATTAGAAGATGATAAAGAGGATTTGAATTTGGAAGGACTTGAGAAAGAATTGGACGATTGGAAACAAGAGCAGAGTAGATTGTTGCAAGAGCTGCAGGCTTTGCAGAAAGAAGAGCGAGCAATGAATGAGGAAATAGAGATTCAGGAGAGGGAGAAAGAGAGGCTAGATAAAGAACAGGATGTGTATTGGAGGGAGTACACGAAATACAGAAAAGATTTAATGACAACAGAAGACCAAATGAAGTTTTATGAATGTCAGCTGGCATACACACAGTCACAGTTGGAAAAATTAAAAAAAACGAATGTCTTCAAAGCTACCTTCCATATATCAGACTCTGGTCAGTTTGGAATAATTAATAATTTTCGCTTAGGTCGCTTGCCTACTGCACCGGTTGATTGGTCGGAGATCAATGCGGCATGGGGTCAAACTGTATTGCTCCTCTCTTCGTTAGCCAGAAAAATTAATTTTAATTTCCAGCGCTACAAATTAGTACCATACGGGAATCACTCATACATAGAAGTCTTGGAAGATCAGAAAGTCTTACCGTTATACGGTTCGGGTGGTTTCCGGTTTCTCTGGGATACAAAATTCGATGCGGCAATGGTAGCATTTTTAGATTGCCTGCAACAGTTCAAGGAGCAAGTGGAAATGGGTAATACGGGCTTTTGTCTTCCGTACAGAATAGACAAAGGCAAAATTGAAGATACAGCATCTCCACCACATGCGTACTCCATAAAGATCCAGTTCAATTCTGAGGAACACTGGACCAAAGCCCTTAAATATATGCTGACGAACTTAAAATGGGCCTTAACATGGATATCGTCACAGTTTTGTGAGGACAAATCTGAGCCACAATAATTTATTATGGAAAGTTCATTCTTTATCTTTATTCTAAATTCAATATGAATATATTGTGTTTTCATATTAATGTTATTGAATAGTCTCCCGATGTTTTAACAAGGACAGTCTGCAATATCCGTCTGAATCGTGGGAGTGAAAAGAATGTCCGATTTTATTAATGACATTTGAACATGTCCATATTGTATTAGCAAATTGTAAATAAATTATTAGAACATAGTTTAATTTTAGATATAGCATTATTATATTGATGAAAATTATTTTGTTAGATTTCATCTTTGTACTCAACCTGCCAAAAAAAGCATAATTCTAGAAAAAAAAATTAGGTTTCATCATCACAAAAACATCATGCGTTTTAACATACTGTTGAATTTTCCAATAAAAGTTAGCTAACACGTACAACAATGTTGAAAAGTAATGTCTTATTATTTAATTCACTGAATTACAAGCTTATGGCTCAATCACACACAATCACACAGTTAGCATTTGAATCTGGTACAGAACCATGAGCTAGTAGTATTTTGTCACTATCGGCAGCTATGTTCTTTTTTTATTGCTTACTACTTACTACCTGCCGACTAACAATAGTGGTGATAATAGTTTTAGACTTCACTTTTGTACAAAATGTCCAATTATGTAAGTATATTAAATTATTCTTACATAAATCTTGTAATTAGAAGTATTAGTTGCCAGTGTGATCACTAAAATTTTTTTTTTTTATTGGCAAATAGAAGCGTAGTCTAGTTAGTCGGTTTATTTAAAAGTTAGTAATTTTGTGTCTCTTTAAATTGAATGAGCCCCTAGTATTGATTCCTTTTTTTAGATATTTAACGTGTTATGTTAGTCCTATTTGCTTTTGCTAGTACAAGTCGCTGGAGAACATACTGGAAAACAAACTGTATAAAACTTTTTTTTGTGATAAATGTACTGTGATTCTAAAATAATGTGTAAGTGCATTCTTTCTGTAAACCTATGACAAATATAATATGATAAATATGAGTGTTATTGTTTAAATAAAAAATAATGTTTCAGCTTAAATTAAACATGTATCAATATTTAAGTTTTCCTTTTTTTATTCAAATTTTATTTATGTTAATAGTTTGTCATGTGTAGCCATTAGGCCTTTGTTAAGCTAACCTTTTTCTCCAAAATTCTTGGTTCTCGGTTCAAAATTCCTCTCAATTCAATTATATAGCGCTTGGGAGGCGACCCAGCTGGCTATCACACCATGTAGCCAATTTTGTTTTGTTTTGTTCGTGACTATTTTAATAGTAACAATGCAAAACAAAAGTAAATTTCAGTAAATCGGGATTTTATTTAAATCGCTTGGGCGGACGAACGAGTTTACGTACCGCCTGGCGTTAGGTGGTGACCCAATTCCATAGATATCAACCACATAAATACTGCCACCCATCATGAGAGATGAGTTCTAATTCTCTGGTTCTATAGTACAACGGTAGTCGAAGCTTTCCAATCCGAAACACATTACTGCTTCGCGACAGAAATAGGCGGGGTGGTGGTACCTACCCTGTAGGTTACCATCAGTTTCGCAATGAAATGAATATTTTTATAATAGTTATTTTATTTCAATTTTAAAAATACGCTTCATTTGAAAATCAACGCCATCTATTATGTGATAATAAAAGTAAATTTTCGTCTTTTCTTCCTTTCAGATTTCAAATAAAAGGGGTTTATACTAACATCCCTGAAAGCAGAAATGCTTTTTTTGCATTCCGTTAGATGGCGCTTTCATAAAATTAAATACGGTTATGTTAATTTGCATATTTTGTGAAGATGAATTTTTTAAACGTTGCATGAATTAAAAAAGAATAAAGTGAAATAGGCTACGTTTTATCCCGAAAAAAACAACTAAGGTGAAACCACATTGCTACTTTATTTTGACCATGCGGGCGTCAGCGGGTAATAGCTTAGTTTATGTAATTTAGCGGATTTACTGGTGGTAGGACCTCTTATGAGTCCGCGCGGGTAGGTACCACCACCCTGCCCATTTCTGCCGTGAAGCAGTAACGCGTTTCGGTTTGAAGGGTGGGGCAGCCGTTGTAAGTATACTTGAGACCTTAGAACTTCTATCTCAAGGTGGGTGGCGCATTTACGTTGTGGATGTCTATGGGCTCCAGTAACCACTTAACACCAGGTGGGCTGTGAGGTTGTCCACCCATCTAAGCTATAAAAAAAAAACTTCGAAGTCATGCCTCAGAGTGGGTGGGGGGAGAGAGACAGAAGACCGGGTTATGTCAGACTCCAGCGCCTCCAGAGAAGAAAAGGGAGAAGAGGTAGATTGAGGTCCTCCTCTTCTTCCAATTGCTACCGGGAGACTACGCCTTGAGAAAACCGACTACCGACTAAGCCCCATCGAGTTCCACCACTCTGACTCCACGAAATCCACGGTACCGCATACTGCACACCGAAAGTCCGCCTTTGACGGTACCTTCAGACTTCAACATAATAATATGATTTCTTGACTGTGCGATGGTGCTATATACCTACCTGTACGGTCTGTAATTGAGGCCATCCGCGCAAAGGGCCCAAATTTGATATTGCTTATATATTGCTGTTTATTTAAAACATTATAATATTTTATGCAAAACCGGCCTATCCCTAGTTTCAGCCATAGATATAACAGATGGTTTTGTTAGCATTATTTTTCCTGAATAAAGAAAGTCCAGTCTAAAGAAAATTCAAATCTCATTAACTCCACACTAACTATGGACTTTTCGATATCGAGTCGAAGGAACCCGCTCCTCCCCGCGACCTCTTACTGATAGAGTCCCGCAAGGCTCCGTCCTCTCGCCGCTCCTATTTAATTTATTCATCAACGACATTCCTCGGTCGGCATCGACCCAGTTAGCCTTATTCGCCGAAGACACGACCGCTTATTACTCGAGTAGAAAACAAGTCCCTAATCGCGAGTAAACTCCAGAGCGCAGCTGTAGTCTTCAGACAGTGTTATTTTTTGTACGTTATTACAAAGTTAAGTCGTACACTGTGCGCATTACTAATAAAAATCTTACGTTACGGATGTTTTTCCCCGGTTAGGGTAACCCTCCGCATCGTCCCGTAAGGAACTTGGTTCCAAAAAAAACTAACTATGGTAAGCGCAGGCCACTTTTGCGCTGACGGCTTCAATTGGCCTTCTTTTTTTTTTTTTTTCGGGTAGAGGGCCGAACCTCCTACGAGGTCCCCGCGCAAAAGGGGCGCGCGGGGTATGTGAGACTCAACGATCTGCATGGTGTTGTGAGCAGACCGCGGGCCCAAGGATTTTAGGACCCACCCACTAAACGACTCCCCTGCACTCTTACACCCGACGTCCGATCCCCTCCGAGGTCAGAACCCGGATGAGGTAGGGGGGCTACCGCGGTCAACACTACAACCAGACGGCGCGGCTCACCCCAAGGACGCCCAGCCGACGGAGCCTTCGAGGCGAATCGAAGGCTCTGAAACGTCGGCCGTCTCGGTACGGCAGCCCGTCGGGCCGCCCAGACGGTGCCGCTGGTGTCCCGGAATACCCCGCTGGACCAGAACCAGCCTGCCGGGTNGTATGAAGATGAAGAAAATATAGATATTTAAAGAATTAAGTGTGTTTTTATACCCTATTGGATAAAAATACATTAGGAACATCTTAAACATTAAAAAAAGAAAAGTTCTTGAAGTATTTATATAGAAAATTAACCTCAAAACGAGTTTTTATTTTTATTATATTTTTTATAATAGTGGCGTCAATTTCAATATATTTTTTAGATATCCAATACATTTAAGAATTTGAATCAGTACATTTTTATAGTAATATTTGATGTCCATCTTGGGCCTAGCACACTATGGAGAGTGGGCAATCCCCTTTGATATTGCTGTTTATTTAAAACATTATAATATTTTAGCAAAACCGGCCTATCCCTAGTTTCAGCCATAGATAACAGATGGTTTTGTTAGCATTATTTTTTCTGAATAAAGAAAGTCCAGTCTAAAGAAAATTCAAATCTCATTAACTCCCCACTAACTATGGACTTTTCGATATCAAGTCGAAGGAACTCGCTCCTCCCCGCGACCTCTTACTGATAGACTCCCGCAAGGCTCCGTCCTCTCGCCGCTCCTATTTAGTTTATTCATCAACGACATTCCCCGGTCGGCACCGACCCAGTTAGCCTTATTCGCCGAAGACACGACCGTTTATTACTCGAGTAGAAAACAAGTCCCTAATCGCGAGTAAACTCCAGAGCGCAGCTGTAGCCCTCAGACAGTGTTATTTTTTGTACGTTATTACAAAGTTAAGTCGTACACTGTGCGCATTACTAATAAAAATCTTACGTTACGGATGTTTTTCCCCGGTTAGGGTAACCCGCCGCATCGTCCCGTAAGGAACTTGGTTCCAAAAAAAACTAACTATGGTAAGCGCAGGCCCACTTTTGCGCTGACGGCTTCAATTGTCCTACCAGCGGCAATTTTTTCAAAAAGTTATTAGATACAACCTCTTCACAATTGAGACTTACCACTTTATGGAATCAAATAAATCTGTATTGCATTTCTCTTTGTATTTTTACAACAAAGCGTGCTCTATCATGCAGGAAGTCCACGAGAATATAAGTTCTACGAAATAAAATATCATTAGGGTTGGCGATTTCTATCTTTAATTTGACAGGGCTTATTTCGAAATCTTTCTGAACTGGTCCCAGTATCTTTCTTATTATCTTTCGCTCCGCCACGAGAAGCTTTGACTCTTCTTTCAGTGTAAGCGTCCACGCTTCGCATCCATACCATAAGATCGGCTTTTTTCCTCCTATGCTGATAGCCTTGAGACGCTATATCAGCTTCTCCTTGACGTGTAGGTGAGCTCACGGGGCTCAAACCTGTTGTGCTGCTAACACTGGCCCTAGCAGTGCCTCGCAGAATCTACCACCGGATCCACGCGACCCACTGAGAAGATCCGGAGAGAAACTCAGTGGGCTGTGTCTATGGGTTAATTCACTCGTCGAGCCCTTCGTTACAAGCGACGGGTTCGACGAGGACGGTGACCGGTGCTTATGGTACCTACAAACACCGTTAATGGATCGGGAGGATCCGTAATGGCGTGTTTAGGGCGACGTCGACTGTTTACCATTCGTTCTACAGGATCGGGTATGTAATTCCCGGCGGCCACGATAAGAGGGTTTCATGTCGTGCCGCCATTTCAAAGTGGCGCAATGATGCCGACTGTAGATACTTACTGACTGAGTCAAACTCCAGGTCATCATGGAGATCCACGTTCCTTAAGAACCATGGTGCTCCGACGGCTATCCTGCAGAAACGGGATTGAATGACTTGAAGGGGTGTCAAGTTGGTGCGGGCCACGTGAGCGAACACCACGCTTGCATAAGTCATGACGGGGCGTATGCAAGTTTTGTAGAGTGTCACCTTATTTCGAAGTGACAATTTACTTCGCTTGCAAATCACGGGATAAGATCGGCCTGACTTTAGTTTTGTATATCCGTGTCTTGGCACGTCCGGAAAAACAAGGAGAGGCTTTTTGGTGAGCCAAATATTCTGGGGGAGATGACGGCACGGAGGCTTGGAAGGTTCGGGCATGTAGTGCGTATGGAGCAGGATCGGGCTGTGAAACGGGTGTACCGGAGGGACGCCGCCCCATAGAGAGGTCCAAGTACCGGTGGTCTGACGCTGTGGAAGGAAACTTAACTGAACTCCAAGTGTCGGACTGGCAAGGTGTTACGCAGCGCCGGGGTGAATAGCAACGTTTGTTGTCGGATTCCAAGACCCACTTCGGGGTCATAGCGCCAGCGCAGTAGTAGTACTATTTCGAAATTGCTCGCGATAGTAATTTTGGCTATTTTTAACGCGAACGGATGCTATGTAAAACAATTGAGGTTTGATAGGTCATGTCGCTTGATAGGTAAAGGATTCATACGTGATTTAATTCGGCTCCCGAAGCAAATTTTAGGTCAGGTAGCCAGACCATCTTTCAACTATACAGGGTGTTAGGAGACCGCTTCCGAAAACAAAAATTTTGTACCTACATATCCACTGCTGTATCCGCGCCTCCGCGGTGTAGCACCTTGGTGGTAGGACCTCTTGTGAGTTCGCGCGGGTAGGTACCACCACCCTGCCTATTTCTGCCGTGAAGTAGTAATGCGTTTCGGTTTGAAGGGTGGGGTAGCCATTGTAACTATACTGAGACCTTAGAACTTATCTCAAGGTGGGTGGCGCATTTACGTTGTAGATGTATATGGGCTCCAGTAACCACTTAACACCAGGTGGGCTGTGAGCTTGTCCACCCATCTAAACAATAATTAAAAAAAAAAAAAGTGTGAGTGTAAAAGAAACGCCGCGTCCGGGCGGTCGTTGATCCGAGCATCAGCTGGTTTTGATTTTGTGTTACATTGCTGGTTTTTTTATTTAGTAAAGTAATGTATTTTTTATGAAATTATCGTTTCGTTTAGCTGTACTAACATGATGGAGCGTAAATAACGCTAATAAAACGTTTTAAAAATATGATTTTTTTCCGTTCCATTGTCAACGGTGTCATCTGTCTTCATTTTCGCAAGCGGTCTTTAACACCCAGTATATGTATATAGTACTGAAAAGTATTTCTATGTAGCTTCCATAGCATTCAAAAAAAACTATTTGCATTCGTAGTAAGACAGCAAAGTAAAATTATTCGTTCCTAAAAACACTCATGTGTTTATCAATAATATATCAGCGTGTCCCCAAAGCAACTTTTTGTTCTTAAAGACTAGAATAAACATTATCAAAACCCAATGGCTGAGACGCGAAGAGTTCAACACAAATTTTCTTGTAATTTGTCCCCAGCGAATGGATAACATCGTGTAATAAAAACCGAACCCACAAAATTTTAATTTGCATCATTGACAATCATAAATAGCATCAGTGAGCTTTCTCCTAACTAAATGATATAGTTCGGTGGTGTTCTCTTAGAACGCAAATTATAATTTGCGTAATCACTGGTGGTAGGACCTCTTGTAAGTCCGCACGGGTAGGCACCACCACCCTGCCTGTTTCTATCGTTAAGCAGTAATGCGTTTTTGCTTGAAGGGTGGGGCAACCGTTGTACTGTTAAAACTGAGACTTTAGAACTAGTATCGCGAGGTGGGCGGGATTTACGTTGTAGATGGGCTCCGGTATTCACTCAACACCAGGTGGGCCGTGAGCTCGTCCATCCATCTAAGCAATAAATTAAAAAAAAAAACAATTCACCCAGCATCGCTTATCGGGTTCCCGCGAAAATCTATCAAGAGCTGACCATTCGAATTCGTTTGCCTAGCAACAGTAAAAGGTATAGTCGTTGGGCCTTTCCTAGAAAATAAAAAGAAAGTTAAATCATTGCCAGCCCTCAGACACGAACCGGGTAAAATGTAGCACGCGACTTCTATACGGCATCACAGAATGGCGACACGTTGCCACTGAAAATGCATTTTTATGGCATTTTTATAAAATAACTTGGAGTTGATAGCGTATATTTCTTAGTTGTCACTTCTCTTTCCTGTATTGTTTGATATATGTTTTTTTTTGTTTGCGCAAAGACGTGAAAGTCTAAGTGGCTGGCGGCATTTGCATCGGGACTTCTAGGCTCTTCCATAACCATTGGATATCAGATCCATGCGCATTTTTTTTTATTGCTTAGGTGGGAGGACGAGCTCACAGCCCACCTTGTGTTAAGTGGTTACTGGAGCACATAGACATCTATAATGTAAATGCGCCAACCTTGACGTATAAGTTCTAAGGCCTCAGTATAGTTACAACGGCTGCCCCGCCCTTCGAACCGAAGCGCACTACTGCTTCACGGCAGAAATAGGCAGGGTATTGGTACCTACTCGAGCGGACTCATAAGATGTCCAACCACCAGTAAGCGTCCTTATTTCTACCAATATCAATATTATCTATGCTTAACTTAACAAATGACAATAGGTTGAAATTTATTGGCGGGAACAGCCTCCACACCTGATTTTGAATGTGGTCGAAATCGGTTTCCCTGGGGTGGATATAAATGAAAACTGACTTTGGGGTTTGTAGAGATCTAAAAATCGACTTTTATTAAGTGTTTTATTTTTATTTTTAATATATTATTATGCTGTATAAGTTGTGTGTTTACGTGTACTAGAGGTCCCGCAGTAGTCGAAATTCGACTATAATTAATTGGAATAGTTAGTTTGTACACTATTATGATTCTATTTTATACTTCTATAATCACAAATTTCCCCAAGGCTACACTATAAAAAAATATTAATAAAGACAAACAGTATTTAATCTATTCTCAATTTGACAACAGACGTCAAGAACAAAATTTTGACAATGAATAGTATGCATGCGTGCATAGATTATACACTTAATATATTTGAGACATGCGTGTGTGCGTCAAATACATGGTATGTAGTGTGTGTAATGTTTTCTTTATTGATTTAATGTATCTTTTATGCATTATTTAAAAAAAATATTAGCATTGTGCACTTCTTCTCTATATTCTCTATAAGTGTGGAAAATTTCATACTCCTCCGTCCGCGCAATTTTCGTAAAAAGGGATACAAAGTTTTTGCTTCACGTATTAATATATAGACTAGAGGTCCCGCAGTAGTCGAAATTCGACTATAATTAATTGGAATTGTAAGTTTGTACACTATTATGATTGTATTTTATACTTCTATAATCACAAATTTCGCCTAGGCTACACTATAAAAAATATTAATAAAGACAAACAATATTTAATCTATTCTCAATTTGACCACAGACGTCAAGAACAAAAGTTTGACAATAAATAGTATGCATGCGTGTGTGCGTCAAATACATGGTATGTAGTGTGTGTAATGTTTTCTTTATTGATTTAATGTATCTTTTATGCATTATTTAAAAAAAATATTAGCATTGTGCACTTCTTCTCTATATTCTCTATAAGTGTGGAAAATTTCATACTCCTCCGTCCGCGCAATTTTCGTAAAAAGGGATACAAAGTTTTTGCTTCACGTATTAATATATAGACAAGCTTGTTATAAACATGATTAATATTTTAGTAGAAAGTACATTTGACATTTATTTACAGAATGTTTGGTCAATTTATTTCGTTTCATTTTGATGTGAAAATGATATTAAGTTTATTCACTTAAGTAACCCGAAAGTTTTTAAATTGGTAAGTAATATAGACGAGAATCGTTGGTCTCCCGTCTAGATGTGGATAAGTATGTATGCGTCGTCGTCCGGTGTGTAACGTAATGTGGTAAAGGTATGTAAGTACCTGAGTAGGCGCCGTCGGTGTTCGGATAATAAATTAAATACGACACCTTGCACACTAATTAAATGTTTATTATAAGTTACACTTAGTCCACACCAAAATACAAAACAGTCTATATTATTATAATTATGAAGAATTGAAGGTTACGAGCACAGATGAGATTCAGTTTATAAACAGTACACAGAAGACACTTTACACTTTACGACAATACTATTACGATAAACACAAAGAAAGCGCGTTATCACAATTGAGGCAAAAGCTTCGAAAACAATAAACAGTATACAATAAGCGATAGCGACGTGCGTTTAGTCTTAAGGTAAGTTTCGACTGGGGGCGTGGCTAGCCGCGATCAGCTGCGCAAGAGTATATTTCCCAGCTACCCGCGACATTCCGTTCAAGCGCGCGTGTCCACAGCGCAAACGAACGGGCGACCAGCTGATTGACGCGGCACGATAAATTGTCGTGTGTGTATGTCTGTTTTATGTATAATGTAGTAATAATATATTAATAGATATGTTATATGTGTGAATGTATATTCTGTGTGTATTAATAATTATATGAAATAAATATATTATATAAGTTTTATATTGTGAAGAGTATATGTGTGTGCATGAAATGTGGGATAAGCCCACAGTAATTTGTGTCTATAGGAAAAAAATATCTAGATATAGGATTCTTTCAGTAATTTGGCTAGCGGTATCTGAGGTATCAGCCATCATTTTGGCACAGGGTTCTTATGCCCAAAATAATATGTAATTTTGGAATCCCTGCTCTTCACTATTTAATTCAATTAAGCATTAGACGCCAGGCTACGTCAGTTAGAAAAAAAAACAAATATTTGAAATAAAAAAATAATTCGAATACAGTTCTCAAGAATCGTAAATAAATTGTATCATACAAAACCGCGCTCGGAAAAGCGGAGTGCTCGAAGTTATAAATCAAAGGGAAACACAGATGTTCTCTTGCTAACTTTGTATTATTTATAAGTGCTTTTGTGTTTTAGTTTCTATTGTATCTATATATATATATATATATATATATGGTGTAGGAAGCTTAGTTTAAATATATAATTGTTTTAGGAAATAAACCCGTAGCTAATCTGCTTGCTTGCTTGCTTGAAATAGCAAATTGCGAAGTTGTCTAGAGTTACATCTCCCTGGGATCCACAATCACATACACTGGAAGTTGCGAAGAGGAAATTAAAAGACGTATATTACTATTTTAAAACTGTGATATCTTCTAAGATAGTCATTCAAATCAAATGATGGAAAGGGCAAATTTCTTTTAAATTAAGTACTTGTAATGAATAACGTATTTATTAGGACTAGAGGACCCGCAGTAGTCGAAATTCGACTATAATTCATTGGAATTGTAAGTTTGTACATTATTATGGTTGTATCTATCTAATCTATCTAATCTAATCTATTCTCAATTTGACAACAGACGTCAAGAACAAAAGTTTGACAATAAATAGTATGCATGCGTGTGTGCGTCAAATACATGGTATGTAGTGTGTGTAATGTTTTCTTTAGTGATTTAATGTATCTTTTATGCATTATTTTAAAAAAATATTAGCATTGTGCACTTCTTCTCTATATTCTCTATAAGTGTGGAAAATTTCATACTCCTCCGTCCGCGCAATTTTCGTAAAAAGGTATACAAAGTTTTTACTTCACGTATTAATATATAGATAAGGATTAATATCATCTTTATAAAAACACGTTAATAAATAATGCTTTATTTTAGAACAAATTTGGTTAGCATTACAAAGATTATTGTGAGACAGCCTGAAAATATAGACATATATTGAGGGGGACTTTTTTATAACTTTTAAAAGGGAACAATTCTGTCATAAATTATTTTAGCGAAATTTTGATCGTTTCCGCAGAGCATGCAGCGGAAGCTCGCAAAAGAAAATAAGAAACACTTTTTTTTTAAATTTACTATAGGTCTACCAGGATCTGATGGCAAAAAGGGAAAAAAGAAATTGACGCTAGCAATACTGGGGAAATCGGAGTAAAACGTTTTGATACTTTTTTTTCCTTATAGCGACTGATTCTGTGTTTGATACATGCAAATATAAAAATTTATCCAATGATCAAGGATAATTTTTGAATATCTTACTGTGGCGAATATGGGGTGCGAAATTTAGATGAGAACTCCAATTACTCTGTTCATTAATTTATTAATTAATTATAGGCTATCAGAACTTGAAAATGGTTCCAAATACTGCACATTCATAAAAAAGTCGTCGTGGCCTAAAGGTTAAGTCGTCCGGTGCATTCGTTGTTGCGATGCACCGGTGTTCGAATCCAGCAGGCGGGTACCAATTTTTCTAATGAAATACGTACTTATCAAATGTTCACGATTGACTTCCACGGTGAAGGAATAACATCGTGTAATAAAAGTCAAAAACCCGCAAAATTATAATTTGCGTAATCACTGGTGGTAGGACCTCTTGTGAGTCCGCACGGGTAGGTACCACCGCCCTGCCTATTTCCGCCGTGAAGCAGTAATGCGTTTCGGTTCGAAGGGTGGGGTAGCCGTTGTAACTATAATGAGACCTTAGAACTTATATCTCGAGGTGGGTGGCGCATTTACGTTGTAGATGTCTATGGGCTCCAGTAACCACTTAACATCAGGTGGGCTGTGAGCTCGTCCATCTATCTAAGCAATAAAAATAAAAATAAAACTTCTCCGTAACCCATTTTGTAAAGTTATCTTTATTCATATCATGGTGGTAGTCAGCAGATGTACTCTTCGACCTATACACCAACCAACAGTTTGGCACATTTTCTACACCAGCACGTACAATAATATATAGGCCCTGCCGAAATACTTTTAGATGGGCCTGCAATATCTTTATTTTGCCAGCATTTGTTCACTGAACAAGAACCGTGTATGTAGGATCACATCTAGCTTATCATCGGCTTCTCGATTCTTTTGCATATGCTCCAAATACTTGAATCTGTGTATCTTTATGTCATGTCGCTCCATTAAAATAGTCCTTCTTGATTGGCACTTCACGAATTCGAATCCGATGTCTTTCAAAATAAGTCTGAAGACAAAAGAAGATTGTTATTATTAGATTATTATGTTTTTAGATTATATTGAAACTGAAAGAAAAAGAAATTTATTTTTGTTACCTTAATGATTCACTTCCTCCATTGAAATTGATTTCCTCTCGAAGAATTTGTAACAATTTCATGACAGTGGGTACTTCCTTTTTTACAATGTAAAACTCATACTTATATCTTGTTTCTGATCAATTCTAAATCAAAACTATCCAAGTTCTTTTTTTTGCCACCTTTCCTCTTTTTACCGGGCGTACTAAATACGTCTCTGTTAGATCTGCCTTCAACAACAATTCGTCTTATGGTAGTAATAGAAACAACTGAAATAAACCAAAGCTTAGTATACATAATATAATACACACGAAAAATGCAATAAACCAAAGTATCAAGACGTGTCATTCCTACTAACCAGTCAACGCTTGCACATGGCTCAATAAAGATGATTGTGTTTGTTCTGCACCTTGTTCATCAAGTATTCTTTGATAAACATTGAAAACAATATTTCTTGCTTGCGATCGAAGAGATTTCTTCGACAGTTACACCACTTTTTAAATGAAATTTGAAGCCAAAGCAAAAACAATTCCTCGAAATTTTAGTTTTGACAGATGACATTTTTTTGTTGCCATAAAATATGAAAATCGCTATTTTTTAAACTTTTTTTTGCCATCAGATTCTGGTAGACCTATAATCTGTTTACTGACTTTTAATTTACATAATCTGTTTTGTCTAGTCGTGTATTCTGGCATGCTGTCACTTACTTTTTGGCGGGAGCGTGAAAATTAAATGTCATTTTATTTTTTTAAACTTATTAATTTAGTACCTACATATTCGTATTTCTTCAAGTTTATACGTACAATAATGGCGCTGATTCGCAATTTTTATTATTTTTGGTCACCTTGTTGAGCTGTATGTCGTTTAGGTGAAATTTCAACAGACATCTATTAGAGTTAACGAAGGCTTATGTATAAAATGTCAATAAGACAATCCTAATACTATAAACTTACTTTTGGATCGTATGCCAAAGTCACAAAATAAAAAAATAATTGTATGTCTAAGAGTGTAGTCAACTGAAAGCATATTATTATGTTAGTATGCAATTCTGTACACTAGTGGTTGCCCGGTAGTCGAAATTTGACTATAATTAATTGAAATTATAAGTTTGTACAATATTATGATTCTATTGTCAAAGACTATTATTACACTTCTATAATCACAGATTTCGCCAAGACTACACTATAGAAAAATAATAATAGAGATAAACAATATTAACCTATTTTCAATTTGACTACATACGTCAAGAACAAAAGTTTGACAATAAACAAAGAGTATATATACATATTATGTATGTGTGTCAAATACATGGCAGTGTGTGTAATGTTTTCTTTATTGATTTAATGTGTATTTTATGCATTATTTTAAAAAAATATTAGCATCGTGCACTCCTTCTCTATATTCTCTATAAGTGTGGGAATTTTCATACTCCTCCGTCCGCGCAATTTTCGTAAAAAGGGGTACAAAGTTTTTGCTTCACGTATTAATATATAGATATCGAAGGGTGAATGCTATTAGAAGCTATTAGAAGCTTAAAATTTGAAAAAAAAAAAAAAAAAAAACTATTTAATTGCAGTAAGCTTAATTGAGGTTCAATTAAAAGCATCGAACTGTTGATAGGCGGATAGGTACCAAACAAAACGCATCTTTAATTAACAAAGATAAAATATGTCGTGTCTTAAGCGAAATGACGCTTAAAATAAATAGCATTTCATTCCTGGATATATTGTAATATGTTGTTTGTGAATATTTAATCATTTTTAATTACATACTAAAATAATGAGTGGTGAATTCTAAAATATTGAGTGGTAAGAAAAATATCTTGCAAAACATTTTTTGTTCGTTATTCTATCAGCCCACAGACGTCATTGTAGGCCTACCCCAAGCCTCGCCTCCAGATCGCTCAATTTATTTATTTATTTATTACATTATTCATGTGTTTAAATTGGCGGACTTCATGCCTAAGGCATTCTCTACCAGTCAACCAAAGGTAGTGCAAAGTAAATAGTGGTAGGTGCAATGAAATTAATATTAAGTTACAAATACATACACAAAAAAGTATATACATATATACATATATACACATATACACAATCATATATAAATATACATACATACATATAACAGTTTATACAGTATTAAAAGAAATGTATACTAATATATAAATCTACAGCGGTTTTTACGAATGTTCCGTTATAACTACTGAACCACGCATCCGATTGACTTGAAACTTGGTATCCATGTAGAAAATACATGTACTTAATGGATAGGCTAATATTTATATGAGTGTTGGATTCCCTAATACTAATGACAATAAATAATAATGTTAATTTTAAATGCGCAGCGAAACGGACGAGGTTAATAAAATTACAATTTTTTTCGTTAACGAAAAAAAAAGAAAATTTTGAAAATTGTAAGCACGATAAAAAATGTAAAATCACATAGCAGTAGCTTATTGAGTGAGAATCGACAATTCCTTGTAGAGTGGGTGTCGTCATTGCCGGGAAATTGAATACTGCATCGAGATGAGGCCTTGAAATGAAGTGGAATTGCTATCAAATCGGTTTATAACTACGAAGCGAAAAACAAACAATAAAACACTTTTAATTTTAGCTCAATACAGTGTCGATGTTCGTAGTTCTTTTTACGAGATAAATAACAAGAGATTTTTGTGTGGATTTTTTATGGCAACTTAATCAAATATTAATGCCAACGCAGAGGACTTGACGTTGCGGTCACCGTCCTCGTCGAACCTGTCGCTTGCGACGAAGGGCTCGACGAGCGAATTAATCCGCAGACACAGCCCACTGAGTTTCTCGTCGGATCTTCTCAGTGGGTCACGATTCCGGTCCGGTGGTAGATTCTGCGAAGCACGGCTCTTGCTAGGGTCAGTGTTAGCATTACTCCGGTTTGAGCCCCGTGAGCTCACCTACTAGTTAAGGTTACGCTGAAATAGCCTCTCAAGGATATCAGCTTATGTAGGGAAAAAAAATTGACGACCCATATATTTTCACTACTTATACTATACTCTGCCATTGCCGGTCCCAAGCCCGGATGAGAAAAAAGGAGGGTTGGCGTTGGTATGCCACCTACCCGGCCGTCAAAATCTAACGCCGAGCAATGGGCGGCGGTAAAGTAACCCGAACTAGGGCTTCAGTAGCCCAGAGGAACTCAATCGCCTCTGGAATTCTGCTGTGGAAGGACGCGGGAACCCACCACTAGCAATTTTCCCAAGAAAACTTTTACGCGTGTATTCCGTAAAGGTCACGATCCTCAGCACTGAGGAACACGACGCATGGAGGAGGAGGATACGTTGGTAGCCTTGGGGGCTATTCCAACCACTCACGAATCAATAGGTGAGCTCACCGGCTCAACTTGAGAGAATTTGCTAACGCCAGCCCTAGCAAGAGCAGTGCTTCGCGGAATTTACTACCGAATCGGAATCGACGCCCCATAGACGATCTGAATGGTATCCACATGACATGGAAGTCTCAAATTTATTATGTAACGTGTAATTTTAATGCCTTTAAAGCGAAATGTGGGACATCGCGGCAGTAATGGATGCCACTTCGATAAAGCGGCACTACACGAAAATCCTCTCATCGTGGCTGCTGGAAACTACATAGACGGACCAATGATAAACAGTCGCCGTCGCCCAAAACACGTCATTTCGGATCCTCCCGATCCACTAACGGTGCTTTTAGGTACCCCAAGCACCGGTCATCGTTCTCGTCGAACCCGTCGCTTGCGACGAAGGGCTTGGCGAGTAAATTAAGCCACAGACATAGCCCACTGAGTTTCTCGCCGGATCTTCTCAGTAGGTCGCGTTTCCGGTCCGGTGGTAGATTCTGCGAAGCACGGCTCTTGCTAGGGTTTGTGTTAGCAACGTCGTCAGGTTCGAGCCCCGTGAGCTCACCTACTAGTTAAGGTTACGCTGATATGGTCTTTCTAGACCATCAGCTTAGGCAGGAAAAAGAAAGTAGTGGATATGTTGGTCTTGTCCGAGCGGGATAACAATACGCCATCCGACAACAATTATGATTATTTTTCAAATCCGGGAGCGTATAAATGGAGATGATTATTTTGCCCAAAAGGTCATAGGATGTTTAAACACAGAAACTGTTGCCTGCAGTGTTTATAATGTCATGTGTGTCAGTGTCAATATTAACAACAGTCGCGTCATTTCATTTCTCATGTTGCGATTTAAGTTATGTCAATCGTCCGCATCCACAATTCCGTATCGTCGAAAAGTATTCACGCAAATTGCAACATGCCATACCCATATAGTATAAAACTTAAAATAGGAACTTTTATATTTTACTGCACGCTGTTTAAAGCCCGTAGATATCAGAACGGGAGTGCTCCACTCACTTTGATAAATGGGGTCGAAGCAACAATTGTATTCTTTAAACTTAAGACAGGAAGATAGGATAGTGAGGGGAGTTACAGAGAATTGCATTAGTTATCGTTTCTCGCTCCTTTGCTCTTGGTAAGAGAAAGAAAGAAAGAGAAGATAAACGATGAGGTCGTTCCTAAGTAGTTTTAACACTGACACTGTCATTTACAGCCCCAACATACAGCGCGATGACATCTGACAAGCAGTAATGCGTTTCGGTTTGAAGGGTGGGGCAGCCGTAGTAACTATACTGAGACCTTAGAACTTATCTCTAGGTGGGTGGCGCATTTACGTTGTAGATGTCTATGGGCTCCAATAACCACTTAACACCAGGTGGGCTGTGAGTTCGTCCACCCATTTAAGCAATAAAAAAATCTGACAGTAAACTAGTGGCACTGTTCTTTGTACCCACCTTATCCCGCTAGGTGGTTTCGGCACAGCAAATTTTTCGATTCCATTCTCTTCTACTCGTATCAGCCGTCATCTCCAGACTCACTTCTTTCTATTTCATATCGTCATTAATACACTCCATCCATGTAGTCTTCGGTCGACCTATTCCCCTTCTACCTTGCACTACCATTTCCATACATCTCCTAGTCGCATGCATCTTCTCTCTACGCATCACACGTCCATACCACGCTAACCGTCCGCTCTTTAATTTGTCAATCACCGTGGCCACTTTTATAACTTCCTCTGGGACTGTTAACTAAAAATGTAAATAGAATTCTAGTTATTTAATTCTTCATGATTTTTCAATTACCACACACACACACACATATCTGCGCGCTTTACACGTCACCGTTTTTTTAATTACTCGGTCGCGTAATTCATTTCGCGTTGTGGTTTTCATGATGATGAATCGGCGTTTCATTTATTTCCTGAGTTATTGCGCTGTTATGAATCGCGCTCAGAAGTATCCGGATTTTTTTGAAAACGAATTCCAACAGGTGATCCATTTTACGTGCTCCCTCCTTATCGGTTGTGGACTGTTTTGATTGAGAACTGTGTCGTGCTTAAATCGGATTCATTAGCATTTTCATAGTCACACAGACTTTGACATTCGCTTTTAAAACGCCATGACACAACGCTTTGCCTTTCCCAGTTTACACGTTTTAGTTTTTTATTTTTAAGCTATTGCATAGCTTTTATCGCGGGCCTTGAGCGCGGCGACCGAATCAATAAATTTCGTAACGAAAATAAAACCTAACATGTTTCCGCCTACCATGTAGCTCGCGTTTAACACATTCACACGTTATGCTTGTGTAGTGCTTAGGAATAAGCGCGCGGCCTGACGTCGCACTGCATGCGCATCATGAAAGGCTGCCCATCTCTCTCTCGCGCGGTCTAGCTTATGAGTGTGAAGGGGACAATTAATGGTTTGCTTTTGTTAATTTTTATAAATATAGCGTGGTCTTATTTTATTATTGTTTAAATATTAAATTTGCCTCTAGTATTAATAATGTCTCAATGTCAATTTTGACAACAGTCCCACATTTTTAATACACCTCGCATTTTAAAATGTAGTGTTGTTAAATGTCTACTGGAGCTACTAGATTCACTACAGCTGTGCTTCTGCTGATGTCCATGGGCGACGGCAACTACATATCATTAGGAGGACCTGTGCGTCTGTTTGTAAATAGAAATAAGTAGTTCTAGATCACTTACTCTTCGGTAATTAGTTTTACAAGGTGGATCTTAGGACTGCCTGTTTGTTGTTGAATTTGTTAAAATTAATAATTAAATTTGTTCATTTTTAATACAGGGCAGACTGCCGCAGGTTTGTTTTAACATATCTAATCTTCTAGCTCCTTAGAATACTGGGTCGAGCAATTCCTTTTATCACTTATATGCAATTAAAGTCATCCTAATGGAATAGGGTTGGCACGACATTGAATTTCTTAGTTCGACTGTGCCGCAGTGCAAATACTACATAGAGTTACTAGTTTGTAATTCAATTAGTCAACTGGAACATGTTCACGAATATTAACTACAAAATATTGTAGTAAGGAAATATGAAGAAAGAAGACACTCGTGTGGCACTCGGAGACTGCCGCGGTAAAGCTATTGCATAGCACTTTTTATCAACTTATGCGATTATAATTAGACAAAAATAATTTAATATTAAAACAATCATAAAATAAGAACACACTATATTTATTAAACATTAACAAAAGCAAAATTTTAACTGTACCCTTAACACTCATGAGCTAGACCGCGCGAGAGAGAGATGGGCAGACTTTTCATGATGCGCATGCAGTGCGACGTCACACCGCGCGCTTATTCACAAACACTACACAAGCGCAACGAATGAATGTGTTGAACGCGAGCTACATGGTAGGCGGAGTGGGGCTGTTAGGTTTTATTTTCGTTACGTAATTTCTTGATTCAGTTGCCGTGCTCAAAGCCCGCGATAAAAGCTATACAATAGCTAAAAAATTTTCGTCGAACCCTGCCTATTTATACCACGAAGCAGTCATGAGCTCTGTTATCGAGCGGTGGGATAGTTGTATTAATACAATCGAAGCCTTGATTCAATGTCCGAAGGGAGCACTTAAAACCTGGGAACTAGGCCCTCATCGATCCACTTACATAAAGTTCTGAGATCTATCGGAAAATAAACCGAACAACATTATTTAATAGCCGCGAAAAACGTAAAATATTTGATACGGATTCAATATCATTCGCACAAGCACTTGTAAGTCTTAGGTTGTATAAAAAAAAAACATATTATACCTACAATTTGATTTATAACTTCATATTTTTCCCGGGTTTTTTGTTGTCATTATAATAATATTTCAGATGTTTTGATGTACAGTTTTAGCTTTCGCGGGAGAAGTATGTAGTAGTTCTATTTTTCCGATTGGTAGGAAGGTATCATACATCCTAATCTTATGTATTTTGTTTTTTTTATGAAAAATGATATGGAGCGAAATAAAAGGGAGTTGATTAATTTAAATATTAATCGATCGGCACGAAATTGAATGAAATAAGATGATATGGGATGAAATATAATCTCAGTAAAATGGTGGTCATTTACTGACACTTTTTCAGTGGACTTTTTGGAAAATCCCGACAAACTACGTCCAGCGGCCTTGTTTCATTTTCCCATATTTGTTATAACACATTTAAACCCGAAGAAACACTAAATAGATAAAATAAAACAATTCACACAACTTCATTTCTCGCTTTCCCGCCAAAAAGTATTTTCGCGGAAATTTTCCTTTTGTTTATTGACAGCAATAAACACGATATTAAACTTTATTTTATTTTATTGCTTACGTGGGTGGACGAGCTCACAGTCCACCTGGTGTTAAGTGGTTAATGGAGCCCATAGACGTCTACAACGTAAATGCGCCATCCACCTTGAGATATAAGTTCTCGGGTCTCAAGTATAGTTACAACGGCTGCCCCGCCCTTCAAACCGAAACGCATTACTGCTTCACGGCAGAAATAGGTAGAGTGGTGGTACCTACCCGCGCGGACTCACAAGAGGTCTTACCGCCTGTTGTTGTGAAAGAGGCTTTATTTGTGCCTACAACCTCCAAAAACCATAAAAAACACTGGCTTTAATTGCGTAATGCGTGTATTTAACTGTAGGCCAAACATTTGCATATGCTATTACGGCGTCATCTAACGGCTTAGAAGATGAAGTCGACAAAGTTGTTCTATATGTTAAGTTTAAGCAATCGATTTTTCGATTTAAGCCTATTAAGTTGATTTCTGATTCATATCTTTATGTTACAGCCACCTAAGCCGTATCGATCGGTAAGATTAAATAAATAATTTTCTAATTATAATCACGAAGGTCGAATTATATTTTGCTGTGTACAAAGATGTTTAATAATTAACTACCGACCCGCCCTCGCTTTCGCTTCGGAAACTGTCATTTATTATTGATTTCTCCACTATTTCATGGATGTTATTATACATATAAACCTTCCTCTTCAATCACTCTATCTATTAAAAAAACCGCATCTAAATCTGTTGCGTAATTTTAAAGATTTAAGCATACATAGGGATATAGGGACAGAGAAAGCGACTTTGTTTTATACTATGTAGTGATATAGAACCCTATTATACTAGTTATACATTATATACTAGTTAAGGTTACGCTGAAATAGCCTCTCAAGGCTTAAGCAGGAAAAATAAATAAATTAATATAGCTTAAGTAACCTTTTAGCACACCCCTAACAGAATGAAGAAAGTTTAAAGTATTTCAGGGGAAAATATTGGCTTAAAAATCAAATATGGACGAAATATTTCCTTGGTCATTCACGATTGCGAAAACTGTTAAGTATTTGTGACGTTGGAAATGATGAAATGTGGCTTTAATTAAAAAAAAACAAAACAAAAAACTCATCTAAAATGAGAAACTAAGCGAATTCTTTAATCACCATAGACATTTTGTGTCATGTTTTTTTTTTTTTAAATCGCTGTTGGTAAATGCTAAGACATCCTGGATAGGGGTGTCATAAATGGCTTAAAATCGATAACACGTTTACCGTTTATAGCTTCTTACAGCCCTGCAACGAAAACTACGTGAAATCATGAACATGACTAATCTATTAAAGTAATTTAAAATATATTTTTTTACCAGCTGACCCGGCAGACTTTGTAGTGCCTCAATCGATAAAATAATAATAAATAAAATACCTAAGCTTTTGTATAAAATAAACTTAAAACAAACAAAAGGAACCCGTCCGACGGGGGACACATCAAAGGAAAAACAAAATTGTTACTTTTATTTAATTCCGAGCATTTTCATATTTATCTACCTTTCAAACCTTCTTTGGACTTCCACAAATAATTCAAGACCAAAATTAGCCAAACCGGTCCAGCCGTTCTCGAGTTTTAGCGAGACTAACGAACAGCAATTCATTTATATATATAGAAGAAGAAGATTTTAGAGCAACTGGAGATTCTGGTAAAAACAAAATTATCAAGAATGCGTTTGAATACCTGTCATAGCGGAAATCGTGCGACGAAACAAAAACATGTTTAATCATTAAAATGTTGTTTCTGGGTAATAATTGTATGAAAAAACCTATCTTACCTTCACTATAGCAGAAGAAACCTTCCCAAAACAAATGTACTAAGTTTTAACGCAATCAGTTCAATAACTTAAGAAGGAAAAAGGATAAACCAACTATCATTGAAATCTATATACATAATATCTTAATGACATTATACTTATCTGTCTTCAGCCATCATTTATGAAGACGAACGAAGCGAATCCTTACGTAGACGATCTAGCTTTGTTGGTGAGTGTTTCCATTTTAATTAGTGCATTATTGCTTCTATTACCGGTGATTCTATTGCAATCCGAGCAATTTTTTTATTGCTTAGATGGGTGGACGGGCTCACAGCCCCATCTGGTGTTAAGTGGTTACTGGAGCCGATAGACATCTACAACGTAAATGCGCCACTCATCTTGAGATAGGTATAAGTTCTAAGGTCTCAGGTATAGTTACAACGGCTGCCCCACCCTTCAAACCGAAACGCATTATTGCTTCACGGTAGAAATAGGCAGGGTGGTGGTACCTACCCGCGAGGACTCACAAGAGGTCCTACCACCAGTAGGATGCCTGTCGCATCATTGATAATAATGAATAGCATTATTGAGCTATCTCATAGCTGAATGATATAGTTCGACGGTGTTCTCTTAGAAGTAGATATTTAACTTTATCGCAAACATCCATAAACGTTATCTTGAATCTAAGGTGAGTTTAATTGAAGTATTTGTTTTGTGTGGTATTAAAACGTCTATACTAATTTTATAAATAGGAAATATTTGTTTGTTTGTTTGTATTGAATACGCTCCGAAACTACTGAAGCGATTTGAAAAATTCTTTCACTGTCTGGAAGCTACACTATCCCCAAGTGACAGTCTTTTTTGAAAAAAAATAGGGATCCTTACTAAAACTCCAATAATGTAACCCAAGGTGTAAAAAAATTACCTAAAATACCTATTCTTTACATCGCGTGTCCTGCGAAAACCATTGATGATAGAATAAAATAATGTACTACGACTTTGTAGAACACATTATTATTTACAAAAAGTGTCGCGACAGCATATGTCTAAAAATTATAGTTATGCCGCAATAAGTGTTCTTTTATTTTAAAAAATAAAACAACGTCATTAAAATTTTTATTAAAGACCCGAGCGGAGCCGGAGCGGGCCGCTAGTATTAAATATAATGATATTTAAAGTGACACAATGGTTTCCATTGTATCCATTGAAATTGATTTTTTCACGCCATCTCTTTTTTACAATAATGTTCCATACAATGATTTGTTTTAAAAGTAAATCTTGTTAACTCTTGCAGCCACAAAGATTGACGAAAGCGGATAAAGTAAGTCATAAAGGAAGTAAGGTTTGCTAACACTCGCTCAGTAATCTATATATTAATACGTGAAGCAAAAACTTTGTATCCCTTTTTACGTAAATTGCGCGGACAGAGGAGTATGAAATTTTGCACACTTATAGAGAATATAGAGAAGAAGTGCACAATGCTAATATTTTTTTAAAATAATGCATAAAAGATACATTACATCAATAAAGAAAACATTACACACACTACATACCATGTATTTGACGCACACACGCATGCATACTATTTATTGTCAAACTCTTATTCTTGACGTTTGTGGTCAAGTAGCCTTGCCGAAATTTGTGATTATAGAAGTATAAAATACAATCATAATAGTGTACAAACTTACAATTCCAGTTAATTATAGTCGAATTTCGACTACTGCGGAACCTCTAGTGTTTAATAAGTTCACAATATAATGTTTATGTTAGTGCGTTTTATTTCAATGAAACACGTCATAACATTTATCGGTAAAAGTAATTTGAAATTTGGCTGCGACTCGATAAAAAGGTGCAATTATTTTGTCAAAACTAAGAGATGTTTTGAAAATCAACGAAAACGGAGATTTGAGGCTGCAACTAATCAATATTGAACCGGATTTAGTTTTTTCTGAAAAGGCAATGGGCTTATCCATTATCGCATTGTTTTTCTTTTTTTCTTCACATCGCCATTTTCATGTTTTCATTTAAAAAAATAAAAACATTTAACTATTTGAGTATCTTTACGTATTACGCATTGTGTGTGTATAGTTAAGCATTGACTAATGTATTTATTACACTTGTAATTTATTAAATAACTAGCTGACCCGACAGACTTCGTAATGCCTCAATCGATGAATAAAAGACCAAAACTTTTGTATAAAATAAACTTAAAACAAACAAAAGGAATCCGTCCGACGGGGGACACATCAAAGGAAAAACAAAATTGTTATTTTTATTTAATTCGGAGAATTTTCGTATTTATCTACCTTTTAAACCTTCCCTGGGCTTCCACCAATAATTCAAGACCAAAATTAGCCAAATCGTTCCAGCCGTTCTTGAGTTTTAGCGAGACTAACCAACAGCAATTCATTTATATATAGGCAGCGGCTTGGCTCTGCCCCTGGCATTGCTGAAGCCCGTGGGCGACGGTAACCACTCACAATCAGGTGGGCCGTATGCTCGTCTGCCTACAAGAGCAATTAAAAAAAGAGATAGATATATAAATATTTAATTATTTAATAAGAGGTCGCAATTCCGATCCGGTTGTAGCGATTTAGCGAAGCACTGCTCTTGCTAGGACTGGTGTTAGCAAATTCTCTCAAGTTGAGCCCGTGGGCTCATTTACTCGTTTGCGAGAAGCTGGAATAGCCTTTTACGCAACTAACGAATAGTTAGGATAAAAAATTGACGAAATATATTTAAATATATTAAATATACAGAAGACTGTTTCACATAAATTATATTTCTAGGATAACATTGCTTTAAGGACTTTCAGATTGTTACATTATAGGTTTCGTCTTTGACTGATTATGCATAAACTTTTTATGATTTCAGTGGGAGGAATTTATTGAAGATACTGATAGGTTGAAGGTATTTTTTTGTATTTATTTAAAGACCCGTACGTGCCTGTGATTTTAAACGCGAGTAATGATCAACTATCTATTTTTGTTAAGTATTCAGATTCTTTTTCCTTTTTTTTAGACGGCAATTGATTAATTGCGACGCCATTTTAGTTTTTTCAGTATGGCAATTAATGGATTTATTGCGACGCCATTTTAGCCAGTGTCGAGTATATAAATAAGTATCTTCTATTGATAAATACGAATATTCTGCTTTATGAGAAACTAGATGATGACCGAGCTTCGCTCGGTTTTTTTTTTTTGATAACTTCATCTTGTTGTGTCTTTAAAGCGGTTAGTTGCCCTCAATTAAGAAAAGTAGTATTATTATTCGCCAATAGATGTCGGGAAGAGTCATAAAGTTGATTATCGATAAAGTTGATTATTGAAAACACGAATAAAACAACATTTTCTGAAAGTAAATCGTAGCTAGATCGATTTATCGCCCCCGAAATCCCCTTTATACAAAATTTTATGAAAATCGTTGGAGCCGTTTCCGAGATTCAGATTATATATATATACAAGAATTTCTCGTTTAAAGGTTTAAGATACTTTAGAGCGAAATGAGCCTAAGTTGATTTATTTGATACTGTAATCAATTTAGATGTAATTCAATTAAACGAGATAAGATGAGACGAAGTGATTTCTCAGCAAAATGTTGGTTATTTAAAGAGATTATCTTGGTTCTTGGAGACCTAGCAAGGGTGGTGCTTCACAGAACCTACCACCGGATCAGGATCGCGACCCGCTGAAAAGATCCTGTTATGACCGCCTGACCTGGGGCATGAACCCACGACGCTGAGATTAAGAGTCTCGTGCTCTACCGACTGAGCAAGCTGGACTGGCTGGCTGGATATTCCAGAAAGAATTTGATTTCCGGTACCAACGAATACCTTATATGGTCATTTTGAAGCAATCACTAGTTAAAGCGCGCGGTTTTCATTCATTTTAACAACTAGTTATTTTGTTTGTTTGTGTGCAATGATTTTTTGTATTAATTTTATATTTTTAGAGCTTTGTTACGACGTAACAATCCGGCAAGAAGCTCAGCTAGCTGATGTATAGGTTACGTTTCACGTCGAACTCCTTGACTTAAGTCGTCGTGGCGTAAAAGACATACATTCGTATTGAGCAATGAGACCGGGCTGGCGTTCGAATTCCGCAGCCTTGCGTAAAAAAATGGGTGAATTGCTCACGGCGGATCTGGGTGAGCGGTTCCTTGGACCACCTACATCATAAGGTGTACGCCACCCACCATGCATGCGGGCATATAATAGTTCTACCACCAGTAAATGTCAATTCGCGTTCGTAGTACGCTGGCATAACACTCAAGGAAGGCTGCGATACATTCTGGTTAATCGGAAAGAGACCATGTGTTAGACTCCCCGCGCACTAGGCAGCCTGGTTGCGGCAACCGAAATATTTGAGCAGCCAGTTATAGAAGCCAATCGACGCCCATTTATGATCGTTTTGTCGAGCGAATTGGACTTTATCTCGTAAAAAACGCAAAGCAAAGATAAGACATTGGATTCATCCGCTTTTTCTAGAACGGCATTCATAAGGCTTATTCTACAACTATTTTAAAGATGTTCATACCCATATCTTTACTGGTGGTAGGACTTCTTGTGAGTCCGCGCGGGCAGGTACCACCGCCTTACCTATTTCTACCGTGAAGCAGTAATACGTTTCGGTCTGAAGGGTAGGGTGGCCGTTGTAACTATATTGACATCTTAGAACTTATATCTCAAGGTGGGTGGCGCATTTACGTTGTAGATGTCTATGGGCTCCAGTAACCACTTAACAACAGGTGGGCTGTGAGCTCGTCCATACATCTAAGCAATAAAAAAAAAAACCTACCTATGGTGATAGCTTTAAGAGGCTATTTCAGCTTCACCCTAACGTGTGAAGGTGAGCTCACGGGACTCAAACCGGAGTGCTGCTAACACGGACCCTAGCAAGAGCAGTGCTTCGCAGAATCTACCACCGGATCGGAAACGCGACCCACTGAGAAGATCCGGCGAGAAGCTCAGTGGGCTGTGTCTATGGGTTAATTCGCTCGTCGAGCCCTTCCTCGCAAGCGACGGGTTCGACGAGGTGACCGGTGCTTGTGATGCCTAAAAGCACCGTTAATGGATCGGGAGGATCCGTAATGACGTGCTTTGGGCGACGTCGACTGTTTACCATTCCGTCTACAGGATTGGGTATGTAACCTAGTGCGCGGGGAGTCTTACTCTATACTGAAATACGTTGAAGATAATTTATGGTCATATATGTTCTGGGTTCATTCACTCATTCTTGAATCATAAATGTTGGCAATTTATTAAAATTAGTGTTGGTTTTTGTTTTAAATTTATCTATTAATCACTTCGGCGAATGTTATTTGTGTAGTACCTATGTCTCACGCTGGGTGACGATTATCGCGTGGTGATTTCTATGTCCATTAACTACTTAACACAGATTGCACTGTTAGCTTGTTGTCAAATCTAAGCGATTAATAATAAAAAGCGATTAATAATTTTAAAAAAACAAATAAACATCAGCATGCAAGTTATATATAGCGTTCGTGTGTTTTTCTTACAATTGGCAACACACAATAACAAAGAAGAACCGTTAGGTTTGGCTAATGCCTCATAAAATCTAATCTGTGACAAATGACGTTTATATCAGGAGTTGTTTAATGTAATCTGGACGGTTTGGCGGGAACGCAAGGAGCAAAGTTTTGTGAATTAATTTGTTTTGTTGAGTTAGTGTTTCTTTGGGTTTAAACGTGTAATAACGGTGGTTTATTAACTGTTTATTATTCGGCGAAAGTGGACAAATCCAGGAAAATGAAGCAATGCCGCTGGATGGATTCTTTCAAAAAGTCTACTGATGCAAGTCACTGTAAATAACCAGAATTTTACTGAGACTTTATCAAATCCCATCTCATCTAGTTTCATTTAATTTCGTCCCAATTGATTAAATTCTTCAGTTAATTAACTTTATATCATTTCTTATATAATAGAATACGTATGTGTGTATTTAATATAACAAAAAAAGAATTTTATTAACTCGACACTGGCAATGATGGCGTCGCAAGTCAATTACCATAGATAAAAAAATAAAAATGCAATCTCTCTCAAATGAGGTTTTGTACAAATCTGAACTTATTAAATATGAATTTTTGTACAATAAAATTTCTGTAATAAAATAAATATGTAGATCCTTTTGTACGTATTTTACGTTTGGATTTGTTTTAAAGACCCCCTGACCGCAGTCGGAGAGAGAGAGGTAAATCATATTTGAAAAGGTTAGGAGTTACGCTTGAAATCCTTGTGCGCACACATAATACTCTTAAAACGGGTGGTTTAAAGATACTTATAAGGCCCTTTCTCGTATTTTACGTACGTTAAGTTACGTATTTAACGGTAGGCAGCGGCTTAACTCTGCCCCTGGCATTGCTGAAGTCCATGGACGACGGTAACCACTCACCTTCAGGTGGGCCGTACGCTCCTCTGCCTCCAAAAAAAACGCTCTATTGTCTATAGTTTTTTATTTTATTGCTTAGATGTGTGGACGAGCTCACAGCCCACCTGGTGTTAAGTGGTTTTTTGGTATTTTTCTTATGATCTTCATAATATACATCTACAATAGTTTAGATTTAGAAGTATATATTCTTTAAAGTCTGTTATTTGTCTAGTATCTATTCTAGTAAGTCGTGGGGTTAAATTAGATTCACCGAACGTGTAGACGAGCTTACTGGGCGCGTCTTACGAATTTGCTAACATTAGCTCCAACAAGAATGGCTGCTTCGCGAATGAATCTAACACCGTATCAGAATCGCAAGCCTCTGAGAAGATTCGGCGGGAGAATCAGCGTTCTGTGTGCTTAGTGCGAGTTTTTTAACGTTCAAATGTTCACGATTGACTTTCACGGTGAAGGAATAAAACATCGTGTAATAAAAATCAAACCCGCAAAATTATAATTTGCGTAATTACTGGTGGACCTCTTGTGAGTCCGCACGGGTAAGTACCACCGCCCCGCCTATTTTTCTGCCATGAATCAGCAATGCGTTTCGGTTTAAAGGGTGGGGCAGCCGTTGTAACTATACTGAGACCTTAGAACTTATATCTCAAGGTGTGTGGCGCATCTACGTTATAGATGTCTATGGGCTCCAGTAACCACTTAACACCAGGTGGGCTGTGAACTCGTCCACACAACTAAGCAATAAAAAAATAAAAAACGTTCTCGATAGCGTAAAAGCTAACTCAAAATTGTATGCAGTGTTGTTGTTACGCGCTTGGGTTCGGGATAAATAAAAGTTTCACCAAAGTACAACTTAAAACTGTATTTAGCACTTAGAACACTTACAGAAAAAAATTACAATTCGTAATTCTCTAATTCCGCTTCGCTTCAGGTGATCCGTTCGCTGCTTAGCGTCGAGTAGTTCCGATAACTAATTGATTCGTGCCATCTCGGCAACGCTTTTATAGTCGATACGACATCCTTAAAATTATCGAGAGTATTCTCGATAAGGTCAGATGTGTGTTTTCTCTATTTGATAATAGACGTTGTACTTCTCGAGTGTTCTCGATTTTACTAGTTCTTTTAACATTCGTTTCTGCTTGTCGACGATAGATGGCGTTGCTATTACCGGCATTACAGTTTGCCTACGTTTGGCGTTAGGGGTGCTGGTCCAAACACATACAAATTTGAGTTAACTTTTACGCTATCGAGAACGTTAAGAAGCTCGCACTACGCACACAGATGTATGTATTAGGTTGCACATCGAACTCTTTGTAGAGTTCGACGAGTACGGTTACCGGAGTCCCTAAGCCTGCTCCTAGTGTTAGATCTAAAGGCGTCTAATACAAAGGTACACAAGGTAAAGGTACAGATCAGTGAGTAGTCAGCGGGATCTGATGGATCCGTAAGGACGGGTCTGGGGCGTCGACTGTGACTTGCTCCTGCGTGATCAGGATTCGGGGAGTAGTCAGCGGCGGCAACGATAAGGCGATTATCGTGACGCATAGGCCTATCGTTTTTTTTTGTTTTTTTCCTACCTAATCAAATGGCTGATGGCTAGTAGGTGAGTTCACGGGGCTCAAACCTGACGATGCTGCTAACATGAACCCTAGTAAGAGCCGTGCTTCTCTGAATCTACCACTAGATCGGAAACGCGACCCACTGAGAAGATCCGGCGAGAAACACAGTGGGCTGTGTCTGTGGGTTAATTTACTCGTTGAGCCCTTCGTGGCAACGACTGGTTCGTCCAGAGCGATGACTTGGGGTACCTAAAAGCACCGTTAGTGGATCGGGAGGATCTGTGATGACGTGTTTTGGGCGACGTCGACTCTTTACCATTTGACGGCCGTCTGGTGTAGTGGTAAGTGACATGGTCACTACACAAGGGGGTCGCGGGTTCGAATCCCGCCAAGGGAAGATATTTGTATGATAAATATAAATGTCTTTTCCAGGGTTATGGATGTATATTAAATATGTGTATGTGTATAATAAAAAAATTTACATTTATTTCCGTCATCTGGTACCTGTAACACAAGTTCTTTACGAACTTATCACGGGATCAGTTAACGTGGCGTGATTGTTAGTAAATATTTATTTATTTATTATATTATTATTTGGTCCGCTGGCCGGCTATATAGTTACCGGCGGCCACGATGAGAAGGTTCTCATGTCGTGCCGCTTTATCGAAATGGTAGGCTTATAGAAGTATCGTTTTGGATACGGACTATTCGGTTCTCGAATGAACTTTTCTTCACGGTGTCTCCTGTGCGCTATGACCTCAAATGAGGTTTGAGGATGTTCCTCGGCGGTAGGTGGGGACTTGTGCCTTAGATTCCTGTTGTCGGTGAGCAACAATCACCACTGACTTTAGGACTGACTGTTAATAAGTATAATAAGCAATGAATAGAATGTTTTTTATTAAATATCTCTCTCTTTCTTAGGCCGCGGAAAACTTAGTACTATAAGTATTCATTTTTACTGGTGGTAGGATATTTTGCGACTCCGCACGGGTAGGTACAACCACCCTGCCTATTTCTAGCTTGAAGTAGTTATGCGTTTCGGTTTGAAGGGCGGGGCAACCGTAGTTAAAAGAATTCATTTCTCAAGTTGGGTGGCGGCATTTACGATGTAGGTGAACATGGGCTCCGGTAATACTTACTTAATATCAGGTGGGCCGTGAGCTCATCCACCCTAAGCAATATTAGCTATTTAAGAATCTTAAAAAATATATATCTTTACATCCCAATTACAATACAGTAACATTATTTAGATACATCAATTAATTACCTGCATTAACTTTTACAATTGGCTTTATTGATTTTACATATTTATTAAGCTTTGAATTCCAACAGGACCAATACAAAGGGCAGGTCATGCCGAATGTAAGTAAAATTTAAACAGGAAGTATTAAAAATGATTTTATCTCGACAACGATATTTCTCAGATCCTTTATTCTATTTGTTACCAGACCGCCGGAGGAAGCTTTTAGTTAGCCTTATAATGCATTCGAGTTTCTAGTCTAAATTACTAATTTATTTTATTACACACTAATAAGTAAAAGAAGTTGGTATTGTGCAGTAAAAAAATGCTGGATGGAACGTGGAAGTTAAGGACAATTTTTATTTTTTTATTGCTTAGATGGATAGACGAGCTCAGAGCCCATCTGGTATTAAGTGGTTACTGGAGCCCATAGACAACTACAACGTAAATGCACCATCCACCTTGAGATATAAGTTCTAAGGTCTCAAGTATAGTTACAACGGCTGCCCCACCCTTCAAATCGAAACGCATTACTGCTTCACGGTCGAAATAAGCGGGGTGGTGGTACCTACCCGCGTGGACTCACTAGAGGTCCTACCACCAGTAAATATCTTGGAATATCTGAAGGTATGTTTAGATTACTGACCTGGTGGTCCAATAGTTAGCGCGTCTAACTATTGCGCCAAGGTTTGCGGGTTCAATTCCTACATCGGGTAGTCCAGGGCCCTGAAAATACTTTAGGGATAATTATTTTTTTGTAAGGAGACTATCGACATCTTGTAGCGGATGCCCCTAAATTTATATGTTGTTAGAGTTAAGGCATTTAATTATTGTAATAACTAAACACAGAAAATAAAAAAATAAAAATTCATACAGGTCTTTATTTGTTCTCGTCCACCCATGTATGCATTAAATAAAAAAACAAATAAAAAAACAAAAAAAAGGTGTTTATTATGTAGATATATACATATTTAAACGTATATAAGCATGTTTGTCAGTCTCTGGTGGGTACCACAGGGAATCCTAATTTGGGACCGGATGATCGTGCCTGATTTGTTCATACTTAATATTATCATTATGACTGATTCGGGGGTATAGCAGTTAGCGCCCCTGATTGAGGACGGGGGGCTCGATTCCCATAGCGGGCAAACCTTGGCGTGATGAACAGATTACTATTTGTCTGGGTGTTTATTATCTATAGGCTTATGTTTTAAATAATACATTTTTTGACAGTGGGAAGAAGACGTTAAGAAATGGCAGGTATGCAATACGTTAAATAATTCTTGTCTCAAAACTTTTTAACGAAATAAATATTGGATTTGCTTGTCAAAATATTTGTAAAACTTATATTTAGCAATTCGTTCTTATATAAAAAACATGTTTGAATTTTATACGCGATAGAAGTGAACCCTTCAAAGTATTCTAAGGCTAAATCGTTTTCAGAACCTGGTCCCTCGTTTGTTGGGGGTGGCCGGCGCGTTAAGCCGGCATCTGCCCAACGTCGGGGGGCCTGACCAGGTGACGCGCCGTCTCTATACGGGGGTGGTGCGATCAATGGCCCTATACGGGGCACCTGTGTGGGGCCAGTCCCTGGCCGCGGGGGTGGCGAAGCTGCTGCAACGGCCGCAACGCACCATCGCGGTCAGGGTCATCCGTGGTTATCGCACCATCTCCTTTGAGGCGGCGTGTGTATTGGCTGGGACGCCGCCTTGGATTCTGGAAGCGGAGGCGCTCGCTGCTGACTATCAGTGGCGGGCTGACCTTCGTGCCCGGGGCGTGGCGCGTCCCAGCCCCTGTGTGGTCAGAGCGCGGAGGGCCCAATCTCGGCGGTCCGTGCTGGAGTCATGGTCCAGACGGCTGGCTGATCCTTCGGCCGGTCGTAGGACCGTCGAGGCGATTCGCCCGGTCCTTGTGGATTGGGTGAATCGTGACAGAGGACGCCTCACTTTCCGGCTCACGCAGGTGCTCACTGGGCATGGTTGCTTCGGTGAGTTCCTGCACCGGATCGGAGCCGAGCCGACGGCAGAGTGCCACCATTGTGGTTGCGACTTGGACACGGCGGAGCACACGCTCGTTGCCTGCCCCGCATGGGAGGGGTGGCGCCGTGTCNTAACCCATAGACACAGCCCACTGAGTTTCTCGCCGGATCTTCTCAGTGGGTCGCGTTTCCGATCCGGTGGTAGATTCAGCGAAGCACTGCTCTTGCTAGGGTCAGTGTTAGCAACTCTCCGGTTGAGCCCCGCGAGCTCACCTACTAACGTTAGGGTGAAGCTGAAGTAGCCTCTCAAGGCTATCAGCATAGGTAGGGATAAAAAAAAAAAAGACTGATTCGGGGGTATAGCAGTTAGCCCCCCCTGATTAAGGACTGGGGGCTCGATTCCCATAGCGGGCAAGCCTTTGTGTGATGAACAGATTAGTTTGCTATTCGTCTGGGTGTTTATTATCTATAGGCTTATGTTTTAAATAATACATTTTTTGACAGTGGGAAGAAGACGTTAAAAAATGGCAGGTAATACGTTAAATCATTCTTGTCTCAAAACTTTATAACGTAATAAATATTGGATTTGCTTGCCAGAATATTTGTAAAACTTGTATTTAGCAATTCGTTCTTATATAAAAAAAACATGTTTGAATTTTTATACGCAACTAGCTGACCCGGCAGACTTCGTAGTGCCTCAATCGATAAATAAAAGACCTAAACTTTTTTATAAAATAAACTTAAAACAAAAAAAAGAAATCCGTCCGACGGGTGGACACATCAAAGGAAAAACAAAATTGTTATTTTTATTTAATTCCGAGCATTTTCATATTTATTCACCTTTTAAACTTTCTCTGGACTTCCACAAATAATTCAAGACCAAAATTAGCCAAATCGGTCCAGCCGTTCTCGAGTTTTAGCGAGATTAACGAACAGCAATTCATTTTTATATAGACATAGATAGCTAGATGTGAACCCTTCAAAGTATTCTAAGGCTAAATCGTATGGGAGGCATATGCTTGTATTATTTCAGTTCATACTATTTCAGATTAAAAGAAGTTTTCATTATGGTAGATGAGTAAATATACAGTTAGAGTGGAACCGTGTTACAGGAAGATAACCTTACTTGGTTCAAATAAACAGATTGGTCTAATATACCCAATGTTTGGTAACTATAAAATAATTTAATAAAACTTAAAACAGTTATTTTAATAATGTTTCTAATTTTAATTTAAACAAGGCGTACTCGAGAAATTTGAAACAAGAGCAGGTAATTAATTAGTGCTGTTTCAATATTTGACTGTAATATAAACTGGCTTTTTAAGACGCTTCTATTAGATTTGTGTGTATTGTTATTTTTATGTAAAGAAATCTTTGAACGTTATTTCCATTGACTTCAAGACCGATATTTAGTACGATCAACTTGAAAATTTACAGACTTATCAAGGGCTTATTTTTTATTTTTTTTTCATACCTAAGTTGATAGCCTTAAGAGGCTATTTCAGCGTAACCTTAACTAGTAGGTGAGCTCACGGGGCTCAAACCGGAGTGATGCTAACACTGACCCTAGCAAGAGCAGTGCTTCGCAGAATCTACCACCGGATCTGAAACGCGACCCACTGAGATAATCCTGCGAGATACTCAGTGGGCTGTGTCTATGGGTTAATTCGCTCGTCGAGCCCTTCTGACCCTGACCGGTGCTTGTGGTACCTAAAAGCACCGTTAATGGATCGGGAGGATCCGTAATGACGTGCAGGGCCAATGACGAGCATACGGCATACGGCCCGCCTGATGGTGAGTGGTTACCGTCGCTCATGGACATCAGCAATGCCAGGGGCACAGCCAAGCCGCTACCTACCGTTAAACTTGATGATGACGTCGATGAGCCTCCAATGAAATAATTGTCAGCTTAGTTAGCTATTTAGTTATAAATAAATAAATAAAATGAAAATCTTCACCTTTCTTTATTTCAAGACCTCATAGTCTCATAGTTAGTATTACAAATAACTTAAGAACTATGTTAGTAAATATATATTTTTTAATTATTTTAATTAAAGTAAATCTAAGTATATCGGTCGGTTATAGCTATTTAGTTTTTTTCTTTTTGGATTAAAATGTTGTATAGTTTTATAATATTGTTTATTGTTATTATTTTTAGGGACTCCAACACTCATATAAATATTAGCCTATCCATTAAGTACATGTATTTTCTACATAGATATATACCAAGCTTCAAGTCAATCGGATGCATGGTTTAGTAGTTATAACGGATCATCCGTAAAAACCACTGTAGATTTATATATGAGAATAGATATATTATAATTAGTCCACAATTAAAATTTTGACGCGTGATGCATCTAGTTATTAATGGATGGTTTTATTAAAACAGGCACCAAGACAAACACAGTTCGTAAGTAACAATTCTATGCTTATGATATTTTCTATGGATTTCTCGAGTCGCAGTCCGAGCTGTTTTTTGTTTTTTTTATTTTTTATTGCTTAGATGGATGGACGAGCTCACAGCCCACCTGATTTTAAGTGGTTACTGGAGCCCATAGACATCTACAACGTAAATGCGCTACCCATTTTGAGATATAAGTTCTAAGGTCTCAGTATAGTTACAACGGCTACCCCACCCTTCGAACCGAAACGCATTACTGCTTCACGGCAGAAATAGGCAGGGCGGTGGTACCTACCCATGCGGACTCCCAAGAGGTCCTACCACCAGTGAACCGAGATTAACCGTAAAATTAGTTTAAATTGATTATACGCTTGTTAATCTAGAATTCAAGACATTTTATTATGAATATAAGTGGTTCCAATAATACTGTTACGCGCTGGGGCTCGGGATAAAGAAAACTTTCACCGAAGTACAAATTAAAACTCTATTTAACATTTAAAACACTTAGGGAACATTTTACAATTCGCAATTCACTTCTTCCGCTTCGCTTCAATTCATTCGTTCGCTGTTTCGCTTCGAGTAGATCCGATTACTCACTGCTTTCGCGTCATCTCTGCAACACTTTTATAGTCCAAACGACAAGTCTACAATAATCGAGAATATTCACGGTGGGACTAGTCGTTTCCGCTATTTGATAATAGATGGCGTTACACTCCTCGAGCGTTCTCGATATTACTAGTTCTTTTGATATTCGTCCGCCTCTCTTCTGTGCAGTTTTTTATTTTCTCTTTGAAGTTTTATTTAACGACTAGCTTTTGCCCGCGACTTCGTCTGCGTGGAATAGTTACTTTGGCATAACGCTAAATTTTACCCGCCTCTTCATTTACGTAGAAAGTGAAAATATTTTACTTTAACCTCTCAAAAGGGAAAAATACCCCGNTATTACTAGTTCTTTTGATATTCGTCCGCCTCTCTTCTGTGCAGTTTTTTATTTTCTCTTTGAAGTTTTATTTAACGACTAGCTTTTGCCCGCGACTTCGTCTGCGTGGAATAGTTACTTTGGCATAACGCTAAATTTTACCCGCCTCTTCATTTACGTAGAAAGTGAAAATATTTTACTTTAACCTCTCAAAAGGGAACAACACCCCGATTTTGAATTCTTCACTAGTGCTCCGCTCGCATTGGTCTTAGCGTGACGTTATATAGCCTATAGCCTTCCTCAATAAATGAGCTATCTGACACTGAAATAATTTTTCAAATCGGACCAGTAGTTCCTGAGATTAGCGCGTTCAAACAAACAAACTCTTCAGCTTTATAATATTAAGTTTAGATTACGTGTGATAGAGTTTTTAGCGTGCTATATTCTAATTTTGTTTTTGTTTATCAGCGTAATGATTGCTTCGCGACCGAATTAACAAGTTCTGATAGATTAAAATGGCTTTGTATAATTATTATTTTTTTGCAGCAAAACATGAATCCTTTAGGTCGTCCTTCGTTAGGGGTAAGGGTAATTTGGTAATTAATAACTTTTCAGTGATTTCAATACGACCGATCAATTTGAAAATTGGACACGCGTCAAGGACTGATGACAATACAAGAATTTAATATGTAACTATATTTGAGACTTTAGAACTTTAATCTCAAGGTGGGTGGCGCATTAACATCGTAGATGTCTATGGGCTCCAGTAACCACTTAATACCAGATGAGCTGTGAGCTCGTCAACGCATCTAAGCAATAAAAAAAAAAAAGTAACTTCGCCCGACTTTGCCCTTCGTATCGACACGATAAATAAGGTTTATGTGGTTTGTTGTGTGTTTTACTGGTAGTAGGACGTCTTGTGAGTCCGCACGGGTAGGTACCATCACCCTGCCTATATCTGCTGTGAAGCAGTAATGCGTTTCGGCTTGAAGGGTGGGGCGGCCGTTGTACTGTACAAACTGAGACCTTAGAACTCATATCTCAAGGTAGGTGGTAGCATTTACATTTTAGATGTCTGTAGGCTCCGGTAATCACTTAACACCAAGTGGGCCGTGAGCTCGTCCACCCATCTAAGCTTTTTATTTATTGCTAAGGTAATCGTTAGTAGGATTTGCGTTTCAGACACGTTTTTATTATTATTATTATCATAATGGCTTAGTAAATTCGGTAAGATTACGCTGTGCTTATTACTGGTAATTACGGTTGTCTGTTCTAAATCGTCTAGCGCCCTCTGACGTGTGTTTCTGACACTAGAACTACTTTGGAAACCATCCGTGACGTAGAAATGACTGTTCCAATTTCGGTTGGTTCTAGGATCTGGTCTATTTCCACCATGAAGCAGTAAAGTGATCCGGTTTAAAGTGTAGAATCGGGTGAAGGGTTAACACTTAACATCAGGTAGAATCGAGTCGTTAGGTCGAATAAAACTGTGCTACCTATGCTATTTTTGGAACGAAGTTCCTTATGGGAAGATGCGGAGGGGTACCCTAACCGGGAAAAAACGTCCGTAACGTAAGATTTTTATTAGTAATGCACACAGTGTACGACTTAACTTTGTATGAACGTACAAATTAGTAATGCACACAGTGTACGACTTAACTTTGTTATAACGTACGATTTTTTTTATCATTCAATTACCACGATCTCGGAGCGTTCGTTTACGGAATACACTAACTCTTATGCAAACAACCGTGAATAAAGTGTACCACAATAAGTTCGCACGTTACCGAATGACCGTGGGTTGTTGCGAAACCTCCAGTTTTATTTTCTTTATACCTCGAATAGAACTTAAAATTAATATTTTTATAATAAGGAACTTCGTTCCTATCCGGTGTCCCACGACATCACACATCTTTTTTTATTAATACAAAGATTTTTACAGATGGAATTATATTGGAATGAAGGCGATATAATGAAGGTAATATTAATAAATTATTGTCATTTAAATGTCAACTTTATGAGGGTTTTTTCACCCACTGAGTTTCTCGCCGGATCTTCTCAGTGGGTCGCGATTCCTTTTCGATGGTAGATTCAGCGAAGCAATGCTCTTGCTAGAGCTGATGTTAGCAAACTCTTTCTGATTGAGACCCCTGAGTTGATCTATTAGTCTGCGCGTAATTGGAATAGGATCTTAGGATGCCAACGATAGGTAGAGAAACAAAAAGAAAGGCATTTTTTGTGTCGGATTATTTAGAAGTTTAAGTGAACATTTTTATTTATATAGATGCATACCTAATCAATAGTTATTATTATAATATTTAAAAAAAGGAATGTGCGCCATTTTAAACAGCATGTTAATTCAGCAGCCATTTTGATTTACAACAAAATGGCGTCAAGAAGATGGCTGCTAGTAATAGTTGTTAGAGATTCGATTTCAAACATCGCGTATTATGACTTAGCGAGCTTATTGCAAACGTAAATTATGAACTCATAATAAAAAAAAGGGTGCGTGTACTTATGTACGCGCGTAAGAAGTTATACTTTATTTTTATTAAATTTATTTCCTTTTTTTATTTAAATATTAATCAATTTGAAAAAAAGTCGATTAAACGACATCCTCAAACACGCATATTGGACATCCCTTTTCTTGACATCGTATAAATTCGGTAATTCTCGGTACGGTTCGGAAAGTTCACCTGCGGCTATATTCAGAGTCGCCAAGTTACGTTGGTCGTATTGTAATGAGCGATTTAGTGGGCAACTTCATTCTGTTAATTTTGTGTCACGGTGCGCGCGCATCGTAAAATTTCACTCTCATCAATTTTTCATAACGCGCCTAAAGAAGTATAACTTCAAAAACGGTTTCAGTATGAATTTTGATAATATTTAATGATTAAGTAATTTAAATCATTGAATGTAATATTGGCATTAGAAATGTCATTTGAAAATTTGCCTCGTTGAGTTAAAGTCGATAGTCTTCCGGTGAGACTATAAAGAAAATTTCAATCAGAAGGTACAACACTAATTTGTTATTAACGTTAGATCGCGTCGAGTGTAACGAGCTAGAAATAACCAAGAGATTTTATCTTTGACAAGAATACTCCTTCAAAACTCCTTTAAAGTTTAACCGGGAATGTTTTTGTTTAAGAGCACTCTTACAGATTACAGATTGAATCATTTAGATGCTCACCGTACTGAGTCAGACCGACGTGAGCTCACAAATTATTGTTTCAATTAAAATTAAATACGATATTTTTTTTATTGCTTAGATGGGCGGACGAGCTTACATCTACAACGTAAATGCGCCACCCACCTTGAGATATAAGTTTTAAGGTCTCAGGTATAGTTACAACGGCTGCCCCACCCTTCAAACAGAAACGCATTACTGCTTCACGGCAGAAATAGACAGAGTGGTGATACCTACCAGTGCGGACTCACAAGAAGTCCTACCATCAGTAATTACGCAAATTATAATTTTGCGGGTTTGATTTTTATTACACGATGTTATTCCTTCACCGTGGCAGTCAATCGTGAACTATGTTAAGTACGTATTTCGTTAATTAATTATTTCATTTCATTAATTATTTACGCAGACTGACAGCAAGCCAGCTCCTCAAGGTCGATGGCAGATGCCGCGCAACTCACAGCCACAAAACATGTTGGACAATGTTAGTAGTCATGTCAAATTGTTTTCTTCTTCGCACTGAAGTTTGGCACAGCTTTTAAGCTTATCTTATGCAGTCTGACTTGGTGGTCCAGTAGTTAGCGCACCTGACTGTTGTACTGAGGGTCGTGGGTTCGATTCCCACATCGGGCAAACGTTCGTGTGATGAACAAGTTGGTTTTCTCTTTGATTGGGTCTCTTTGTTTAATCTTTCTATCTATCATATAGTATAGTATAGTATAGTATAGTATAGTATAGTATAGTATAGTATAGTATAGTATAGTATAGTATAGTATAGTATAGTATAGTATATATATTATATCTTCTTTTATATTGCTTCGATGGGTGGATGAGCTCACGGCCCACCTGGTGTTAACTGCTTACCGGAGCCCATAGTCATTAACAACGTAAATGCCGCCATCCACCTTGAGACAGTGGTTCTAAGTCTCAGTTTTTATAGTATGACGGCTGCCCCGCCCTTCAGACCGAAACGCATTACTGCTTCACGGCACAAATAGGCAGGGTGGTGATTGCTACCTACCCATGCGAATTCACAAGAGATCTTACCACCAAGTAAGATGTAGTATGAGAATAAATCGAAGTCCATCGTTTTGTTAGCTTTCAGGTGCACAAGTATTGAACATTGCGCTTAAGAAATTGTCGGTGAGTAAATATATATATACACGATATACTTATCTATCTATATATAGGTATATATAAAAATGAATTGCTGTTCGTTAGTCTCGCTAAAACTCGAGAACGGCTGGACCGATTTGGCTAATTTTGGTCTTGAATTATTTGTGGAAGTCCAGAGAAGGTTTGAAGGATAGATAAATATGAAAATGCTTGGAATTAAATAAAAATAACAATTTTGTTTTCCCTTTGATGTGTCCCCGTCGGATGGATTCCTTTTGCTTGTTTTAAGTTTATTTTATACAAAAGCCTAGGTCTTTTATTTATCGATTGAGGCACTACGAAGTCTGCCGGGTCAGCTAGTTATATATAAAATATAATGTAAGACAAAATATATTTATTGCTTATTTTAATCTAGCTAACGGCTAAGAAAGCTAGCCCACTACTACTACGAAGGATAAAACAAAACTCTGTCTTTATATTATACAAAATAATGATAATATTTCAATTTCAATTCATAAAAGTATGTAATATTTAACTGTTTCTTGTTTCTTTATAAGGCTATCACGTAAAACTATTGCCACCACTGTAACGGGAATGCAGGATTGTTTAGCCATAGATAATACACATAAACTAGTCATAGATAAGCAACTCAAGCACTCAACAAAAATGTTTACGGGCGTCGGCCACTAGATGGCTTCGCTTTGATTAGTTTCTCCTTAACTCCTGTAGATGGCAGTAACATATTACCCATCCTTTTTTTAATTTTAAATTGACGGATTTTGTAAGTTTTCCGAACCCACTAATTGATAAAATTTAATCAATACGTTAAGAACAAATAAAGACTTGTGTGATTTATTAATTTTGTATTTTCTGTGTTTAGTTACACAGTAATTAATTTTTTTAACTTTAACAAGATATAGGGGCATCCGCCACAAGATGTCGATAGTTTCTATACAAATAAAATATTTGTCTTAAAGTATTGCACTTTCAGAGCCCTGTGCTTAGTCCTAGAAATAACCAGCGTTATATCTCAGTTGGCGATCTAATCACGATAAAATACGATTCACTTATTGTACTTACTGTCCACAGGCTTCAGAAGCGAAAAGCCCAACGTCTGACACCGGGCCGGAATTGTCAACTAAATCGGATAAACAAGTTTGTATATCTATATATTAATACGTGAAGCAAAAACTTTCTATCCCTTTTTACGAAAATTGCGCGGACGGAGGAATATGAAATTTCCCACACTTATAGAGAATATAGAGAAGAAGTGCAGAATGCAAATTATTTTTTCTAATAATGCATAAAAAATACATTAAATCAATAAAAAAAGGATTACACACACTACCATATATTTGACATAACACATACATAAAAATATATCTACTCTTTGTTTACTGTCAATTGTCAAAGTTTTGTTATTGTTTAAAGTCTGTGGTAAAATTGAGAATTGATTAATATTGTTTGTTTTTAATATTGTTTGTCTATAGCATAGATTATACACTTAATATGTCTATAGTGCAGTTTTGGCGAAATCTGTGATTATATTATAGAAGTATAATTGTGTTTGACAATAGAACCATAATTATGTTCAAACTTATAATTTCAATTCATTATAGTCGAATTTCGACTACTGCGGGGACCAATAGTAAACATACATATTATACATAACTATCGACCCGCCCTCGCTTCGCTTCGGAAACTGTAATTTATTATTGATTTCTCCACTATTTAATGGATGTTTTTATACATTTAAACCTTTCTCTTCAATCACTCTATCTATTAAAAAAAACCGCATCAAAATCCGTTGCGTAGTTTTAAAGATTTAAGCATACATAGGGATTAATAGGGACAGAGAAAGCGCCTTTGTTTTATACTATGTAGTGATTGATATATACTTCGCATATGCACCAATAAGTTTGTTGCCGGGTCGATCAACTCCGAAACGATTCTCAGAGTTCCCCGTGCAACTGACGCTGGCAGACGATCGTTGAATAAAACAATAGTCTAGAAATTTCTCGATAAACAGAACACGGCGCTAAGTTAGTTTGCCCGTGTAATTCGAGATTCGATAATTTACTAGACTCGGTACAAGTTTGCTTCGTAAGTTTCACGAGTTTATCCGTGAAGACTGCACGAAGGACTACACCTAAATCTCGTGTTTCAATACTTACATTAATAAAAAGATTAAATGAATAAAATGAGCCTTTATTGCTGTGTAAATCAACAATATGTTTTGGTTAATAATAACGTCACTTTTACTGGTGGTAGGACCTCTTGTGAGCCCGCACGGGTAGGTACCACCGCCCCGCCTATTTCTGCCGTGAAGCAGTAATGCGTTTCGGTTTGAAGGGTGAGGCAGCCGTTGTGACTATACTGAGACCTTTTTTTTTTTTTTTTTTTTCCCACAGGAGAAAATCGCCGGATCCCCACCCGCGCGGCAGGTGGGGTATGTGGGAGTTGAACCTCACTAAAAACTCCTGCCGCTCACAACCGGCGCCCTACCTCGGACCGGACCGGAGCCCAGTCGGGGCTATTGAACCGGCGGGACAGGGTTGACGCAGAGCACATTACATCCATCCCACCGTCCCACGGACGCCAGACCGGTGGCCGCCAGCGACACGACCACCGGTTCCCTCGTTCAGCGGGCCGAGAGCCCGCTTTGATGGCGCCGCGTTACACCTTCCCCCAGAGCGGTCGGGGGAACGCGGTCTACCATCACCCGGCTTCCTATTGCGGGTGAGCGTGCAGAGCACGCCACCCCACGTCTGGGTCCCTCCCCGCACAAAACGGGTGGGACCCCTAGCTCTTAGGGGGCCAGGTCACGGATACGACCCCGGTCCCGACCCCCTGCTCGGCGGCGGCGGGTTTCTGCGTAGTGAGGAGAGCTTTCCCTCACTCGCCCCGCCGCCTCCTTCTGCGAGATGGTGCACTCGCAGAAGTCGAGCATAGCCTTCCATGACTCATCGCTGCCAAGCATCGACGCCACGACGCCAGGCAGCGACAAGTCAGGTCCTATCTTTGCGACCAGGACACGGCGCNGAGGGCGACCACTTCTTGACCTGTCATCTACACTAGAGTCTTCATTGTATCGTTTGATGGTACGATAAACGAATCTTTTGGTTATATTCAAATTTTTCAGTATGTTAAAAATGTGAATTGGCGCGTAACCGCAACGATGCAACGCAATAACTGCAACACGGTCTTCTTTAAGCGTCCACTCCATATTTAAAAATGAGTAAAATTCTAAAAGTATACATTTTTATTTTCATGAACAATTCGAAATTCGAATTCAATAAACTTTTTTGTAGCCAGCATTCTAAAAAAAAAGTTTTTACTTTGTGACAATACTTATGACCTGACTAGGTATATAAAAAGAATTGCTGTTCGTTAGTCTCGGTAAAACTCGAGAACGGCTGGACCGATTTGGCTAATTTTGGTCTTGAGTTATTTGTGGAAGTCCAGAGAAGGTTTAAAAGGTAGATAAATATGAAAATGCTCGGATTTAAATGAAAATAACAATTTTGATTTCCCTTTGATGTGTCCCCCGTCGGACGGATTCTTTTTGATTGTTTTAAGTTTATTTTATACAAAAGTTTAGGTCTTTTATTTATCGATTGAGGCACTACGAAGTCTGCCGAGTCAGCTAGTCTAACTTATAATTAAATATTAGTTTTAGCGTTAGTTGTTTTGCTTTCCGGAACCGCTTCTCTCTCGACAAAAGCCTACTCTAAAGATTTGGATGTTCGACTCTAATACTATGCAATTACAATACTTACAGTAATTCACAACAACAAACACGCAGCAACTAATAGCGCTAACTAAAACATTCTGCGAAAACGGCTACATAGTTCGTTCAATTGAGTCAAATAGCATTTAAAGATAAATCAAAAAAGAAAATAAAAGATTTAGAAGGAGTTAAGAAAAAGAAAAGTGCCTAGTAGAGTAGCTATCTCTCTCGCATATCCGGGAGCTTATAGCGTTAACGTCATAAGTCACGATGCTCGTTGTCTTCTGAAAACTACCCGCAACGCCATATATGATTGAGTGAAATTTAAATTAAAAAAATAATTAAGGCACCATTTTTTTCAATGCCACAATGAGATTTTGTCTGCTTTTCAAATCAACTTTTGGTCGATGTTAAAATAGCTTAGTTAGTTATTGAACTAAGTTAATTAATTCTATACTAATATTATAAAGAGGAAAGATTTGTTTGTTTGTTTGTTTCGAATAGGCTCCGAAACTACTGGACCGATTTGAAAAATTCTTTTTCCATTAGAAGCCGACATTGTCCCTGATGAACATAGGCTACTTTTTTTTTTTTTTTTGGTTTCATGTGTGTTTTAATGTTTCCGAAGCGAAGCTAGGGCGGGTCGCTAGTTTTATTATAAAGATTCTTTCTGCGTGCGATGAAAAATCGCTCATTGCGAATCTTTGAGCCGGTCTATGTTCAGCTGAGGCCGTATATAGACAAGATAACTAGGTTCCTTGCGTCGAATCCTCAATGCTGAGGGTCGTGGCGTCCCTTAATAGTGTTACGCGCGGGGGCTCGGCATAAATAAATGTTCCACCAAGTACAACTTAAAAGTGTAATCAACACTTAGAACACTTAAAACTCAAACACTTTAACAAACACTTTAAAATTCTCAATTCGCTTCTTCCGCTTCGCTTCAGGTGATCCGTTCGCTGTTTCGCTTTGAGTAGTTTCGATTGTTAACTGTCTGCGTGCCATCTCTGCAACGCTTTTATAGTCGAGACGAAATCCCTGGAATCGTCGAGAATATTCTACACATGTCTAGTATTGTGTTTCCGCTATCTGACAATAGATGGCGTTGTACTTTTCGAGCGTTCTAGATGTTACCAGATCCTTCGGTATTCGTTCGACTATTCGGCGATAGATGGCATTACTTTTACCGGCGTAACAATAGCTTTCTCCTGGACTGTCCTGCGCTAGCCTCGGGTGCGCGTAAGGCATCTTGGATTGTTGAGAGTAGAGCGTATCTGGTTCCGAGCGATAACTAGGTTAGACCGTCTAAACACTGCCATAACGGAGAACAAAAGAATCAAGCAAGTCGACTTTCCATAAAGAGCCTTGCGAAAAGGACGATTGACATGAGGCATCCCCGATTTGTTTCGCTCGCAGCGGTCTTAAAGCAACCCCCGGAGACTTCGAATATTGTTTGGTGAAGATTTTCTCCAGCGAAACTGTCCGTTTTATATTTCCTTTGGAACACGACACGGGTTTTCGAAAAAGTTTTCAAGCAAGCGATCTATATAAATTGGTCTTTTAGGTTTGAATTTTGTTGTTGTTCCCTATCTTGGCTGTTGTTTTGCGGTATACCCGTATATATATCGGGTTTAATGACCTTTTTTACCGTCCCAGTGGGTAGATATTCTAAAGGAATCTATGACGTCATAATACCCTTTGGGACACCGCCCCGAATTATAATATTGAAGGAGCCATTATTGTCTAAGATAAAATTTCACACCCATTTCTCGTTACGTTCGCCACAATTTTACATTAATAGTACATTAAAACTTTTATTTATTGCTTAGATGGGTGGACGTACTTCACGACTCACCTGGTTACCGGAGCTTATGGGCCCTAAAACATAAATGTCGCCACCCACCTTGAGATATAAGTTTTCAGGTTTCAGTTTTTACAGTACAACGGTTGCCCCACCCTTCAAACCGAAACGCATTACTGCTTGACGGCAGGAATAGGCGGCGTGGTGGTACCTACCCGTGCGGACAAATAAGACGTCCTACCACCAGTAAAAGCTTTTCGACATTTCAATATTGTGCAGTAATACCTAAGTAGTTTTAATAATTAAATAATTTCTTATTTTGTCTCTCTTTCTGATTCACATAGAAATCCTAGTCCACAGTCAGATAAATGTGCATTATTCGTCTCCAATTAATTATTTATACGGTGACATAATTTCCAGGAGCCGAATTCGAAGATTGATAGCGAGAAACTACTAGAAAAACTGTTACCGGCTTCAGTGAGTGACTAATGTTTTAGCCTGTGTGTTAGATGGAGCTCACGGTCTACCTCGTGTGTACTGGTTACCGGAGTCCGTAGACATCTACAATGTAGATTCTGTAGCCCACTTGGAGACATGAGTTTTAAGTTTCAGTTTTATAGTACAACGTCTGCTTCATCCTTAGAACTGATATGTATGTTTCGCACACATAAGCAATGGTTGAGGAATCGCATTACTGCTTCGTGCAACACATAAGTAATGGTTGATAAATATCGAAGCAGAGTCGTGGAGGCTGTACATTTTGACATGATAATTTTTTGAACAAAGGTGTGACTCAGTAGATTTGCGCAGTAGAACAGCAATGGGATCATACATCTATAAGCCGCGCCAATAAAGAAACGAATCGAAAATGGCATCTTTGCACCTGCACTAACAGATAGTAGGGTCAACAAATAAAAAGAAAGATAGAAAAAAAAGTTGTTTATTATAAAAAAAATGTTTTTTTTTTGCATGCAGTACGCGCCGTTCTTTATTGGCGCGGCTTATAACAAGTTTGTTTATTCATCATATACATTGCAAGATATTTATAACTACCCTCTTAATTTTTTTATTCTCGGAAAACCCGTCTAGTGTTATATGCTCATAGGATTTTATAGACACAATGTGGCGTAAAAGCTTAGATATACTTTTAAGGAGAATGCATGAGCTTTTCCCATCGGATAGGCCGGATGAATCGTTCCAATGTGGAATCTCAATTGGCCTTTTTTTCGTGTTAAGCGCCGAAAGTTCTAGAAGGTTTTAACGTGCCTATGAACATTCTAGAAGGTTTTTGTGCATAAGGGGGCGCGTGGGGTAGAAGATGGAAGGGATCCATCTACTAAACGACTCCAATGGACTATCGCTCGAATCTTATAGGTTTACCGATTGCAGTCTTTGTTTTTCACAAATAACAATTACATCTACACTAAAAACACTATTGTTCATCTGGGCAGACATATTGTCTACCCGAAGTCACGGCGTTTGCAATTGTACCAAAATATCAAGAACTCATTAAACGTAAATATAGTGATAGCAACCAGTTCAATAATAGTCTTTGTTGTTTTGTGTTTAAGGACGATTTCGGCACACCAGTGCGCTGGGTGGCCTATAGTTCGGTAAGCAACGAACGATATTTAGATATTTATTTGTCGGATGTAACTAAAAAATGAATGTTTCTTTTTATTTTGACATCAGAGAGAAATAAACAAAATGTCGAAAGTCATGCCGAGAAGCCATTTACAATACTAGATATTTGACAGATGCCTGAATGTCGCTTACGTCGTTTTTAAGATAAGCTTGCATGTCAGAAACTTTGACTATAGATGCATCTCCTGTCAACGCTCAAGGCACTCTACAATACCTATAATTACAACACCTCTTAAACTTTTGGAGGCGCTGGGCAAATTCTTGGCAGACAATCAAGGCAGAGTGATCATACAAGTTCTTAACGTGTCTATGCGATGACAATACATTTAGTGCAAACTGTATATTAGGTAATCACTACTCGAGGCCCACCAGGTGTGAAGTGGTTGCGGTGGTAGCCATCATAGGACACAAAATATTTGGCAGACGTCTCGAACATTCGGACCCTCGGTCTACCGAGCAATATTACCCGCTCGGTTAAAGACCTTCCTTTTGTAGTTAAACCGAAACTGAAACCGAAACGCATTACTGCTTCACGGTAGAAATAGGCGGGGTGGTGGTATCTACCCTACTACCAGTAAAATATCGCATAAGAGTCATTTTTGTTTTCTCCAACAGAGAGATGCTGAAGACGGCCTCGCTAAGGTCACAGTAAGTGCTACGCTAATATTTCCGATTTCGATTTTCGTGAACTCAATATGTTACGTACGTATTTATTTTCATTAGAAAAAACTGGTACCCGCTTTTTTTTTATTGCTTAGATGGGTGGACGAGCTCACGGCCCACCTGGTGTGAAGTGGTTACTGGAGCCCATAGACATCCACAACGTAAATGCGCTACCCACCTTGAGATACAAGTTCTAAGGTCTCAAGTATAGTTACAATCCGCTTGCGGGATCCGAACACCGCCTCTATAGCATCGCTCACTACGAGTACATCGGTCGTCTAAAAATTTTGGCCAATATGTGCATACAGCTCATTGAAATGAACCAGTTCTACTATAATATTAAGTTTGTCAGTTAGTCATGGGTTCGGGTGGGAAGATTCTCGCCGGATCTTCTCAGCGGGTCGCGTTTCCGATCCGGACGTAGATTCTGCGAAGCACTGCTCTTGATAGGGCTAGTGTTAGCAAATTCTCTCAGGCTGAGCCCGTGAGCTCACCTACACGTCCGCGTGTAGCTGGAATAGCCCCTTAGGCTTCCAGCGAATAGGTAAAGAAAAAAAACATTTGAAATTGAACCTTATGGTGGAGAAAGAATAAGGTTTTGTGTTGTTTAAATTCCAGGACCCCGAAACCGGAAAGAATAGGCAATACGTGGTCAATGTGAGTAACTAATAGAATTTTAAGAATTATTTTTGGATACCTTTAATTTCCACCACTTGTTCGACTTTGTCGTCCTTTCAAGAACATGTCATGGCTACAAGGAAATATTTAATGAGAACAAGCAAGGTCTCTAAGTACATACAGTACCCGACGCTAAATATCGCACATCGACTTTTAGAAAGAGACAATCGACTAATTTCGGCTTTGTAGAACGCTATCTCTCTCGCACAAAATCGGACTGCACACTGCCGCTTTTTAACGACGATTGACGAACCTCACAGAGGGAATGTGTCCGGGGCAGTCTGAGGGCAAGGTAAGGTCCTTCGTGACTTCAATCAAGGTCAATCTGCGTCTCCGATTAATTTATTATGGTTTCTTTTTTTCAAACGTTACAGGGAACGGTTTTAGTTCCTGTAATAGACCATAGTCTCGCGCGACTCGGCTTCACTGCACGTGTGAGTACAGAAATGTGTTTATCACAATCATTTTTACTATAATATCGTACTGTACGGTGTGAGGGAGTACTTTTTTTTATTGCTTTGATGGGTGCACGAGCTAACCTAGTGTTGAGTGGTTACCGGAGCTCATAGACGTCTACAACGTAAAAAACGAAACGCATTACTGCTTCACGGCAGAAATAGACAGGGCGGTTGTACCTACCCGTGCGGATTCACAAGACGACCTACCACCAGTAAAACTTTTATATAGTAGATTCGTTCGATTGCCACCAAGCTGGTTTTTTTTAAATATCATCAATTATAAATATACATATAGAGGAGTGAAACGCTTTTTTAGATTAGCGTCGCCACGCGGCGTCACCCGCGGTATGAAAATAACCGCGGGTGACGGACTCGAGGTAGCTAAGGAAAATGCAGGTTAAAGCTAAAACTTGCAGGAAAGCTTGCAGGAAAAGCTCAAAAAGAAGCTGAAGTTAACAGGCTGCTTAGTTCTGTTTCGTTTTTTTACGTCAACCAATTATACTTGACTTTATGGTTTAATCACGCATTTTTAATACGCTTTTATTAGCTTCAGATGTATAATGTATATGTAATGGAATCTTAGAACATGATTTTGACCCTCTTCAAAATGTCGGATTAACTCGAAATTTGGCATACTTATAAAGGACCGATGACAATTCAATGTTTAAAAAAAATATTGAAAAAATTTAAATTCAACTAAAGAATGAAAAATAATAATAGTTGAAAAATACAAAAAAAACACGATTTTATAGAAAATCCAACTAAAAAAAAAGAAAATAATTGTTAATAAATTGAATTAAAAATGGTGTAAGAAAAAATGATTTTATTGTAAAAAAAGCGTGGGGTGCAATTCGTGGCACTGAAGATTGAAAAATTAAAAAGCTACTTTGACTCACGTTCGGATCAAAATCGCGTTTTGTTCACTCTTGTCTCGCGGCAAAAGCGGCGTGCTTAAGCTGCTAAGGTGAAAAAGTAATCTTAATTGTATCTACGACTCGCGAAATGCTACTATCATTGGTGGTAGGACCTCTTGTGAGTCCGCGCGGGTAGGTACCACCACCCCGCCTATTTCCGCCGTGAAGCAGTAATGCGTTTCGGTTCGAAGGGTGGGGTAGCCGTTACATAACTATACTGAGACCTTAGAACTTATATCTCGAGGTGGGTGGCGCATTTATGTTGCAGATGTCTATGGACTCCAGTAACCACTTACTGTCAGGTGGGCTGTGAGCTCGACAACCATCTAAGCAATAAAAAAAATGCAATTAAACTTGTTCTAGGATTCGATGTTTACAGATCCCAGAAACCACAGAGCTGGCAGCGCTGACAACTGACACGTCACCGTTGAAGACAATTCTGAACAACGTGGACCTGAAGTCTGTGGACGATCGCGACTGGTTGGCTTTCGAGACGGTGATTGGACAGAAGAAATTCGATGAAACGGTAATATCTTTCTGTCTAGTCTAGTCTATAGTCTACTGTCTAGTAATATAATCCAACTGGTGGTAGGACCTCTTGTGAGTCCGCACGGGTAGGTACCACCGCCCTGCCTATTTCTGCCGTGAAGCAGTAATGCGTTTCGGTTTGAAGGGTGGGGCAGCAACTATACTTGAGACCTTAGAACTTATATCTCAAGGTGGGTGGCGCATTTACGTCGTAGATGTCTATGGGCTCCAGTAACCACTTAACACCAGGTGGGCTGTGAGCTCGTCCCTTATCTAGCAATAAAAATAAAAAATAACTAGCCGTACTCTACTGGACATTTAAAATTAACATTATTATTTGTCACCCCCACAAAGATTCTCATTATTAACGCCCCCGCAACTGGTGTGGGGGTCCAACACTCATATTAATATTAGCCTATCCAAAAAGTACATGTATTTTCTACATAGATACCAAGATTCAAGGCAATCGGATGCATGGTTCAGTAGTTATAACGGAACATCCGTAAAGACCACTGTAGATTTATATATTAGTATAGATACTCGTAGTCTAGTCTATAGTATCTTCTTTAATAATGGTTCAGTCAAGGTATTGCGATAAAATTTGTACCACCATTTTTTTAATAGGATTTTTAATCTGTATTTTTATCTTTATAGTGCAATAGCGATGGCTGTCAGTCAAGGGTACGTAATTTTTGGGGTGTTATAGATATTAATAAAATAAAAATAAAACATTACTTCTATTAATATGATTTACCACAGATACTGAGAAACTAGAAATGAAATTAGTTTTAATTTCGTGCAAAAAAAGGTCTTGAAGAATACAGTTTTGTTCTAACATATTATTCTAACTGACCTTTATTTATTAAATAATAAAGCCTTTCTCAATATTTAGGGTTTACAGTTAAAATTAAAAATTAAATCAATTTTTTTTATTTAGTTTAGCTGTAAGTAATGTCCACCGAAGAGGACATGGATGGAGTGTGTGAATGACGATATGAGAGAGAGAGAGAGGAGTGAATGTTGAGCTGACGGCTGACGGCGATAAATAATAATAACATAATTGAAAATTTTCATATTTCAGTGTCAAAAATCGAATTGTGAATCTGTGGTGAGAAACAAGAGGATTATCTTTGATTATATTCTTAAGATCGCTACGTTAATTAACTGGCTAATAATCCCAATAATCGGAATCAGTGTCTCTCATCTCGTCTCCTTTCAATAATAATAATAATAATAATAATAAACATTTATTCCAAACACAAATTAAGTACAAAAAATAAATAAAAAAGATAACAAAAATAACGAGGCTTGGAAACGGTTACCGGCTCAGCAATGCCTAACAGTAACGAAACAATCGGTACTGCGGCGCTGATCTTCCGCCGGCACCTGCGGAGTGACGCGCACACCAGCATCAGACCGACCAATACACAACATTGTAAAATATATGAAAAAATAAAAAGAACATGAATAATAATAATAAAAAAAAACAGTTATGAAAAGGACAACAAAATGACATTATTAAATTAATTAAATAAAAATTGCAGTTGCAAAGCACAATTATAGTACGGAATAATTATATTTGATATTTTCGAATTTTACTTGTATATTCAAAAGATATACTTTTAAATTTGTTTTAAAGGACCTTAGCGTTCTCTGGTGCCGGTCTCTCTTTTGAAATATAAACGTAGTTTTTCTCTCCTTGCGTCGTTTTCCTCATTACTGAAGGTCGTGACTCTCTCGCTGCTTTAACCTCTCTTGTACGATCGTTCACCATCTGCTGTGATCCTTGGCCTCGTGGAGGACATCGTGGAGCTTGATATCCAGACCAGACCGAATTTGGTCCGACCATCTCGTGGGGTTGCGTCCTCTGGGACGTTTGCCCTCTATCTTGCTATATATCGTAAATGATACAGACTTTCTGGATACTAGTGGTAGGACCTCTTGTGAGTCCGCACGGGTAGATACCACCACTCTGCCAATTTTTCAGCTGTGAAGCAGTAATGCGTTTCGGCTTGAAGGGTGGGGCAGCCGTTGTAACTATACTTGAGACCTTAGAACTTATATCTCGAGGTGGGTGGCGCATTTACGTTGTAGATGTCTATGGGCTTCAGTAACCACTTAACACCAGGTGGGCTGTTTGCTCGTCCTTCCATCTAAGCAATAAAAAAAAATACTTATCGATATCTGTGAAGGTGCACGAATGTGGTACAATGAGGCAAAATCCAGGGATGCGACATGTCGGGTTCTTCTGGTGATATGCCAGAACTGATTCAGTACTAATAGTGATTCTTACTGGTGGTAGGACCTCTTGTGAGTCCGCACGGGTAGATATCACCACCCTGCCTATTTCTGCCGTGAAGCAGTAATGCGTTTCGGTTTGAAGGGTGGGGCTGCCGTTGTAACTATACTTGAGACCTTGGAACTTATATCTCAAGGTGGGTGGCGCATTTACGTTGTAGACGTCTAGGAGCTCCAGTAATCACTTAACACCAGGTCGTGAGTTCGTACAACCTTCTAAGCAATAAAAATAAAAAGTCTAAACTCCCATCGCTTTATGCAGCTTATATTTCTTTTCACAATGTGCCTTATTTCACCGTTTTGCGTTTCATTTTGCGTAGAATGGCAACACTATCGCATCTCGTGGGTGTAAATTGAAACTAATTGATTGGGGATTGAAACAGGCAATACTAAATTATCCTTTCAAAGCAATGTCAGGGTACTGAAAAGGTATGTGAGCGTTTCAAGCTTTCTACTTCGAAGGATAGGTTGGGTGTTATAGATACAATCGAAATTTGGACCTTATGTGTCAATATGGGTTGTTTCATTCCCGTGGCTCATCTTTGTTGACTCTGCTAAAGAGAGAGAGAGTTCAGAGACCATAGCTAATTATAGTCAGTGCAGACGCAAAACTCTAGCCTAATACCTAGTCAGGTCATAAATTCTGTCACATGTTTAATGTAAAATAATTGAAACAAGTTTATTCATTATGTAACCATTCATATACCAAAATGAACTTAACAAAACATAGATTCTTATGACACTAAAGTTTATTCAAAATGACCTCCGTGATTTTGAATACAGGCCTTCAATATGCGCGGCCAGTCGTCTATCGCAGCACGAACGAGGTCCATGTGAATATCGGCGGCTGCCTTAATCAAGGATGTCTTGAGTGACTCCAAATTGGGATGAGGCATTGAGCACGCCTTTTCCTCCAAGTGTTGCCATATCTTGTAATCTAACGGATTCAAATCTGGACTGGAGGAGGGCCAGTCTTCGTGCCGGATGAAGTCGATTTCACGCGCCGCCAGCCAGTCTTGTGTGCTCTTCTTTCTATGAGCTGGCGCCGAATCTTGTTGGAATACCCAGTGCCTGTTATTGAACATGGTATGAGAAACAGGTTCCACAAGGTTCGTCAGGACTGTATTTTGATACACAACTGCATTCGTTTTTACACCTTTCTCACAAAAATGTACCTCTGTTAATCCCCAATAAGAAACTCCCAACCATACCATGAGCGAGGATGGAAAATNTACCATCCGGCTATGGAATGAGCTCCCTTCCACGGTGTTTCCCGAGCGCTATGACATGTCCTTCTTCAAACGAGGCTTGTGGAGAGTATTAAGCGGTAGGCAGCGGCTTGGCTCTGCCCCTGGCATTGCTGAAGTCCATGGGCGACGGTAACCACTCACCATCAGGTGGGCCGTATGCTCGTCTGCCTACAAGGGCAATAAAAAAAAAGACTTATTTTATTTTATTTTTTAGTGCCAAGGTGACACCTGTAAGACGGGAGTAAGTTTTATTTTGCAAACTACAACCGAAGTATTATTAATACGATTTTATTAGCTTCAGACGTATGTAATGTATGTTTGTAACGGAATATTTGAACATAATTTTGACCCCTTTCAAAACGTCGGATTAACTCGAAATTTGGTATACTTATTAAGGACCGTTGGCAATTCAATATTTGAAAGAAAAAAAATGAAAAAATTTAAATTCAACTAAAAAATCAAAAGTGCATGGTATCAGTAGTTATAAATATTTTATGAACATATATGAGTAGAAGGGCTATTTTGATAATATCTTGAAAAGCACCCCACGCTTTTTTACAATAAAATCATTTTTTCTTACACTATTTTTAATTCAAATTAATTAAAATTTATTTTCAATTTTTTAGTTGGATTTTCTATAAAATCGTATATTTTTTTTAAGTTTTTTTAAACTATTATTTATTTCAAATATATTTTTTTGTTTTCACATATACTTCATGTGTTTTCAGTGTGTAGGAGCTTCTTGTAATTCATATGTAAGTGATTTAGAATTATTTTGGATTCTTATTTTAGACACGAGACGCAGCTCATAAAATGTCATAGGTAATGACACTGAGTAGTAGTTTTATTTTACCCATTGGAAAGGCAAAGGTATCATATCATATAGCCTAAACTTTTATATATATTTTTATATGAAAAATTATATTATGAAATGATATCATATGAAATGAGATGAGATGATATGGGATGAAATATAATCTCAGTAAATTGGTGGTCGTTTACTGAGATTTTTTCAGTGGACTTTTTGGAGGATCCCGAGAAGTTACGTCCAGCGGCTTTCTTTCATTTTCCCACATTTGTGCACTTTCACAGATATTAAACAGTTAATAAACCACCATTATTACTTATTTAAACCTGAAGAAACACTAAATAGACAAAATAAAACAAATCACACAACTTCCCCGAAATGTCACTTCCTTAGTAAGCTTTGTTAATATATTCATTTATATGAGTAAAAAATCCGTAATGGTTCTGTGGAATGATTTCTCTTTACTCCTACCTATTTATTCGCTGGTAGCTTAAGAAGCTGTTTTTATTTATTTATTGCTTAGATGGGTAGACGAGCTCACAGTCCACCTGATGTTAAGTGATTACTGGAGCCCGTAGACATCTACAACATAAATGCCGCCACATACTTTGAGATATAAGTTCTAAGGTCTCAGTATAGTTACAACGGCTGCCCCACCCTTCAAACCGACACGCATTACTGCTTCACTATTCCAACTACGCCCGGTTGATTGGGTGAGCTCACGGACTCAGCCTGATAGACTTTGCTACCACTAGCCCTAGGAAGAGCAGTCCTTCGCTGAATCTACCACCGGATCGGAATTGCGACCCACTGAGAAGATCCGCCGAGAAAATTAGTGGTTTTATAATATGTAATCTACTTATGTTTGTATTTCTAGTGTAAAGGACCCGGTTGCCGTTCTATGGTAAGATACAATATTATTCATTAGCTTTGTTTTCATAACAGTAAAGTCGAATTCGACATACACCTGGTATTAAGTGGTTACTGGAGCCCATAGACATCTATGACGTAAATGCGCCACCCACCTTGAGATATAAGTTCTAAGGTCTCAGTATGGTTACAAAGGCTGCCCCACAGGGCAGAAATGGGCAGGATGGTGGTGCCTATCCGTGCGGATCCACAGGACGTACTACCACCAATCATAATAAATACAAGATTCGAATGAGATTAATTGAATTGTCGAGACCAATATTGAACTAATATATTCCCTTAACCATTTCCCGTGAATTATTTTAATTAAGTCACCTCAATAGGAAGAAAAAAAATACATTAAAATTAATAATAATATTATTATTATTATTCACAGTGCATCGGCGTGAAATGTGTGGCGACGGTACAGTGGCAATTTTTATTATTATCTTATACTATTAATTAATAGTATAATACTCCTACATCCTAATACATTATTATGTATTAATTAAAATTTCACATTCGACTTTAAATACTGGTGGGTACTATACGATTACCCTTCGATCATCAATAGTGTTGATCGAAGCGATTACCTTACCTATTTCTGTGCGATGCAGTTATGTGATTGGAAAGATTATTCAACCATTATACAGTAATAATAACATAAGGCTACACGCTGGGGTTCGGAATCAATAAAAGTTCCACCAGAGTACAAATCAAAACTCTATTTAATACTTAGAACACTCACAGAACACTTTACACTTCGTTATTCGCTTCTTCCGCTTCGCTTCAGGTCATCCGTTCGCTGTTTCGTTTCGAGCAGATCCGATTACTAACTGCCTCCGTGTTGTCTCTGCAACGCTTTTATAGTCGATACGACATCCCTAGAATTATCGAGAACATTCCGGACAAGTCGAGTAGTTTCGATATGCGTTTTCGCTATTTGACAATAGATGGCGTTGTACTTCACGAGCATTATCGATTTTACTAGTTCTTTTGATATTCGTTTTTGGTATTCGACAATAGTTGGCATTGCTCTTACCGGCGTAACAATGATAATAATAAGGGTTATTTAACAAACGCTAGAATTCCTTTTATCTGGTTGAACGAGCTCACAGTCCACCTGGTGTGAAGTGGTTACTGAAGCCAATAGACATCTACAACGTAAATGCACCACCCACCTTGAGATATAAGTTCTAAGGTCTCATTATAGTTATAACGGCTACCTCACCCTTCAAACCGAAACGCATTACTGCTTCACGGCGGAAATAGACGGGGCGGTGGTACCTACCCGCGCGGACTCACAAGCAAGAGGTCCTACCGCCAGTAATTACGCAAATTATAATTTTGCGAGTTTGATTTTTATTACACGATGTTATTCCTTCACCGTGAAAGTCAATCGTGAACATTTGTTAAGTACTTATTTCATTAGAAAAATTAGTAACGCCTAATTAGTATCCGAACATCTCGAGAACATTATGAGCAAATTTTCCGATATTCGATAAATTAAATTATATGTATATATTTTGGCAACCCTGTCCACTGCGATATTTTTGAAAATCGAGGAAAAAAAACCAAAATTCGTTTTATAAATTAAAGGGAGAGTTCAAAGTTTTTATGTACATTCTGTTTGTTGTTCTCATTCGTTTGAAACATTATTCGAAATAGGGTTGGCAAGTCCACACATCTAAGCAATTAAAAATAAAAAAACGTTTACAATTTAAAACTGTTTTTTTTTTGATCATGTAACTGATGTTCTTTTTAAGTTATTGTAGTTATTTTAATTTGTTTTTAAGTTATTCTAACAGTTCAGACAAGTTAAGGAGAGTACGAATATTTTTATATTGCTTCGCTGACGTCGAATTTTATGTTATATATAACTGGACTCACTCCTAGTAGTACCTCTTGAGAGTCCGCGCGGGTAGGTACCACCACCCAACCTATTGCTGCCGTGAAGCAGTAATGCGTTTCGGTGTGAAGGGCGGGGCAACCGTTGTAACTATACTTGAGACCTTAGAACTTATATCTCAAGGTGGGTGGCGCATTTACGTCGTAGATGTCTATGGGCCCCAGTAGCCACTTAACACCAGGTGGGCTGTGAGCTCGTCCACCATCTAAGCTATAAATAAATAATAACTTTTTAACTCGGCTTTTCTGAATACTTACGAGTGACTACGGCTTACAAAAAATTAAACTGTCACATCTATTATTATTATTGTACCCAGAGTTTCGTATCTATCACCATTTTGCATTATGAAATTTCGATTAGTTCAAAATATTTCGATCAGTAATATTGTTTCGGGTTTGTCACACCCTGTATCTCAGCCTTTAAAGTTCAATGCATATTTTGTATTATTTTATTGAATTTTGTTTTCAGTGCGACGGGATGTCGTGTGAAGCGAGCGTGAGTGCTTTTATTGAACGAAACTAAATTTACAGCGGAAAAGCTTTTAAAAAATAATAATTCTGCAAAAGTTTTAAAGCTTTTTTCTATTGCGAACTTATAGCTCGATCTATGGGCTTTCCGCTTCCGCCGAGAGATGACATCGGAGCTTTGACATTGTTGCAGTAGCACTTATAAAATACAATTGAATTTACGGTTGACGAGTTTTGAAGTCGTCGTGGCTAAAAGGATGAGACGCCCGGTGCATTCGTATCGATTAATGCGACTGGGCTGAGGTTCGAATCCTGTAGGGTACGAGCGTACTTAAAACACTTATTCACGAATGACTTCCACGATGAAGGCACAACACCGTCTAATAAAGATCAAACCCGCATAAAATTTATAGGGATATAAAATATAAATAAACTAGCTGACCCGGCAGACTTCGTAGTGCCTCAATCGATAAATAAAAGACACATCAAGGGGACACATCAAAGGAAAAACAAAATTGTTTGTTATTATATAATTCCGAGCTTTATATTTTTTCACCTTTTAAGCCTTCCCTGGACTTCCACGAATAGTTCAAGACCAAAATTAGCCAAATCGGTCCAGCCGTTCTTGAGTTTTAGCGAGACTAACGAACAGCAATTCATTTTTATATATATAAATAACCGCCCTGCCTATTTATGTCGTGAAGCAGTAATGCGTTGCGGTTTGACAGGTGGAGCAACCCTTATACTGTAAAATTCAGTCTTAGAATTCACATCTCAGATCGGGGTCGACGTTCATTATTAATGTTCATAGGCTTCGGTGACCGCTTGGTACCAGTTGAGCCTAAAGTTCGTTCAAAAATAGAAGCAAAAAAAAGTGACCACGAAGGTAGCACACATAAAAAAAAAAATTACAATGGAATTGAGACCTACCTACTTTTTTAATCGGTTAAAAACAAATTCTATCTGATCTTTAGTGTCGTGGTGCCGGCTGTGAAGCAACTGTGAGTCTTAATCTACATAATAATATATTCTGTAATATATCGTAATTTTTTTATTTCTCTTTATTTATTATAAAAGCTAAGATAATATAGATATAACATCTGTGAGCCTTCCCGGGATGGCTCATTTTTAATTTGTAAATTTGTATTTTGTACTGTTTCGCCATGAAAATTTGTCTGAGTATAGTATACGAGGGCATTACTTGACCGGGTTTCACTAGCCATGTACAAGTGTTAAAGACTCAATGTTATTCATGATCCAACTATTTATTTATTTATAATTATATATTTTGCGGTGTGTAACTAGCTGTAGTTTTCTTTATTTTTCTTCCTTAAATCAAATTTCTCTTCTAATAGGTAATGCTGTGTATAAACGACCTCTTCACCATCTATATATTTTTTAAATCCTTCTTTATAATAAAATATAAGATAATTAATATTTTACTACCATCTACAGGAGCAATGAGAAACTAATAGCAAGCCATCTAGTGGCCGACGCTCGACCTAGCTCGCTTTCTCCCTCTCTACGAGGTCGAGTGGTTCGCGAGACGCTGTGTCTATTTTCTCACTCTCGCACGTCCTAAATTGTATCTTTTCTCTCTAGCCGTAACTAATCTGTCGCGACTTAAATTTTCTTCTCAATACGCTTAAAGAAATTTCATTTATAAAACAATCCAGTTAATAACCCGGATAACGTATTTTAGATATTTTATTTATTTTTATTAAATTTCTAAATAATTTTCTTTGCGACTGTTCGAACACTGTTGTGTGACAATACTGAACAATGTTGATAGTGTCGTCGATTCTCCTGCCAGTACACCGTGAATGGGGAGTTCAGGATCGGTGGAGGAACTTGGGACCAGCACTACCCCCAGTACGACACCAAACTCCACAGACCCCCCGGAAACGATTATGGAATGTAAATACTGGAATGTAAATAAATAATCGTCTAAAAAAACTTTTTCTAATATTCTTTTTATTATTAGCTTCAGACGTATGTATGTTAGGATGTAACGGAATTTTTGAACATCATTTTGATCCACTACAAAACGTCGGATTAACTCGAAATTTAGTATACTTATTGAGGACCGATGACAATTCAATACTGAAAAAAAATAATGAAAAATAATAATAATTAAAAAAATTGAAATTCAACTAAAAATGAAAAATAAAAATAAATAATAGTTTAAAAAAAAGCTAACAAAATACGCTTTTATAGAAATTTTTGTACATAAATCCAGCCAAAAAAATAGATAATAAATTTGAATTAAAAATAGTGTAAGAAAAAATGATTTTATTGTAAAAAAAGCGTGGGGTGCATGGAATTAGTAGTTATAAATATTTTATGAACAGATATGAGTAGAATGGTTATTTTGATAATATCTTGAAAAGCACTTTTTTTAAACTATTACTTATTTTTAAAACAAGGCCTTTGGCACCACTACTTCTTAAGTGGAGGACATAGGAAGTGGAGAGCTGTGACTTTTTAGGGCTGATTTGATAATAAAACCTCGGGGTACTTCTTTACGAATTTATCGTTAATGGTCATTTGGGGGGAAGTGGATTGTGTGGAGTGTGGATTGAGAGAGGCCGATGTCCAGCAGTGGGCGACTGTGAGCTGATGATGATGATGATCTGGGGGGAAGAGAAGGGAGAAGGAATAATTCTATTACTAACTTAAAAATAATTAAGTTTTTATAAAAAAAACCAGGTGAATAGTTTTTTTTTATTGCCCTTGTAGGCAGACGAGCATACGGCCCACCCGATGGTGAGTGGTTACCGTCACCCATGGACTTCAGCAATGCCATGGACAGAGCCAAGCCGCTGCCTACCACTTAATACTCTCCACAAGCCTCGTTTGAAGAAGGACATGTCATAGCGCTCGGGAAACACTGTGGAGGGGAACTCATTCCATAGCCGGATGGTACGTGGCAAAAAAGATCTCTGGAAACGCATTGTGGATGACCGCAGTGGCTCCAGGTAGTATGGATGAACTCTACTCCGGTGGCGGGCGGTGCGATGGTAATAACGAGATGCCGGTATCATCTCGAACAATTCCTCAGAGCACTCCCATACATAACTCACATAAAAGAAATGCAAACATACTGCCCTCTGAGAAAAAGACAATTTATACAATTTATAAATTTTACTAAAGAACAATACTTAGGAAATAAACGATTGCAAAGCTCANTAGTATGGATGAACTCTACTCCGGTGGCGGGCGGTGCGATGGTAATAACGAGATGCCGGTATCATCTCGAACAATTCCTCAGAGCACTCCCATACATAACTCACATAAAAGAAATGCAAACATACTGCCCTCTGAGAAAAAGACAATTTATACAATTTATAAATTTTACTAAAGAACAATACTTAGGAAATAAACGATTGCAAAGCTCAAACAAGATTCAAAGTTTGAATGTAGTTTCAAAACAAAAATTAAATCAAAGACAATATACCTGAATACAATCATTCATAACAACTATACCAACAACGATTAAACTGAGAATAAGAGTAGTTACTGAATAGTTAGAATAAGAGCAGTTTACTAGTGGTAGGACCTCTTATGAGTCCGCACGGGTAGGAACCACCGCCCTGCCTATTTCTGCCGTGAAGCAGTAATGGGTTTCGGTTTGAAGGGTGGGGTAGCCGTTGTAACTATACTGAAACCTTAGAACTTATATCTCAAGGTGGGTTTTTACGTTGTGGATGTCTATGGGCTCCAGTAACCACTTAACACCAGGTGAGCTGTGAGTGAGGTGTTGGCTTCAAGATAACGAGACGAATGTAAAATTTCGGAAAGAGGATAATAACTGTAGGTTTTAGTAATGATCATTGTGATACAAAGTTTGATAATTATTTTACATTTTATTCGTATAAATTAAATAGATTTATTCAGAACGTATTAATTAATTAATAATGTAATTACATACGAATATTAAGCACGAAGCAGAGCACAAAGAGAACCACGTATACAAGGAACACTTAGTCTAGTGGACAAGTTGAAAATGGTACAAAATAGAGATACTGCTCATAAAATTATGTGCGACAGCTCATTGGATCCGGAATGACGCCTAGAAAAATGAGCTAAAAGCTTGTAATAGCACATAAAAAATTGCAAAACTTATAAACAATTAAAGATGAAAAAAAAATGGCATTTCGTTTTTTTGCCAATATTTCATAAACTATTAATATTTAAGAAATTTGGCTTCGCTTGGCGAATGAATCTACTACCGGATCGGAATCGCGACCCGCTGAGAAGATTTGGCGAGAAACTCAGCGAGCTGATTCATGGGTTAGGTTGCACGGCGAACTCTTTGTCGAGTTCGACGAGTACGGTTACCGGGGTCCCTATGCCTGCTCCTAGTGTTAGAGCTAAAGGCGACTAATGCAAAGGTTATTGGATCTGGTGGATCCGTAAGGACCTGTCTAGGGCGTCGACGGTGACTGGCTCCTGCGTGATCATGATTCGGGGAGTAGTCAGCGGCGGCAACGATAAGGCGATTATCATGACGCATAGCCTTATCGAAGTACCGTTCCGACGCTGACTTCATGTATTTCTGGATAGATTCGAGACAAACTTTTTGCTTCACGTATGAATATATAGATAAATAATTCACACTTTTATTTTCATTTGCGTAACGAAAACAAATAAAGAAAGCAGATTTTTCAACTGGAAAATACAAATAAGGATACTTTTTTAAACTAATTTAAATATTGCGGACCCCCGGGCCTTTTTTGGAATCACGACGGAATTTAAATTCAAAGAATTGTCCTTTTGATGTATGTACGAGTCATGTATCGTAGAGGGCACGCGCGCATTCACATCAGTACTTTTACATTTATTTACTCAAACCGTAGTATATAAAGTGCCAGTACACGTCCAGCACTCATATATACAGCGGTACTCACCACATCAACGTACATAGATAGAATTAGTTACTTGTTAGCGAAGTATATATAATAAACGCATATTCTTTGACTATCAGTGATTTCTTCCTAACTAAATTTCAAGTTGTGTACGCCACATTCAGCAGCGCATACAATGTATCTGAACGTTTCTTTTTCTAAATTGCTTGTAGCCTTATATGTCTTATGCTATATGACTTATTGTCTGATGGCGTGGTCATACCGGCTCCATAGCCTGGCCCCAACGTTGCTACCAACATTGAGCGGTTAAATTGGTGTAGTGTCCATACGTTGGCCGTTCTACTAGTACCTTTCCGTCAGAGCCAACGTGAACAGGTGCGATACCAAAATTGGAATTGCTCTAAGCGCTTTTACAGTACTGAGTGCGTATAATTTATATTTGTTATTAAAAAAACAAGAAAAAGCCACGTGAAAGGAGATGATCTATGCAGGTGGCGATTTTGTTGATGAAGATATCACGACATGCACACTCGACGTTTGTTGCAACAGGACTGACCAAAGCACCAACTTGTGGATGGATCTCGGACGTTGGCACAGATTCCTTTGTTTTTTTTTCCCACCTTTGCTGATAGCCTTCAGAGGCTATTTCAGCTTCGCCCTAACATGTAGGTGAGGTCACGGTGCTCAAGCCGGAGTGTTGCTAATACTGGCCCTACTGCTACTGCTCTTACAATGTAAGTCTTCGCAGACTCTACCACCGGATCGAAAATGCGACCCATTGAGAAGATCCGGCGAGAAACTCAGTTGGCNGGGACTGCTGATCAATAGCCTTTGCAGTAGGCACTTGGAAGGAGAAAAAAAATAAAATAAAAAATGTAATGGTTTAAAATGTATATATATAATGAGAGTTATGTGTTAGATTTTTTAAGTCACTAACATAGATATAAGTAATTACTACTAACAAAATGTTATGGTTTTAAAAAACAAAACTGAAATAAAGAATTAATAAAATAATAATAATATCTTATGCTATATGACTTATTGTCTGATGGCGTGGTCATACCGGCTCCATAGCCTGGCCCCAACGCTGCTACCAACGTTGAGCGGTTAAATTGGTGAAGTGTCCATACGTTGGCCGTTCTACTATTACCTTTCCGTCAGAGCCAACGTGAATAGATGCGATACCAAAATTGGAATTGCTCTAAGCGCTTTTACAGTACTGAGTGCGTATAATTTATATTTGTTATTAAAAAAACAAGAAAAAGCCACGTGAAAGGAGATGATCCATGCAGTTGGCGATTTTGTTGATGAAGATATCGCGACATGCACACTCGACGTTTGTTGCAACAGGACTGACCAAAGCACCAACTTGTGGATGGATCGCGAACGTTGGCACAGATTCCTTTGTTTTTTTTTCCCACCTTTGCTGATAGCCTTCAGAGGCTATTTCAGCTTCGCCCTAACATGTAGGTGAGGTCACGGTGCTCAAGCCGGAGTGTTGCTAATACTGGCCCTACTGCTACTGCTCTTACAATGTAAGTCTTCGCAGACTCTACCACCGGATCGAAAATGCGACCCATTGAGAAGATCCGGCGAGAAACTCAGTTGGCTGTGTCTATGGGTTAATTTGCTCGTCGATCCCTTCGTCGCAAAGGGTTCGACGAGAACGGTGACCGATGCTTGTGGTACTTAAAAGCACCGTTAACGGATCGGGAGGATCCGTAATGACGTGTTTTGGGCGACGTCGACTATTTACCATTCGGATTCGTATGATAAAGCCCAACTACCAACTACCAACATTCGCTTCAACGTTTGGGCCAATGCTACTTTTTAAATCCACACGTTGGGCGAGTGGCGTTGGGGCTTATCTTGGGGCCAACGTGTGGAGCCGTTACGAATAGCACAATTTCTCGACGAATAGAAAAAAAACTGATATCGAAACTACCAAAACGTCTATTGAATGTTCTGGAAAATTGTAGACAGTTGAATAATATTTAGTTACAATCTTCTATCTATATAGGTATATAAGTATATAAAAATGAATTGCTGTTCGTTAGTCTCGCTAAAACTCGAGAACGGCTGGACCGATTTGGCTAAATTTCTTGAATTATTTGTAGAAGTCCAGAGAAGGTTTTAAAGGTAGATAAATATGAAAATGTTCGGAATTAAATAAAAATAACAATTTTGTTTTTCCTTAGATGTGTCCCCCGTCGGATGGATTCCTTTTGTTTGTTTTAAGTTTATTTTATACAAAAGTTTAGGTCTTTTATTTATCGATTAAGGCACTACGAAGTCTGCCGGGTCAGCTAGTATTTAAAAAATAACGTGGTACAGACGACACGAGGACACTTCTATTCGAAGGGAAGCAACGGCCTCATCCCTTGAAGGAAGCGAAGAAGTGAATTTTGAAAATACTACTGATGGTAGGACCTTTTGTGAGTCCGCACGGGTAGGTAACACCACCTGCCTATTTCTGCCGTGAAGCAGTAATGCGTTTCGGTTTGAAGGGTGGGGTAGCCGTTGTAACTATACTGAGACCTTAAAACTTATATCTCAAGGTGGGTGGCACATTTACGTCGTAGATGTCTATGGGCTCCAGTAACCACTTAACACCAGGTGGCCTGTGAGCTCTTCCTCCCATCTATGCAATAAATAAATAAATCGCAGAAGTCGTAATAATTTAATTGAGTTTTAATTAGTATATCGGTTAAGAGTTTTATTTATTCTAAGCCCAAAACCCGTAACGTTATAATAATAGTTTCAGGCTTGTTTAGACTATAAAGTTAGTGGCGATATCATTAAGTTTATTTCGTGGTATTGTGATCGATGACAATAGCTTTTAAACAAATCATGCTGAATACCGTCATACCAGTTAATATATAAGGTCTAAATCTCAATGACATTTTGGTAAGAGCGTTCTGTTTTGCAGATCTGACCGCTTTAATGATTCGCGGCAGAAATGTGTATATGACGGTATTAAATGACGCGATAATCCACGGAGTTTCCCGCCAGATTTTCTCAGTGGGTCGCGATTCTGATCCATTGGGAGATTTCGTGAAGTGAAAAATGTTTACATTCTGCACTCCTTCTCTATATTCTCTATAAGCGTGAGAAATTTTAAACTCCTCGGTCCGCGAAATTTTCGTAGAAAGGGATACAAACTTTTTGCTTCACGTATTAATATAACTAGTCAGGTCATAAGTATTGTCACACAGTAAAAACTTTTCTTTTAGAATGCTGACCACAAAAAAGTTGATTGAATTCGAATTTCGAATTGTTCATGAAAATAAAAATGTATACTTTTAGAATTTTACTCATTTTTAAATATGGAGTGGACGCTTAAAGAAGACCGTGTTGCAGTTATTGCGTTGCATCGTTGCGGTTACGCGCCAATTCAAATTTTTAACATACTGAAAAATTTGAATATAACCTTTCTTTCTTTTATTCGTTTATCGTACCATCAAACGATACAATGAAGACTCTAGTGTAGATGACAGGTCAAAAAGTGGTCGCCCTCGGTCTGTTAGGACTCCAGCAGTGATAAAAGCTGTGAAGGCGCGAATTCAAAGAAATTCCAAACGTAAGCAGAAACTGTTGGCCTTTCAGCTGGGGTTAAGCAGAACCACGGTGAAAAGGGTGTTAAATGAAGACTTAGGGCTTCGGGCATATCGAAGAAAAACAGGACATCGTTTGAATGCTCGTCTAATGGACCTGAGACTGATGAGATGCCGCGCTTTGTTGAAGCGGTACGCGGGAAAAAAATATCGGGAAATTCTTTTTTCAGATGAAAAAATTTTTACCGTAGAAGAGAGCTACAACAAACAAAATGATAAGGTGTACGCACACAGTAGTGAGGAAGCGAGCAACCGTATTCCGCGTGTCCAACGAGGTCATTTTCCATCCTCGCTCATGGTATGGTTGGGAGTTTCTTATTGGGGCTTAACAGAGGTACATTTTTGTGAGAAAGGTGTAAAAACGAATGCAGTTGTGTATCAAAATACAGTCCTGACGAACCTTGTGGAACCTGTTTCTCATACCATGTTCAATAACAGGCACTGGGTATTCCAACAAGATTCGGCGCCAGCTCATAGAGCGAAGAGCACACAAGACTGGCTGGCGGCGCGTGAAATCGACTTCATCCGGCACGAAGACTGGCCCTCCTCCAGTCCAGATTTGAATCCGTTAGATTACAAGATATGGCAACACTTGGAGGAAAAGGCGTGCTCAAAGCCTCATCCCAATTTGGAGTCACTCAAGACATCCTTGATTAAGGCAGCCGCCGATATTGACATGGACCTCGTTCGTGCTGCGATAGACGACTGGCCGCGCAGATTGAAGGCCTGTATTCAAAATCACGGAGGTCATTTTGAATAAACTTTAGTGTCATAAGAATCTATGTTTTGTTAAGTTCATTTTGGTATATGAATGGTTACATAATGAATAAACTTGTTTCAATTATTTTACATTAAACATGTGACAGAATTTATGACCTGACTAGGTATAGATGATGAACATCTCGCTAAGAACACACAGGCCGTCTCAAGATGTAAGCCAAGAGGATATGCATACAGCTCATTGAATTGAACTAGTAGTATATTATTAAGCTAGACTTGGGTTCGGATGGGAAGATTCCCGCCAGACCTTCACAGCGGGTCGCGTTTCCGATCCGGTGGTAGATTCCGCGAAGCACTGCTCTTGCTAGGACCAATGTTAGCAAATTCTCTCAGTTTGAGCCCGTGAGCTCACCTACCCGTCTGGGCGTAGCTGAAATAGCCTCTTAGGCTTCCAGCGAATAGGTAGGGCAAAAAAGCAACGTGATCTCCCAATATAAGGATATTTAAAGTATTTCGCTTGTCTCTTGCGATTTTTAGACATAATTGTAACTGACAAGCTTTTGCCCGCGACTCCGTTGGCATGGAATAGTCACTTTGGCATAGCGCTAAATTTTACCCCCCACTTCATTTACGTAGAAAGTGAAAACATTTTTGAATTATAGAATGTTAAGGAAGCTATTTAACTCCCCATTTTGAAACATTCTTTATTGGTGCTCCACTTATATTGGTCTTAAAGTGGTATTATATTAAAGCCTATAGCCTTCCTCACTAAATGGGCTATTTAAAACTGAAAGAATTATTCAAATCGGACCAGTAGTTCCTGAGATTAGCGCGTTCAAACAAACAAACTCTTCAGCTTTATAATATTAGTATAGATTTAACAGTTTGATCTCGTGTTTTTTTATTATCACTACACTATTTCAGACTCTTGCTAGGGCCAGTGTTAGCAACAACTTCGATTTGAGCCCTGCAAGCTCACCTACACGCTAGGGCAACGCTGAAATAGCCTCTCAAGGCTATCGGCATAGGTAGGAAAAAGACAGTTCTCATGGGAACATAGGTCAATAGGTAAAGGTACTTTTAAATATCACTTATTTCCACATCACGAGTTTTATATAAAAATATATATACATATACAGGGAAAACAAAATTACAGATAAATTTAAAACATTTATTATTATAATTCACAGAAACCAACCCGACCGTTCCTTTGAACTGCTGAACCAAAAGATATTAATAAACATTACAAATTTAACATGGATTATATTATATTATTCATTAATTTCTCTTGTACCAACAAGAGAGTTATGTTAAGGGAATATTCAAGCGAAAATTATTCAAATGCTATTTATTCAGGACGGCACTAAATTAATAAAAAAAAAATAGCTCCTCACGCGTTATCTATATGACGTTAAAAATAACGTTATTGTTTTCGTTATCTACCTTTGTTTGTTTCTCACGGCCGGGAATATTTATTTTTTATCACGTCAAATTTCACTATTTAGGTATTGGATCTTTTTTTTTTTTTTTTTATTGCCTAGATGTGTGGACGAGCTCACAGCCCACCTGGTGTTAAGTGGTTACTGGAGCCCATAGACATCTACAGCGTAAATGCGCCACACACCTTGAGATATAAGTTCTAAGATCTCAGTATAGTTACAACGGCTGCCCCACCCTTCAAACCGAAACTCATTACTGCTTCACGGCAGAAATAGGCGGGGCGGTGGTACCTACCCGTGCGGACTCACAAGAGGTCCTACCACCAGTAATATAAAATTGCGATAAGATTTAAAAAATGGCGAGCTTAACCCAACAATTGAGTTATCTACCAGCTAACCGTTCTTAAAGATGGAAAGCTTTACATGATTGGGTAGATGAGTACAATCTAATCAATTTACTTATTGATACAATATACAATAACAATGATAAAAATAAAAAAAACTTAAAAAATAAAAAAACTCAAATTTCACTATGGCGTTTCGCATTGGATCGATGGGCAAAGAAGGCTTTTGTGTATATTATCTCTAAATGGCACACGACAATAATGTTGGTTTGCGTAATCGCTTCGGAGGTAATACTGTTGAGACTGTACTGCTACTGGTGGTAGGACCTCTTGTGATTTCGCGCGAGTAGGTACCACCAGCCTAACTATTTCTGCGGTGAAGCAGTAATGCGTTTCGGTTTGAAGGGTAGGGCAGCTGTTGTAACTATACTTGAGACCTTAGAACTTATGTCTCAAGGTGGGTGGCACATTTACGTTGGAGATGTCTATGGGCTCCAGTAACCACTTAACACCAGATGGGCTGTGAGCTCGACCACCCATCTAAGCAATAAAAAATAAAAAAACATGATGCAATTTTTTTATTTCCTTTTTTTTAAAATGCTTAACTATACAAAATATTTCTATTGTAGTGAATTTTTACTTTATTTTTCCCCTACTTAATCGTTGGTAGCCTAAGAGGCTATTCTAAATTCACGTGATCCGGTAGGTGAGCTCGCGGGTTCAACTTGAGAGAATTGTTAACACTAGCCCTAATAAGAACAGAGCTTTGCTGAATCTACTACCGGATCGGAATCGCGACCCACTGAGAAGATCCGGCGAGAAACTCAGTGGGCTATGTCTATGGGTTAGTTCGCAAATGGAACTCTTCGTCGGAGTCGACGAGATCGACGAGGACGGTGACCGGTGCTTGAAGAGCTTAAAAGCGCTGAGAGTGGATCCAGGGGATCTGACAAGACATCCTTTGGACGACAGCGGCTTTGCTTTGTCTCATCGCCTGGGTCAGATATAATATGTTTGTAGTTAGCGGTTGGCAAAGAGGCCATAAGAGGGTATTCGTGCCGCAACGCTTTTTCAAAGTAGCGTTCTGACACTTCCTTAAGATACTTACGTATCGGTACTAGCTTTAGGTCGTCGTGAAAATCTGCATTCCGCATTTTAAAGCGCGCAACGTAACGCAATTAGAAATGAACTGTATTGAAGATTCAACGCCCGCCATAGGTTACGGGTCCCAGTTGACTTTGTGTACATTGCAGCTCTACTATGTGTGTTCTTATTTAAGTTACGAATACTAAATTTAGTAAGAGAACATGTCGTCTAGGCTGTAACTAACTAAGTCTGGTATGTACGGCATCTCTTCATATGATTTTTCTGGTAAACAATGTACTGTTACGCTGGTAAGAGTAACGCCATCTGTCGCCGAAAGAGATGACACGAAGGCAGTTAGTTAGTAATCGGATCTACTCGAAGCGAAACAGCGAACGCATCACCTGAAGCGAAGCGGAAGAAGTGAATTTCGAATTGTTAAGTGTTCTGTGAGTGTTCAAAGTTTTAAATAGAGTTTTAATTTGTACTTCGGTGAAAGTTTTATGTATAACGAACCTCAGCGCGTAACAATACATTGTATTAAAGTTGTTATATGAGCGTAATGAAACATCTGAATTATAGAAACATGTACTTTAATGTAATTGAAAAATAATATTTTTTTGCTAAGCCATATGTCGTTTTAGTTACACTAGAGGTCCGGCAGTAGTCGAAATTCGACTATAATTAATTGGAATTGTAAGTTTGTACACTATTATGATTGTATTTTATACTTCTATAATCACAAATTTCGCCAAGACTACATTATAAAAAATATTAACAAAGACAAACAATATTTAATCTATTCTCAATTTGACCACAGACGTCAATAACAAAAGTTTGACAATAAATAGTATGCATGCGTGTGTGCGTCAAATACATGGTATGTAGTGTGTTTTCTTTATTGATATTAAATCAATAAAGAAAACATTACAGTATCTTTTATGCATTATTTAAAAAAAATATTAGCATTGTGAACTGCTTCTCTATGTTCTCTATAAGTGTAGAAAATTTCATACTCCTCCGTCCGCGCAATTTTCATAAAAAGGGATATAAAGTTTTTGCTTCACGTATTAATATATAGATTATACATATATTGTGTAGCGGCACTCGTAAGCGCGTTCTGTTGCTAAGAACGGAATCAAACATTCGCAATGCGTACAACGATGTGTTACTTGAGAAAATATTATAGGGTTAAGATCTAGACGGCAAGAGTTAGGGGACATATCGATATAATAATTTATCTAGCTGTTGTTTTTGCTTTGGCCTGGGAAAAATTGAGTTATCGCAAAATTTTACGTAGGTTTTTTTATTTTTTTATTGCTTAGATAAGTGGACGAGCTCACAGCCCACCTGGTGTTAAGTGGTTACTGGAGCCCGGAGACATCTACAACGTAAATGCGCCACCCACCTTGAGATATAAGTTCTAAGGTCTCAGTATAGTTACAACGGCTGCCTTCAAACCGAAACGCATTACTGCTTGACGGCAAAAATAGGCAGGGCGGTGGTACCTACCCGCGCGGACTCACAAGAGGTCCTGCCACCAGTAATTACGCAAATTATAATTTTGCGGTATATTTAAAATTCAGCACATGCGAAAGTGCATCATGAAATCGAGTAAGATTCAAACTCGCCGTAACCGCTTCAAACCGGTTGTTACCGACCTAAACTGCCGTAAACCGATTAAGGCTGGTGGCTTTAATTTTAGAGCGGTGCTCGATCTAGCTCGTTTGTGTCTTGACAGCAGAAATTGCAGCTATCTGCGCTCTGAATTGAAACGTGTCAAGGTTTTAGGTTTCAAGGAAATTTTAATGTAAGGCTATTTGTTAGGCGTCGACAAGATTTTAATCTATATATATATATATAAATGAATTGCTGTTCCTTAGTCTCGTTAAAACTCGAGAACAGCTGGGACCGATTTGACTAATTTTTGAATTTTGGTCTTGAATTACTTGTGGAAGTCCAGAGAAGGTTTAAAAGGTAGATAAAAATGAAAATGCTCGGAATTAAATAAAAATAAAAAAAATGTTTTTCCTTTGATGTGTCCCCCGTCGGGCGGATTCCTTTTGTTTGTTTTAAATTTATTTTATACAAATGTTTAGGTCTTGTATTTATCGATTGAGGCATTACGAAGTCTGCCGGGTCTGCCAGGAAGGGAAGGAAAATAGAAGGAAATCAACAGAGGAACCGGAAAAGATCCTGATTGTGGCACGTTGCGATGGATATACTACCGGACAAATGATCCAAGGAGGGTTGACCTTAGCGGGTTTGATCACGAAACTTACGTCAAATCCCTACACATGATAAAAAGAAAATGCTGCGCTGACCTCAGATAATGCGGGACAAGAGAAAGAAGAAGATGAAGAGGAAAAAAGCATCTGGACTTTGTTGACCCCTAGGCAATTGTCTGAAATTGATAAAAAGGACACATTCCAACGCTAGTTAGTAGCATGCACCATTATAATCTTGTAATATAATAATATATAATCTTGTATATACCTATATAGGTTGTCTCAGAATTAAAGAAAATCAGAGTTAAATAAAAAACAAAAATATTTATAAAAATTCGTTTTATTATTTGTTAAATTAAGGAGCAGTTCTTGAAGTTTATTTATGAAAAATAACTAAAAAGAGATAAAAATTTCAATCACTCGCTGGAGCATCGCTCTTGGAATAAGAGTTCATTTCTTCCGTGATTCCTTGCTTCAAAACATTCAGGTTGGGTGACAATGGATTGTAAACTTTACTTTTTAGGTAGCCCGATAGGAAAAAATCAGCAGGCTTTAAATCAGGGCTCCTCGGTGTCCAGTTGATATCTCCTCGGCAACTTATCACTCTTCCAGGGAATAAATCTTGAAGAGCAGCTAATGAGTCATTTTTAACATGAGAAGTGGCTCCATTTTGCCGGAAAAAGGTGTTGCGGTTGTAGCCATACTGGTTTTGTATTTCTGTAGCCAAAAAAGTCCCGATCATATGGCAGTAACGAGTAGTCAATTCAAGAACGAAGAACATTCTGAAACACCCTGTATATATAATCTTGTATTTAAACTGCAGAACTTATAAATTTAACTTACTCGGTGGTGCAGTTGTTAGCGGCCTTGACTTGCGCCCAGGGGCGGGGGTTCGGTTCCCGGATGAGAAAAACATTCGTGTGATGAACGGGTTTGTTTGCTCTTTCTCTGGGTGCTTATTATCTATATATTTAAATGAGCATATCAGAGGAAGTGTGAAATTAGCCCCAGTAATCAACGAATTAAAAAGCAGAAGGTTAGCGTGGTATGGACATGTGATACATAGAGAGAAGACGCATGTGACTAGGAGATGTATGGAAATGGTAGTGCAAGGTAGAGGGGGAAGAGGTCGACCGAAGAAGACATGGATGAAGTGTGTGAATGACGATATAAGAGAGAGAGAGGAGTGAGTGTTGAGATGACGGCTGATAGAACAGAATGGAAGTGAAAAATTTGTTGTGTCGACCCCACCTAGTGGGATAAGGTGAAGAAAAAGAAGAAGATTATATTATTATGTTTAAAATTATATAAGTATGCCTCCGGCCTCTGCCTATAAAAAAGGAAATCTTAATTTGGGGCCGGATAACCTTGCTTGAGTTGTTCCCATTTATTACTTTAGTTATTAGTTATTTAATAGAAACAAATTACAAGAAAAAAAAACTAATTTCTCTATCTCTAATCTCTTTTTATTTGGGTAGGGGACCCATCCCATCAGGTGATCTATGCAGCTCGGTGTAGCGCGGGAGGTCAGAGGTCGACATAGCATCGATGGAGCCTTCATCGCACCGTTCACTAGCAGCGGCTGACCTTTCGTGTGATTCTGAGTGTGATTCTGATTCGTGTGATTCTTCGATTTGTATCCAACGCCGTTCGTATTTTAAGCCTTTGCCGTTGGATCCCCGATTCGAAAGTAAACAAATATTATTAACTTCGAACAGCCCGATTATAAATTGAATTGGATTTGGAATCACGAAAACAAACCAAGAACCAATTCTTATTTATATTTTTTTTTATCACGAGAAATGTTTCGAGAAAATACTTTTTGACGGCTTACCGCTAAAAATTTGGGCATCAATCATTTTAAATGAGTTTACGGTGGCAGAATGCAGAACAATGTTTCCTTATCAATAAATTATCGGTAATAGCAAAAACACAGAACGTTGCAGCGTTATTCTTCTTGACTTATTAGCTCTTCACATAGATAATAGTTGCCATTTTTTTTTTATTTAATAAATTTTTTTCATTTACTTCAGATTTTGCATCCATATTACACTCATTAACATACTGGAATTAAAAACAAAAAATAATAATAATAAAACAAAAACTCAAAATTAACATCAAAACTACCTTAATCTAAAGGCTGGTTTGGATTTAGAGTGCTCAACATGCACACGTGTCCAGTGTTGCATTATATATTATATATTATAATTGAATCTGTGACAGAAAAGCCATTATTTGAGTGTTTTTTTATGGCTTAAATGGTGGGACGAGCTCACAGACCACCTCGTGTTAAGTGGTTACTGGAGCCCATAGAAATATACAATATAAATGCGCCACCCACCTTGAGATACAAGTTCTAAGGTCTCAGTATAGTTATAGCGGTTGCCCCACTCTTCAAACCGAAACGCATTACTGCTTTACGGCAGAAATAGACAGGGCAGTGGTACCTATCCGTACGCACTCACAAGAGGTCCTACCACCATTAATTACGCAAATTAAAATTTTGCGGGGTTGGTTTTTATTACACGATGTTATTCCTTCTTATCCTTTAGGCCACGACGACGACATGAGTATGAGCATGAGACGATATGAGTTTCTTTCAAAAAGAAATTGTTTTGTTCATATAAAAACATAAATGATAGGTTTTAGGAAGAAATCACTATGAAATTGTTATCAAAACACAGCAAGTAATATTAAAAACTGTAATTCAAATTCAAAATATTTTTTATACAGAATTTCTATATTAATTTGGTGCGATTGCCCCCGTTACTTATCAAAACTACATTATTTATCAAATTGCCACCTTGTAGGGCGTGGGTCCCATATTGAGAAACACCGTTCTAGAATCTTCATCACTCCGCTCTGATAAGATACTCCACTGAATTTCACCTTTTTCAATATTCAGACAATTTTCTGCTAGGACCAAAATTCAATTCTCTTCTAGTTAAACATCTTCTAGTTACTGCTGTGCCAGTTAAAATAGTCTTCAGACTTACGTTTTTTTTTTATTGCCCTTGTAGGCCGACGAGCATACGGCCCACCTGATGGTGAGTGGTTACCGTCGCCCATGGACTTCAGCAATGCCAGGGGCAGAGCCAAGCCGCTGCCTACCGCTTAGTACTCTCCACAAGCCTCGTTTGAAGAAGGGCATGTCATAGCGCTCGGGAAACACCGTGGAGGGGAGCTCATTCCATAGCTGGATGGTACGTGGCAAAAAAGACCTCTAGAAACGCACTGTGGATGACCGCAGTGGCTCCAGGTAGTATGAATGAACTCTACTCCGGTGGCGGGCGGTGCGATGGTAAAAATGAGATGCCGGTATCATCTCGAACAATTCCTCAGAGCACTCCCCATGGAACATACGGTACAAAATACAGAGGGAACCGAAGTCCCTCCGTAGACCCAGAGGCTCCAAACGATCCGTGAAGATGGGATTATCGACAATCCGAATCCGTAAATAATAAGTCTATTTATTCGTAGCTTCAGATTAAGTATTACCTAACTATAGCTGCTAGATTATTAGCAATCAAGATTTTTTTTAAATAGTCAAACTCCACATACGACAACCGCATGAAACAATTTTGTTAAGATAAACATTCTTTATGCAATTTAAATTTATACCAAAATGTTATGTATTGTCGAGTAAAATTCAAAGCTCTCATGCAAAGCCCGAGCTTTGCATAATAACGTAATGTGCTTAAGACTTCCAATAGGCTTATTATGGAACTTTTGATTTTAATGTTTTGGAGTTTACGTAATAGATTTTTATGTCACGTCTTTATTACAATCCATTGCAAAGTACACCAATATCTATTTACATTTTATTGTACACACACATTTACATAATAATAGAGGTCCCGCAGTAGTCGAAACTCGAATTGTAAGTTTGTACACTATTATGATTGTATTTTATACTTCTATAATCACAAATTTCGCCAAGACTACCCTATAAAAAATATTAACAAAGACAAACAATATTTAATCTCAATTTGACAACAGACGTCAAGAACAAAAGTTTGACAATAAATAGTATGCATGCGTGTGTGCGTCAAATACATATCAAATACATGGTATGTAGTGTGTGTAATGTTTTCTTTATTGATTTAATGTATCTTTTATGCATTATTTTAAAAAAAATATTTGCATTGTGCACTTCTTCTCTATATTCTCTATAAGTGTGGAAAATTTCATACTCCTACATCCGCGCAATTTTCGTAAAAAGGATACAAAGTTTTTGCTTCACGTATTAATATATAGATAAGTTCTACATACTATATAGTTCGTATGTTGATTGATACCACTAATGCAAAGAACTTACCTGTAATGCTAATTACAGTAATCCCTCATATAACACGGTACTGCACGGTACTTTGTAGGCAGCGACTTGGCTCTGCCCCTGGCATTGCTGACGTCCATGAGCGACGGTGACCACTTAACATCAGGTGGGCCGTATGCTCATCATGCCTACAAAGGCAATAAAAAAGAAACTCATATAATGCGTTTCCTTGTTTGAGTAATCAATTTTAAGGTGTTTTTTTTTTATTTTTAAATTAATAGATTATAATTATAAGGTATAAAGGTCTGTTTATTTCTGCCGTGAAGCAGAAATGCTTTTCGGTTTGAAGGATGGGGCAGCCGTTGTAATAATACTGAGACCTTAGAACTCATATCTCAAGGTGGGTGGTGGCATTTATGTTGTGGATATCTATGGGCTCCGGTATCAACCTGGAAGTCGCCGTGGCCTAAAAGATAAGACGTCCGGTGCATTCGTATCTAGCGATGCAACGGTGTTTGAATCCCGCTGGCGTGTACCAATTTTTCTAATGAAATACGTACTCATCAAATGTTCACGATTGACTTCCACGGTGAAGGAATAACATCGTGTAATAAAAATCAAACCTGCAAAATTATAATTTGCGTAATTACTGGTGGTAGGACCTCTTGTGAGTCCGCACGGGTAGTAACCACCACCCTGCCTATTTCTACCGTGAAGCAGTAATGCGTTTCGGTTTGAAGGGTGGGGCCGCCGTCGTAACTCTACTGAGATCTTAGAATTTATATCTCAAGGTGGGTGGCGCATTTACGTCGTAGATGTCTATGGGCTCCGGTACCAACACAAGGTGGGCTGTGAGCTCTTCCACAGATTTAAGCAATAAAAAAGTGGGTTATTTAGTTTTAATTTTGACAACGACTGAAATGTTTTTGGGTTTTTCTGAAACTGCGGTCATGATGCGCTGCGGGATACTTGTATTGTCTCCATGGCGGTTGGTCGAGCATACGTCCACCACCCTCGGGCAGAAGGGCAATTGCGCTTCGAGGATCACGTTGATTCCAGTATAGCGAAGCAGCGTCCGGAGACCAACGTAAGTGCGCCACCCACCTTGAGATATAAGTTCTAAGTTCTCAAGTATAGTTACAATGGTTACCCCATCCTTCAAACCGAAACTCATTACTGCTTCACGGCAGAAATAGGCGGGGTCGTGGTACCTACCCGTGCGGACTCACAAGAGGTCCTACCATCAGTAATTACGCAAATTATAATTTTGCGGGTTTTGATTTTTATTACACGATGTTATGCCTTCACCGTGGAAGTCAATCGTGAACATTTGTTGGGTACGTATTTCATTAGAAAAATTGGTACCCGCCTGGGATTCGAACACCGGTGCATCGCTAAATACGAATGCACTGGACATCTTATCCTTTAGGCCACGACGACTTCAAATATGATAACCATTTTGAATTTAGCGAACGAATAAACCATAGAAACACCATATTAAAAACACAGTTTGTCATCAGAATTGAATTAATCACGAAATATTTTTCAAAGTAGGTACGTCTGTTTCACCAAGGGACTTAATCTCGTTAATGTTGCCAGATTAAAAAAGCGAGCTTCTGGTTGGGTGCTTTAAGTTGTTTTACTTTTCTTTTCTTTTTTTTTTTCGTTAAAAAAATTTCCAAAGTTCATTTAATTAGGAACTTTAAGGGGCATTATTTTTTCGTAGTTGGATTTGCGCGAAAATACTTTTCGGTTACAGCAGGATTTTCGTCGGTTTTTCACGAGTATATACTTTTTATTTTTTATTGCTTAGATGGATGGACCAGCTCACAGCCCACCTGGTGTTAAATGGTTACTGGAGCCCATAGACAGTGTAGGTGCGCCACCCAGCTTGAGATATAAGTTTTAAGGTCTCAGTATAGTTACAACGGTTGCTCTACCCTTCGAACCGAAACGCATTACTTATTCACGGCAGAAATAGGCAGGGTGGTGGTACCCGGTCCTTCTCTTCTCCCCTTCTTCCTCTCAGGAGGCGCCGGAGTCCGACATAACCCGGTCCGTTACCCCCCTCGACCGGGTATCCGTAAATGGATTCCCCAGCGTTAAAAAAAAAAAAAAAAGTGTGGTGGTACCTACCCGTGCGGACTCACAAGAGGTCCTACCACAGAGTAAATAAGGGGGTGGGGTGCAATATTGGGAATATACAAGTATCGGAAATTCTCATGGCTTCGACATACCTACAAATTACCTTCTTAATAATTTCAATGGATACGGACGTCAATTTTGTATCTAGTTTGCATGGTTTACGTCAATTACGGTTTCCTTACAAGTCCGATTTCATGCTAGATTTAGAAACTTGGAGAAGCGTATTGCGTCGAGAGATCAACACTTCAAGCTAGATCTTCAGTAATAAAGAGATCGACTTAGGAGAGAATGATTGCGATAAGAGCACAAGCAACCTTAATTTATATTTTTTAGCAGAAATGCTTCGAGCTAATTTCATAGTTTAATTTCAGTTGGAAACTGTTTGCCTAATTTCATTGTGCGCTCACGGTAGTCGCCCAGCCCTTATTTGCCTATGAATGGGGGCGAGGAAACTTAAATAGGCTACGGTTACACGTCTCTGCGGCTACGTGTGGTAAACTCAAATAGAAAGTATTTCGTGTCTTGGTTTTCGTAAATTTGAAATAACAGGACATTTAGATAACACTAGTCATACTCGTCCGCTTCGCTGGGCATTTAAAATCTATATATTATTACGTGAAGCAAAAACTTTGTATCCCTTTTTACGAAAATTGCGGAGGAGTATGAAATTTTCCACACTTATAGAGAAAATAGAGAAGAAGTGCACAATCCTAATATTTTTTTAAAATAATTCATAAAAGATACATTAAATGAATAAAGAAAACATTACACACACTACATACCATGTATTTGACGCACACACGCATGCATACTATTTATTGTCAACCTTGTTCTTGACGTCTGTTGTCAAATTGAGAATAGAATATGGTTTGTCTTTGTTAGTATTTTTTATAGTGTAGTCTTGGCGAAATTTGTGATGAAAGAAGTATAAAATACAATCATAATAGTGTACAAACTTACAATTCCAATGAATTATAGTCGAATTTCGACTACTGCGGGACCTCTAGTTAACATTATTATTTATTGTCATTATTATTAGGGAGTCCAACACTCATATAAATATTAGCCTATCCATCAAATACATGCATTTTCTATATGGATACCAAGTTTCAAGTCAATCGGATGTATGGTTCAGTAGTCATAACGGAACATCCGTAAAAACCACTGTAGATTTATATATTAGTATAGATCCCACATGTACACAGTAGGTATTATTTAACTGGTTTTTACCACGATGTTTACATTTCATGAGTTCCTTTCTTTTGTCCTGGCTTATTTCCTTTCCTTTCATGCAAACGCCACGAGACTCGCGGAGGAATCTGTAAAGTGACCTCAAAAACCGTGGTAAATACTCATTGGATAATAGTGTGTGCAATACAGATTTAAAACGATTCGTAAATATCACCTAGTGCTTATAAATTGCTGGAGTCATGGTCCAGATGGCTGGCTGATCCTTCGGCTGGTCGTAGGACCATCGAGGCGATTCGCCCGGTCCTTGTGGATTGGGTGAATCGTGACAGAGGACGCCTCACTTTCCGGCTCACGCAGGTGCTCACTGGGCATGGTTGTTTCGGTGGGTTCCTGCACGGGATCACAGCCAAGCCGACGGCAGAGTGCCACCATTGTGGTTGCGACTTGGACACGGCAGAGCATACGCTCGTCGCCTGCCCCGCATGGGAGGGGTGGCGCCGTGTCCTCGTCGCAAAAATAGGAAACGACTTGTCATTGCCGAGTGTTGTGGCATCGATGCTCGGCGACGACGAGTCGTGGAAGGCGATGCTCGACTTCTGCGAGTGCACCATCTCGCAGAAGGAGGTGGCGGGGCGCGTTAGAGACGCACAATCCCGCCGCCGTCGAGCGGGGGCCTAGGAGACGGATCTCGCCCAAGCCCTGGCCCACTAAGTGTTTCGGGTCCCACTCACATGTCGGTCTGGGGACCGGCGAGGGGGGTCTAAGAAGACGACGTGCAAGCTGTTCTGCACGCGTTTTACGCAAGAGCATCCGGGTGATGGAAGGCCGGCTATCCTCGACCCACGCTGGTTCTGGTCCAGCTGGGTATTCCGTAGGACAGCTCACTCTAACCGGCGCCATCTAGGCGGGCTTCGGACAGCCTGCCGACAGAGAGGGCTGGTGGTCGTGGCGCCGACGACCGCCAGTTCGGCGTCCCGAGGGGGAGGGTGATGGGAGAGATGTGCTCCGCACTAAACGCTTCACTTTCCCCCCTTTGCCTTGTCATGAGTTCTGTCTCATGCGAGGTTTGGACGTTGGTTGTTGAGCGACAGGAGGTTTTAGTCAGTTCGACTCTGACATACTCCGCCCTCCATCCCCAGTGGAGGGCGGAAGTCCGGCGATTTCCTACTGACCAAAAAAAAAAAGTGCTTATAAATGTGGTAATGTAATGCCACTAAATCGTTAGTTTAGTATTCTTTCAGTATTATGAAAGTTAAATCTGTGTAGCGTGTGTTTAAGAGTGCTCACGGACCCTGTGATACGGTGGATCGCGCATCATCAGTATTATTATTATTATTATTATTTTTATTGCTTGTATGGGTGGGCGCGCTTACAGTCCACCTGGTGTTATGTGGTTACTGGAGCCCATAGATATCTACAGCGTAAATGCGCCACCCACCTTGAGACATAAGTTCTAAGGTCTCAGTACAGTTACAACGGCTGCCCCGCCCTTCAAACCGAAACGCATTACTGCTTCACGGCAGAAATAGGCAGGGTGGTGGTACCTACCCGCGCGGACTCACAAGAGGTCCTACCACCAGTGTGTTTTATCACCTTTTCCTTACGTACTCGTTGGTAGCCTAAGGGGTTATTTCAATTACGCATGCTTTAGCAGGTAAACTTGCAGGGCTCAGCCTGGGATCTCTAGCCCTTGCAAGAGCAGCGTTTTACTAAATTTACCACCAGATCGGAATCCCAACTCACTCAGAATATCCGACAAGAAACTCATTTTTTTTTCCTACCTAATCTGATAGCCTTGAGAGGCTATTTCAGAGTAACCTTAACTAGTAGGTGAGCTCACGGGGCTCAAACCGGAGTGATGGTAACGCTGGCCCTAGCAAGAGCAGTGCTTCGCAGAATCTACCACCGGATCGGAAACGCGACCCACTGAGAAGATCCGGCGAGAGATTTAGTGGGCTGTGTCTATGGCTTAATTTACTCGTCGAGCCCTTCGTCGTAAACGACGGGCTCGACGAGGACGGTGATCGGTGCTTGTGGTACCTAAAAGCACCGTTAAAGGATTTGGAGGATCCGTAATGAAATGCTTTGGGCGACGTCGACTGTTTACCAGTCGGTCTACGGGATCGGGCGTGTAGTTTCCAGCGGCCACGACAAGAGGGTTCTCATGTCGTGCCGCCTTCTCAAAGTCGAAACACAATGGATTGTGTCCATGAGCTAGGTTTTACGTCGAATTTTTCAAATAAGACCGGCGCTTACAGTGCCGTGCACCAAAACTGGATCAGTGTGCTTAGTGCGAGTTTTTTAACGTTCTCGATAGCGTAAAAGTTAACTCAATTTTGTACGCGGTTGGAACAGCGCCCCTAGCGGCAAACGTAGGCAAATGATCCCATTCCATACAAACATGAATTAACTTTTACGCTATCGAGAACGTTAGAAAACTCACACTAAGCATACAGGAGGTTAGGACATGTAATCATCTATATTGGGTATAAAATAACATCTAATAATTTATAATTTAACATTAAACTCTACATTCAAATCAGAGCGTTTCGATGCGAGACTTAGCCAGAATGTTGATGCCTAATCTATTAATTTGAACATCCCTTTTGGCAAGCAAAAAACAGTCACTTCCTCATGTATTTGTACTTAGGAGAATTAACAACACAATGTACCTAAGAAGGGAGGCTTCAGAAGTTTTTTTTTGTGAACAAATAGAAAAAAAAATATCCGAAATCCGACATTCGTGATAGGGAACGGGTTCCCAGATTAGTGGATGGGAAGTCTGTAATTTATCACAAGAATCATAAGTTTTCGAACGCTCTCGTAAATGGGACTTTCACGAGTTATACACGAAATGAACAGTATGGCAACAATCAAGATGACGTATAAAAGTTCTATGCAGTTACATTTTGTTGTGCGTTCAAAATAATTCGTTTCAATTCTGGTGGTAGGACCTCTTGTGAGTCCGCACGGGTAGGTACCACCACCCTGCCTATTTCTGCCGTGAAGCAGTAATGCGTTTCGATTGAAGGGTGGGGCAGCCGTTATAACTATACTTGAGACCTTAGAACTTATATCTCAAGGTGGGTGGCACTTTTACGTTGTAGATGTCTATGGGCTCTAGTAACCACTTAACGCCAGGTGGGCTGTGAGCTCGTCCACCCAACTAAGCAATAAAAAAATAAAAAATAATTAGCTTGTCAAGTCATTGAATTTGAAAGTCAGTTCCATCACTGGTTGTATAAAGAATCACAAACTTAAGAAGAATCTACGAAATAAACTCAGCGAGCTTGTCTTTTTGTACCTTTTTTAAACTGACTTAAACGGCTCAATATTTCTTATGCATATGTCTTAGGTCAGAAAAACTCGCGCTAGCCATTTGTTTAGTTTTTAACAGACATAATAAATAGTGAATATATTTTAAGGACTTTGTAAATTTTCTTAGATGCTTCCTTAGAGAGGTAAAGAATACAATAGTTATTTACGGACGCGTCACATATGCTTGACAAAGTCTTCCGTAGGTACATAAACTGGGTGCTAGGAGACCATTTCCTAAAAACGAAGACAGACAATAGTATTAATGACACCTTTGATGGTGGGTCGGAAGAAAATCGATCCTGATAAAAAAAATATCATATTTTTAAAACGTTTTATTGGCATCATTTACACTCCGTCATGTTAGTACAGCTAAATGAAACGATAGTTTCTTAAAAAATACATTAATTTACTTTAAAAAAACCAGCAATGAACCAGTAAATCAAAAACAGTTGATGCTCGCTCGGATCAACGAGCGCCCTGGAGTCACAACATGTTTTCTCCTTCCATACTCCTCTATCATATACCATTTCTTCGCTCACTCCCCTCTTACACATATCATCTTTTATGCAATCCATCCATCCATTTTTTCTTAGGTCTACCTCTTCCTCTAAACCCTTCCACGTTCATAGTTAAAACTCTCTTAACAACATCATTGTCATTTTGTCTCATCACATGTCCATACCATTCCAAACGCTTACTCAACTTCTCTGTAACAGGTGTCACTTACAGCTTCCTCTAACATATTTATATTAATTTTTTTTTTTTTCCGTTCTTATTGATCTAAATACAAAATTGCCACACTGTACATTCACAACATGAAGCACTGAAGACGACATAATCTCTCGCTTCATCCATCTCTGTCTGTCAACGACAATCCTAACACGTAAAAGGGAGACGGTGCTTTGATTATTTAGATTCAAAGGGCCCGACAATTGAAAAGTTACCAAAGCCCATTTGTTAAGTGACTTCAGTGTGTTAACTTGTAGAAATCTTCACTTTGTTCTTTAAGGGGCTTTTGTGTTTGTTTAACATGAAAGTGAAATATTTTAATGTCATGTTTTTTGCCCTGCGGATTTGTCCGTTGGATTTGCATTTCCGAACAATTAGCCCAATATAGTGAATCTGCAACAAAAATATTGTGAATATAGTGAATGTCGTGTGTCTCTAAAGATATGACACACGTCGATCTATCGCAGCGTTCGGGGAACTATTTTAATTTTTACCTAAATTTTTTTTTGTGTATAATTTTGTGGATGGCGAAGAACAAAAAAAAAACGAAGTCGCTTCTTTTTAGCATCTTTCATATTTATAGCCCCCATGATAATATTGAAAAGAAAACAATAACTAAAAATTTAATTTAAACAATTTATCAATGTAATAACTAGTAATAAATAACGGTAATAATAATATTACATTATTATGTAATATACAGTTGAGGAAAAAATTCGCCCCCTGCGGGGGCTATTTTTTTTCTGTAAAATATAAGTAAATGATAATTTCTTGTTATTTTATAATTCATATGATATTTTTCTTGAATTATTAGACGCAAAAACTAGTTTAAATTTTATATATAGCCCCCATAAAAAAGCTTTTTCAATTTAAATGATTTTTTTCGGGAAAATAAGTCTTTATGGACTTATTTTTTCGTTTCGTTGCATTTCGTTTCATCGAGTTTGAAATCACAACGATTCTAAAGAAGTTTCACTTCAATATATACTTTTTACTCACAAAAGTTTCATTTTTACCCCCCAAAATTTCATTTTACCCCATTAAGGGTAATTTACCCCGGTTTCCCGACTGCTGATCTATCGTAACGCTCCGAGAAAAGATAAGTTTAGTCCATACAGAATTCTTTCCGTTGTAAATGAAACTACTAAATATTTTTACATCACGATTGGTCGTTAATAAATTATTTATTGGAGCAATATGGAACATAATTAAAACTATTTTTATGGTTTATTCTCCGGTGATTTTTTTTCTTTCCTGTTCGCTGATAGCCCAAGGAGCTGTTTCCGTCTCTCGCGGAGGGGTAGGTGAGCTGACGGGCTCAACCTGAGAGAATTTGCTAACACTTGCCCCCTAGCAAGAGCAGTGCTTCCCAGAATCTACCACCGGATCGGAATCGCGACCCACTGAGAAACTCAGTGAACTGATTATACTACATATTTCCGATGTTTTTAATACATTACAGTTTTCGTGGCCACGGATCGGCTAATTGATTGAACTGACTCGCTCATTGACTGAAAACTGTAGAGTACATAAATGATCAAACCGTAAAAATAGTTTTAATTTTGTCTACGGCTAGCGTAAACTGAAAAAAAAAAACACTGTTATACTGAGACCTTAGAACTTATATCTCAAGGTAGGTGGCGTATTTACGCTGTAGATGTCTATGGGCTTCAGTAACCACTTAACACCTGGTGGGCTGTGTGCTCGTCCACACATCCAAGCAATAAATAAAAAAATAAATTTTTCGATTTACTTTTTTCTCGAAAAAAAGGTACTCATTATTAGGCCTTGTGGTCCCAAACTTTATCACACCAGTAAGTTTTTAATTTATTCTTTTAAATGCATATTTGATTGACTTTGACGACGATTACTCATTTTGTTTTATTAAAACTTCATTTATCGTTAACTGAATCATTATCCAAAATATCAAAAAACTGAATAACTTGTCACTATTTTCTGATTGAAATAGTCATGAGTCCACTCCGAGTGTTTGGACGACTGTACACCCCAGACACCAAACCCATGGCCCAAAGTGGATGGTGAAATTCACATACCGATCTCCAAGCCTCAACTTCTAACATAAAAACTGAATTAAGATCTCTTATCTGCAAGTACACATAAAACTTATGAGTAATGTGTGTTAAAACTAAAAATAATCTGTTTTCGTCCGATCGTTAACATCTTATCTTCTGTTAGAGATGTGAAAGGCTTACAAACAAATCTGAACATTCGCTAGATTAGATAATTCTTATAGTTGTAGTTGAGCGGGTTTAAAGCAGCGTTGAATGAGTGTCATAACTAAGGTTTTTAGGGTACGTCTGCATATATCAACAAACGGTTTATATTTAATACGCTTTTATTAGCTTCAGACGTATGTATGTTGTTATGTAACGGAATCCTTGAACATGATTTTGACCCCTTTCAAAACGTCGGATTAACTCGAAATTTGGTATACTTATTAAGGACCGATGACAATTCAATATTAAAAAAAAATATTGAAAAAAATAATAAAATTCAACTAAAAAATGAAAAATAAATAATAGTTTAAAAAACCTAACAAAATACGCTTTTATAGAAAATCCAACTAAAAAATAGAAAATAAATTTTAATAAATTTGAATTAAAAAAAGAGTCAGAAAAATGATTTTTAGTAAAAAAGCGTGGGCGCGTAAGCGCGTCTTAATTTTTTTTAAATTTTTTTTAAACTATTATTTTTTTATTGCTAAGATAAGTGGGAGAACTCACGGCCCACCATAGTATTAAATGAACACCGCAACGCATAGCTTGCGGAATATTCGAATGTTTTTATTTTTTATTTATTGCATTGATGGCTGGACGAGCTCATAACCCACGTGGTTTTAAGTAGTTACCGGAGCCCATAGATATCTATAACGTAAATGTCGCCTCCCATCTACAGATATGAGTTGTAAGGTCTCCAGTTTTTATAGCACAACGGCTGCCCCGCCCTTCAAACCGACACGCATTACTGCTTCACGGCAGAAATAGGCAGGGCGGCGGTACCTACCCGTGCGGACTCACAAGACGTCCTACCACCAGTAAAGTATTTCCTGGGAATGCGACGTCTATTCAGTAACTCCCTACTCAACGTCAAAGAACGTCTGTGAAGAAAAGTAAATTATCAAGCTAAAAACTTTGATTTTTATTCGGCAAAGGAAATGTGTGTTCGCTTCGGGCCACTCAATTTATGTTATTTTATACGATTGCTTTACCGCAATGTTCTCGATTTGTATAAAAAGAAAATGTAATGTAGCGTATAGATAATAAATTACGAAAAGAAAAATAGAGTCTCCGGATTTATTTTGCCGGTTCTCTCGTAGGGACTGTTTCGCGTCTTGAAAAAATGTCTGCAGTAATTCGTATTGCTCATATCTAAATAAGGTTATAAATGAAGTCTGAAAAAAATATATGTCAGAATATGCGCCGTAGAAAATTTCCTGAACGTATTTTCGTTCGTGATCGAAAATAAATGTATCTTTAAATGTATTTTGAGTTTTAGGAAACAATATGTTCCAAATTTTTTGCATTGTGGTTAGAGGTTTTTTGGTTTTAATTCTGTGTGAACATGAGATTTGTAAAACGCTTTTTTATTAGCTTCAGACGTATGTATGTTTGTAAGGAATCTTTGAACATGATTTTGACCCCCTTCAAAACGTCGCAGTAACTCGAAATTTGGTATACTTATTAAGGACCGATGACAATTCAATATTTAAAAAAATGGAAAAAAATATATTCAAAATATTGAAATTCAACTAAAAAATGAAAAATAAATAATATTTTAAAAAAACTCACAAAATAGGCTTTTATAGAACATCCAAATAAAAAATAGAAAATAAATTTTAATAAATTTGATTTAGAAATAAGAAAATTTTATTTTATTGTAAAAAAAGCGTGGGGTGCATGGTATCAGTAATAAATATTTTATGAACATATATGAGTAGAAAGGTTATTTTGGTAATATCCTGAAAAGTGACCTACGCTTTTTTAAAATAAAATTATTTTTTCCTACGCTATTTTTAATTCAAATTTATTAAAATTTTGTTTTCTGTTTTTTAGTTGGATTTTCTATAAAAGCGTATTTTGTTAGTTTTTGTAAACTGTTATATTTTATTTATTGGAGTCTTGTGAAAAACTCACTTAGAATTGTGATGTAAAATAACTCACTATGACTTTGTAGACGGTATTACGTTCCCTGTAATGCTTGGGATTTCCTTAAGTTTTTATTGCATCGCATTGGAGCTTTAATGTCGAAAAGCTTCATCGCGTAGTTTTAAGGAAACAGTCGAGCGTGTGTATCTATGTGTTATGAAATTTTCCGACGCGACGTCACAGGGGAGCGACAGGCATGGCAGGGAGGGGGGGGGGGGGACATCAAATCAACAGTTTCAGGCGATAGAGCCAGTTTCCTTCTTGCCTTCGAAGCGGACGGTCGTGCAGAGCGCACGAATTTCCCAAACGAGTGAATTTATCATTAAACGAATTTCCCAAACGTGCTGTTTTAATATTTGGGAGTTATTGTGTTCTTTTTTTGTACGCGGGTATCGTAAATAGTCACACTTTATTAGTTTTTCTTTTTTCGTGTTTTTGTTGTTATTTTTTTGATTTTTTTACGGTGTTTTTTTTTGTATTTTTGTTTGGAGTGATTTGTTTTTTTTTTGTTTTGACTGAAGATCAGCAGAGGCGGTAAGTGTATTATAGAATTGATTATTTTTATAAAATTTGCTATTACTTGTAAATTTTCCACGTAATTTTCCGATTATTATTTGGTTTCGGAAAAACATTTTGATTGTATAGTTGGACGGTTGTTTAGCGTCCTTGGCTAGTATACCAATGTGTCTGGATTCGGTTCTCGATCTAAAACATTTGTCTCTAGCGATCTGAAGCCTGAAAATAATATGTACTTTGGCCGTTGAGCTTGCGATGTCATTATCAATGTTATACATTTCGCGTGAATCATCTGAAAATTGTATTTTTTAATTTTTTTATTTATTGCTTAGATGGGTGGACGAGCTCACAGCCCACCTGGTGTAAAGTGGTTACTGGAGCCCATGGACATCTACAACGTAAATGCGCCACCCACCTTGAGATATAAGTTCTAAGATCTCAGTATAGTTACAACGGCTGCCCCACCCTTCAAACCGAAACGCATTACTGCTTCACGGCAGAAATAGGCAGGGTGGTGGTACCTACCCGNAAAGTGGTTACTGGAGCCCATGGACATCTACAACGTAAATGCGCCACCCACCTTGAGATATAAGTTCTAAGATCTCATTATAGTTACAACGGCTGCCCCACCCTTCAAACCGAAACGCATTACTGCTTCACGGCAGAAATAGGCAGGGTGGTGGTACCTACCCGCGCGGACTCACAAGAGGTCCTACCACCAGTAAAATTTTTTTTAATAGCTTTATATACTTGACAGTATGATGGCGGACATAATGCCATAGGCATTCTCAGACAGTCTACCTTAGGGGAGTGCAGAGATGAACCTTGGTAGGTGGAGTGTTATTAGATGTAGGGTTATATTAGGTACTTAAACATATGTATATATATAACATACATAATACTTATAGATACAAATACTCGCACTTAAATAAGTACATGAGTTGTTCTTATAAAGAGAAACAAATTTTGTGCTATAGTTTTACTAAGCTAAACTGTATTTTGATATATAGATAAAATAATAAATTACAAAAAAACATTTAAAGCTATCGCTTCACCACTATTTTTATATCTTTTTATATTTTAATATTTCAAAAATGCTTTTATATGTCTAATGTTCTTTCTAATATTTTTATGTTTCAATATTCGAAATTCTATTTCTGTCATCTTTATATCATATTAACCTCTTTTAAGATTAATCGTATAGAGGTTACATACATATAAAAATATATATACAAATAAATATCAATTATATGACTGTGCTATTTCTCTGAGAAACAGTTCTCGAACCCTCGGCTTAAGCGTCGAAAATTTTCGGTATAACAGAAGGATAAATCTTTAGGATGTATTCTCAAGGTTCTTCTTGATAGATCATAGATGATATTCGTTAATAGAGCAGCGTTGGTTGTGCTTAATCTATCGCCCACGGTACGCAAATTTCACATCAATAGCAAATTCTCGTAAATATAATATATTGTATAAATTATGTTAAATATAATATATGAGTCGACTATTATCAAAGCCGGCATCTGACTTTTGGACAATGATTGGTAAATCAGAAAAACGAATTATTGACTTTGTATTCCATTGGCAGTCACAAAACTCTTCGGAACGACATCTTAGATAAATAACAGGTTAACTATTAACCTTTATTTAATGCAGGTTTTGAATCGTATTCTTTGAAGGAGACGATTATATTCAAATCAATCTGTATTGACATATCAATAATTTTTTTTTGTCCAAATGCACAGATTGCCCCCTTTGATAATAGACGACTCATATATAATAAATTGTACGTAATCCTTGGAACATCACTGGATCGACTGTCTGTGCGTTAGGAGTCGATAGAAATAGTTTCGTTGTCATCACTTGCAAAATTCAATCGGATAGCAAATTCTCGTAAATATGTACGTAATCCTTGTAAGATCACTGGATCGACTGTCTGTGCGCTAGGAGTCGATAGAAATAGTTTCGTTGTCGTCACTAGCATTTATCGAACATGACTAAACTCCTATTCTGGAGGCGCACTTTTAAGGATTAAAATGTATAATTTAGTTTTTATAAATAAAGTGCTTGCGTTAAAATTATCATATACTAGCGACCCGCCCTCGCTTCGCTTCGGAAACTGTCATTTATATTGATTTCTCCACAATTTAATGGATGTTATTATACATATAAGCCTTCCTCTATCTATTGCGTTGCGTAGTTTTAAAGATTTAAGCATACATAGGGATATAGGGACAGAGAAAGCGACTTTGTTTTATACTATATAGTGAAGATATTCATGTTGTTTTATTGGATAAATAGCTGATTTAGCTAATAGCTTAATTGGTGGGAAATGGTTGCCGCAGATTTTTTACTGGTGGTAGGACGTCTTGTGAGTCCGCACGGGTAGATACCACCACCCTGCCTATTTCTGCCGTGAAGCAGTAATGCGTTTCGGTTTGAAGGGTGGGACAGCTGTTGTAACTATACTGAGACCTTAGAAATCATATCTCAAGGTGAGTGGCGTTGTAGATGTCAATGGGCTCCGGTAACCACTTAACACCAGGTGGGCCGTGAGCTCGTCCACCCATCTAAGCAATAAATAAAAAAAAATAGATTTTGGGCCTTGAATATCGTCAGGTATATTGGGACATTGCGTTTAAGTTTCTTGGGTAGTGTCTGGTTTTCAAACAGAACCGGAGAATAGCTTCGCTGTCGAAATATACAGGGTGGTGGTATTTACCCGTGCGATCCCACAATAAGCCCTACCATATCTATTGTTTTAAAACATCAAGCCTTTTTCCCGTGATTAAAAGGAAATTACTTTATATATACTAGCGGCCCTAATAGACGTTGTCCTGTAAAAATTCAAGTCGATCCAGCCGTTTAGTTGTAATTTACATACATAACCTAGATACCGACTGCAGCTCCATTTGCCGGGCTGATTTGTGAATCTAAGCCATCCAAGGTGCCACCCAAACGCATACAAAAAAATCATTCAAATCTGTCCAGCCGCTTAGGAAGAGTGTAGTGACAAACAAACACACGCACAGAAGAAATATACATATAAATACTATATAATTAATTTAAATCGCCGTAGCCTATGGTTAAGACGCCCCGAAATTCGACCACGCTCGTGTCTAAAACACACACAGACTTTGATTTAGATACATATTTGATAAATGAGTAGTCAGCTGAAAATTTTTAGCTAGCGACTTTCACAATGTAGGATCGAATCTGTAGTGTTGAAAGCGTAGTTACTGATCAAATGCCGTGGATTTTAGAGATCGAGTAATGGTATAAAATTATGTCATAAAACCTTGGAAGAAATTCTCATGTGCGGTATAAAATAAAAGTCTTTAGCTTGATGATTTTCTTTTCTCCGCAGACGTACTACTGTGCGAAGTAATTGAATGTTTGCATATTAAATTGGTTTGTGAACAAGGCCCTTTAGAATGGTTGGTATTTTGTGATTTCCGCGTCGTTAAGACGTACCTAGCGAAATATGTTCGCTGTCTGCGCCGAAGGGCTCGACGAGTAAATTAACCCAGAGACACAGCCAACTGAGTTTCTCGCCGGATCTTCTCAGTGGGTCGCGTTTCCGATCCGTAGGGCCAGTGTTAGTAGCACTTCCAGTTTGAGCCCCGTGAGCTTACTTACACGTTAAGGCGAAGTTGAAACAGCCTCTCAAGGCTATTAGCATAGGTAGAAAAAAATGTATCGTGGGTCCACGCGGGTAGGAAAACAAGACAACATGACAGACATGATCAAAATAATTTTTTCTGCTTAATATAATCTTTTTTTATTGGGAGTATTAATAAATGATAAAACTATGAAGGCTTAACGATGGAGGGAAGATCTTGACGGATGGATTCACCCTGGTACAAAAGGGTAAGAAGCGTGCCGCGGAGTCTCGAGCTCCCGCGGCTGCTAAAATTAGCAAAGCCGCGAACGCGTCGCGCCCCCGCCCTCAGACTCCCGTTGCGCCTCCAGCCCGTGCCACTCCGTCGCCGCGTCCGGTGGCACAAAATAAAACCCAGACCCCTCCCCCGGTAATCCTCCAAGAGAAGGCAGCTTGGGATCGAGTTTCCCTGGCCCTTAAGGCCAAAAATATCAACTTCACGAATGCCCGTAACCTCGCGAACGGCATTCAAATTAAGGTTCGAACACCCGACGACCATAGGGCCCTCTCTTCTTACCTCCGTAAGGAGCGTATAAGTTTTCACACGTATACGCTCCAGGAGGAGCGCGAACTCCGTGCCGTCATACGTGGCATCCCTAAAGAGTTGGATGCCGAGCTAGTCAAGGCCGACCTTCTCGAACAAGGCCTACCGGTTAACTCCGTACACCGCATGCACACAGGTCGCGGAAGGGAGCCATATAACATGGTTCTCGTCGCCCTCCAGCCTACCCCCGAGGGTAAGCAAATATTCAACATCCGAACGGTCTGTAGCCTTTCCGGAATCGCCGTCGAAACCCCACACAAGAAAGGCACACCTAGCCAGTGCCATAACTGCCAATTNCCCCTCCTGGCTGAGCCTTTGCTCGCCCACCTGTCCTGGTGAAACTGGAAAGGCCTCCGGGCCACCAGTAATACTTCAATCATAAAAAAAAAAAGGGAAGATCTTCCACTAAGCGTATGATATTGCTCGGTAGATCGACGGTCCGAATGTTCCGACATGAGCAGTGGAAGCCGATCGTCAAAATCAGCTCCAAATCTATTACCATCAGTCGATTAGGTTTTCGGTAATTCAGTAAATAAAAAAAGGGTGCGTGTACTTATGTACGCGCGTAAGAAGTTATACTTTATTTTTAATTAATTTTTTTTAGTATTAAATAATTAATAATAAATATTTAACGTTAATAATTTAATAATATTTAGTATGAATTGTATTAAATAATAATTTTGTCATTTATATTACGAAATAATACATAAGGATAGATAACCTCAATTGTATTGGAGCACTTAGGAAGGTTGATGAACACAGTTTTTTCACAAATATTTTCTAATATTAATTAGTACTAGAGGTCCTGTAGTAGTCAAAATTCGACTTTAATTAATTGGAATTGTAAGTTTTTACACTATTATGATTATATTTTATACTTCTATATTCACAAATTTCGCCAAGACTACACTATAAAAAATATTAATATAGACAAACAATAATTAATCTATTCTCAATTTGACAACAGACGTCAAAAACAAAAGTTTGACAATAAATAGTATGCATGCGTGTGTGCGTCAAATACATGGTATGTAGTGTGTGTAATGTTTTCTTTATTGATTTAATGTATCTTTTATGCATGATTTAAAAAAAAAATTTGCATTGTGCACTTCTTCTCTATATTCTCTATAAGTGTGGAAAATTTCATACTCCTCCGTCCGCGCAATTTTCGTAAAAAGGGATACAAAGTTTTGCTTCACGTATTAATATATAGATTGACTTAAATATTCAATTTAAATCACTTCTGATTATAATTCAGACCCATATATAAAATTCGCACTTGTATAATGAAAACAAAATGAAAACACGTGTTTTAAATGTAGAAACTCAAAGCATGTGGATCGATATTATAAATATAAATACACAGTGAACAGAGGCGGCGTGCGTGCCAACATGCGCCACTAACAGAGGTTCCATTTTTGTTTTGTTGGTAGCATTTTTTACGAGTGTACATGCGCGAAAGTTCACCTGCGGCTTTACTGGTGGTAGGACCTCTTGTGAGTCCGCGCGGGTGGGTACCACCACCCTGTCTATTTCTGCCGTGAAGCAGTAATGCGTTTCGGTTTGAAGGGTGGGGCAGCCGTTGTAACTATACTTGAGTCCTTAGAACTTATATCTCAAGGTGGGTGGCGCATTTACGTTCTAGATGTCTATGGGCTCCAGTAACCACTTAACACCAGGTGGGCTGTGAGCTCGTCCACACATCTAAGCTATAAAAAAAATTATTCAGACTCGCCAAGTTACGTCGGTCGTATTGTAATGAGCGATTTAGTGGGCAACTTCATTTCTGTTAATTTTGTGTCATGGTGCGCGCGCATCGTAAATTTTCACTCTCATCAATTTTTCATAGCGCGCCTAGAGAAGTATAACTTCAAAAAATCCTAAATATCGAAATTAACACACAATCAAACGTAATTATTACGTATTTTAACATACTGTAATATTCACATGGAAACGCCATGTTCTAGACGGGTACATCGTTCAGAGTTTACGACATGCTGTAACAGATTCCAGAATTTCGTTGTCACTTAACCATCGAATTTAGTACACGACAATAAAGTCTAAAGTATATTTTAAGTCCAAGCCGTTACAGCCTTAGACATAAAATCCGTAAGGCTGAAATTGGTTTAAAGGTAGATTAGGGTATGAGACGTTTATCCGATAAAAACGTTGAGTATCCTTATTTAGGTCTGTAAAATACTTGTTAAGACTGATTTAAATGTAGGCTGAAGTTACTTGGCTTAATTAGGCCATTGTAACGTAGGAAGAGACTGAGTAGTCAAATACTATTATTTTTCATTGTGTATTTCTAACAAATTTTTTATAATTAATTAATGTAATTAATAACATAATTAAACTTAATTTTTTTATGAAAAGTATCAAAATTATTTGTTAGTATTAGTCAGCCTCTTCAGTCAGCTAATATTTCGAAATGTCAGTGATCAAATAATAATTATTTTTATGACAAACTAGCCGTACTCGTCCGCTTCGCTGGGCATTTAAAATTAACATTATTATTTATTTTCATTATTATTAGGGAGTCCAACACTCATATAAATATTAGTCTATCCATTAACTACATCTATTTTATACATGGATACCAAATTTCAAGCCAATTTGGTGCATGGTTCAGTAGTTATAACGGAACATTCGTAAAAACCACTGTAGATTTATATATTAGTATAGATTAGTGGAGTCGGCGCATTATGTCCTTTTTCCGCTACTTATTCGCTGGGATCCTAAGAGGCTATTACAGCTACGCCTCAACGGGTAAGAGAGCTCACGGGCTCAACCTCAGAGAATTTGCTAAAACTAGCTTTAGCAAGAGCAGTGCTTCGCTGAATCTACAACCGGATCGGAATCGCGACCCACTGAGAAGATCCGGCGAGAGCGCGTCCTCTTTTTCCATTAACGGCTAATATCTCTGCACTTAGACCTTTCTCACTTATATCCTCTTTCACACATTCCAATCAAGTCTATTTGGATAGCCTCTCCTGTCACATCACTAAAACTATTCACACGTTCTTATCACGTATTTTCACATTTAATGAGTAAATCGATGACCTCGGATAGGATTTTAGGGGCAAATTAATATTTAATTTCGTCTATCGTATTTATTGTTATACTGTCACGCCTCCGATAATTTCAGTTTGTCTGTAGTTTGATTTTGTAAGGTTAATTGGCCTTTCTCTGTACCACATCCCAAAAACAGCATGTGGCTTACAGATTCGTAGTTGTGCAAAAAGATAAAATATTACGAATCAGTCCTCTGAGTATATTTTCTTGTAATGGTCATGTTATTGTTCTTGAGATTGAGTTTGGGATTTCAAGATGCTTTTCTCGCAATACAAATGAGTCTGTCAATCTCTTTCGCAAGATCCATTGTTTCTAATATAATTCGGGCAAATGAAGTTCTTTCTAAGTTTGAGTTTTTTTTTTGGAACGAAATTCCTTATGGGACGATGCGGAGGGGTACCATAACCGGGAAAAAACGTCCGTAACGTAAGATTTTTATTCGTAATGCACATAGTGTACGACTTAACTTTGTAATAACGTAAAAATTAGTAATGCACACAGTGTACGAAAATAACATATTTTTTTATCATTCATTGACCACGATCTCAGAGCGTTCGTTTGCGCAATACACTGACTCTTATTAAATATGCAAAAAACCGTGAATGAAGTGTACCACAATAAGTTCGCACGTTACCGAATGACCGTGGGTTGTTGCGAAACCTCCAGTTTTATTTTCTTTATACCTCGAATAGAACTTAAAATTAATATTTTTATAATAAGGAATTTCGTTCCTATCCGGTGTCCCACGACAGCACACATCTTTTTTTATTTTAGATGGGTGGACGAGCTCACGGCCCACCTAGTGTTAAGTGGTTACCGGAGCCCATTGACATCTACAACGCCACTCACCTTGAGATATAAGTTCTAAGGTCTCAAGTATAGAGTCACAAGGGCTGCCCCGCCCTATAAACCGAAACGCATTACTGCGTCACGGCAGAATTAGGCGGGGTGTTGGTACCTACCCGTGCGGACTCACAAGAGGTCCTACCACCAGTAAAAAGAGCGCTGTGAAGAGAGCTGCCTCAAACATGCGCGTTCGGATGCGTCGATATACGAAGCTTACTTAATCAATGCAATCATTATCCAAGTTGTATTTAACGCGAATTTCCAGTGTTATATACAAAACTTACAGTTCATTTTTTTAAGAATATAATGTTATATACTTAGCTTTGGAAGGCTTTCTGTCTTATGACTGTACCGATGTGTGCAGAGAACTCCGCCAGCAATTGTAGGTATTGTTACGCGCTAGGGTTCGGGATAAATAAAAATTCTACTGGAGTACAACTTAACTGTATTTATCACTTAGAACACATACATAACACCTTACAAACACTCAATTCGCTTCTTCCGCTTCGCTTCACGTGATCCGTTCGCTGTTTCGCTTCGAGTAGTTCCGATTACTGACGGACTGCGTGCCACCTTTGCAACGCTTTAATAGTCGAGACGAAATCCCTAGAATCGTTTAGAATATTCCACAAAAGTCGAGTATTGCGTGTTTCCGCTATTTGACAATAGATGGCGTTGTACTCCTCGAGCGTTCTAGATGTTACTAGATCCTTAGATATTCGTTCGGCTTTTCGGCGATAGATGGCGTTACTCTTACCAACGTAACAGTATGTAGACTTATAATTCGCCACACATGCACGACTTCAAATACAATTTGATATTCAAGTTGCAGGTCAACGGAATGTTTTAAATCGAGAATGATAAACATTCTTCATCTACTACCTTTAGGACAAGGGTCATAGTTATAAATGTCGAAGTTGAGGCCAGTTTCGGAACTTTAACGCCATTTTCGCCTCGTTTCAGGCCGGTCGAGGCCAGTTATGGGCCTTTCGAACTTGAGATAACAGCTTTCCGTAGGCAACGTAAGGAGCTTTCGAAGTTTTTGTTGCAAAATCTTTTGTTAGTGTTGTTTTTGTTTTAGAACTTATTAAGGACACTGTTCAAGGAACTAGTTTCTAAACAACACTTTAGATTCTGATACTCGTAATCTGATAATACGGGCGTATTACGTAACAAGTCTGGTGTTACAATGGCACTGTATCGAATTTCGGGTCCCGAGAGAGGTTCTAATTATTTTAAGAAATTTGCAAGTCACAAGTGTCCATTCTTAGTCGATTTCCATGATAAAGAGAGATAGAGAGAGAGAGAGAGAGGATTTTTTTTATGATTGAAAGATTACATGTGGCCCGAAGGCCTTTCCGGTTTCACCAGGGTAGGTGGCGAGCAAAGGCTCAGCCAGGAGGGGTGGGATTTGCCAACAACTGCCCGAGCGCTTCTGAAGGAGACCTAACAACTCAAGAGCAATTGCTTCGCGAATTAGTCTACTACCGGATCGGAATCGCGACCCGCTGAGCAGATCCGGCGAGAAACTCAGTGGGCTGATGCATGGGTTAGGTTGCACGTCGACCTCTTTGTCGAGTTCAACGAGTACGGTTATCCGGTCCCTAAGCCTGCTTCTAGTTTTAGAGCTGAAGGCGTCTAATGCAAAGGTTATTGGATCTGATGGATCCGTAAGGACGTGTCTAGGGCGTCGACGGCTCCTACATGATCAGGATTCGGGGAGTAGTGGAGAGGCATTCTTATTGATACACAATTATAAAAAAATATTGAGAAAAAGGTGACTGAACTCGAAGTTCTTCGAATATTAAGGAGTTACGGAAGTCCGGCTTGATGTACGCTTAGCTAGCTTGTATTCGGAATAAAAGTATAGTATACTAGTACAGTACACGAGTGAACAAGAGGGGCCGCATTATGCGAAGAATAGCGACGTCTGGTGAAGCGCACCACCACCCGAATTTTTATTGCTTAGATGGCTGGACGAACTCACAGTCCACCTGGTGTTAAGTGGTTACCGGAGCCCATAGACATCTACAACGTAAATGCGCCACCCACCTTGAGATATAAGTTCTAAGGTCTCAGTATAGTTACAAAGGTTGCCCCACCCTTCAAGCCGAAACGCATTACTGCTTCACGGCAGAAATAATGATTGCCACCACCACTGCTAAGAGTACATACGACTGAGAAGAAGAAGAAGAATAGTCACAATTAAGGCGTAAAGGGCATAATCTTCTCTTCTTCTTAGTCGGTCTCTTTATTGCTGAAGGTCGTGTCTAGTTTGGAATGTTAACCACTCGATGCACTATACTTCTAAAGGGCATAAAATAATATGGAAAAAACTGACGACCCCCTAAAACCCGGTCAACATATCATTATTTCGTGGCGAAAATCTACAGGTTCGAGGTACTAAGCAAGTAAGTTCATAAGAGAACTTGCATCATCATCATTATCATCATTACCCTGCCCTTCTCTCAGTCACCCGGGCTCGGCGCAACATGTTTTCTCCTTCCATACTCCTCTATCATGTACCATTTCTTCGCTCACTCCCCTCTTACCCATATCGTCTTTCACGCAATCCATCCATTTCTTCTTAGGTCTACCTCTTCCTCTATATGGTTCCACATTCATAGTTAACACTCTCTTACCAACCTCATTTTCATTTCATCTCATCACATGTCCATACCACCCCAAACGCGTACTCCTCAACTTCTCTGTCACAGGTGCCACTTTCAGACTTCCTTTAACATGTTCATTCCGTATTCTATCCATTCTCGTTACTCCACACATCCATCGCAACATTCGCATCTCTGCTGCATGCAACTGCATGTATGAGCTTATTATACGATGCCGTCTTCTATCATCGAAGTCATACGTGAAGAAATGTTATTTGATGATTATTTTAAAAAGCAACACCCGCCCCAGGTTTCATCTATGGTGTAATTAACTAACAAGTGTAGCAGACCTCTTAGATATTACGGGCTTAGATACGTTCCGCTGTTTTTAAATTTTAGAAAGAAAAATACCAGCTTTTAAATGTTCAAAGTTTATCCGAAATGTCCGTAAAGTGTAATCGCGAAGACAACTAACTGCCTCAAAAATATACAAAAACCCTTTTCCCAAGAAAAATCTTTTGATAACACACAAAAAAAAAAAAGAAATTCATTTTAGAATCCATTGAGGGTAAATCGAGGAGGCATTTGTCTTTACTAAGAAAGAGAGGTCTTTAATTAAAAAGTTACAAAAGAAATACAGAGAAAGGCAAAGAAAAGATAGAAAGAAAAAAAAACTGTATCGTGTGATCAATGGCGTGTAATTCTTGTTTCTTTTTTGTTCGCTTTTAACAAGTGTTTCCTGCGTTTAATACTTTCGTGGAGTGGGCGTCGTCGGTGACCTAGGGTCGCGCTTTCGGAAAATTTCAGAGATATACAGCGGGAGGCCGTCTCGGTTGATGACCTCTGGACAAGCCGGGAGAGCTGACCACTGAGTCACCGACGGGGGGCCGGGGGGCGGGCCATTAAGGTGTCATGCGACTACATCGTAGCGTCAAGTCATTGTAGCCTAAGGGATAAGACGTCCGGTGCATTCGTATCTAGCGATGCAACGGTGTTCGAATCCCGCAGACGGGTACTAATTTTTCTACTGAAATACGTACTTAACAAATGTTCACGATTGACTTTTCTAATGAAATACGTACTTATCAAATGTTCATTGTTAATTTCCACGGTGAAGGAATAACATCGTGTAATAAAAATCAAACTGGCGGCATTGTAATTTGCGTATTTACTGGTGGTAGGACGTATTGTGAGTCCGCGCGGGTAGGTACCACCACTCTAACTATTTTTGCCGTGAAGCACTAATGCGTTTCGGTTTGAAGGGTGGGCCAGCCGTTACAACTATACTGAGACCTTAGAACTCATATCTCAAGGTAGGTGGCGACATTTTAATTTTAGATGTCTATGGACTAGGGTAATTACTTAACACCACGTGGGCTGTAAGCTGGTCCACCCATCAATGCGATTAATAAATAAAAAACATTCGAATGTTGTGCAAACTACTGTCAAATTTAACATAATAACTCTCTACATATTTTTACATTCCTTCTGTACTATATAATAACGAATGTACACCTTTTGACAGTGTTTTTTCTGTACATGACGAATAAAAGCTGCTCATGACCTACCCGTCAAGTGGCTACCAGAGCTCATAGACCCCAGACCGTGCGGGCTTGCAATACACTTGTTACCAGTAAACACAAAACCATAAAAGCTCGAAATGTCAAAAGTTAACTGAACACGACGAACGATTTCGAAATGGAAAAGCTCGACCAGCTTTTATAGCCCCCTCCGCAAATGGGTGGTTCTTTTATGACCGAGTTTTTCGATTAAGCCTCATGTGAGCCTTTTCTGTGCCAATCCTCTTCATTGGATTTCGGTTATCGCCTGTGGTTGCCAAGTTGACGTGGATACGAAACTGGGAATTCATTCAAGTGTTACCTGTTTTCGCTAGAGGATTATTATTATTAATTAAATAAACGATGGGCTTTCCAGTACAATGGAAACCAGAGATTGATATCCGTGTAATTTAAGAGTAAAGGGTAGATAAATCTGTTCGTCATCCGAAAGTTTTGTTCGAAGTACTTCAATGGTAGGCAGTGGCTTGGCTCTGTCGCTTTCATTGTTGATGTCCATAAGCGACGGCATCCATTCACCGTCAGGTAGGCTGGTCTGCCTACAAGGATTTGACCCAACCAGGAACGCATGATTGGTTCGCAGCAGAATGACAAAACAAATATGGGCCGAACTTAATGGAAATTTTTATTGCGCGATGTTATTACACAGCAAAATTCTCTCGCGAATACACGTGTTAGATGAGGATTTTCATCGTTACATTCCTTTCGTGTGTTCCCGATAGTTCGTGACCGACTCTTGTTGCCATAGTCACTGTCAGATATCATTTGTTAGTCTAGTATAATAGTAGTTTGGTATTTACCATGCTAGTTCCTTCACCGTGGATATTGTTCGTGAATATTCGTTAAGTACGTATTTCATGATAAACAGTCAACGTCGCCCTAAACACGTCATTTCGGATCCTCCAGATCCATTGACGGTGCTTTTAGGTACCTCGAGCACCGGTCACCGTTCTCGCCACACCCGTCGCTTCCGACGAAGGGTTTAGTGAGTAAATTAGCCCACTGAGTTTCTCGCCGGTTTTTTTCAGTAGGCCGCGATTCCAATCTGGTAATAGATTCTGTGAAGCACTGCTCTTGCTAAGGCTAGTGTTAGCAACGTTTTCTGGTTAGAGCCCCGTGAGCTCACTTACTTGTTTGGTTACGCTGGCATAGCCCTATAAGGCTACCAGCTTAGGTAGGAAGAAAATAAATAATAGTTTAAAGCATATTTTGTTAGTTTTCTTAAACTATTATTTATTTTTAATTTTTTAGTTGAATTTCAATAATTTTCAATTCAATTTTCCATTCTTTTTTAATTTTGAATTGTCATCGGTCCTTAATAAGTATACCAAATTTCGAGTTAATCCGACGTTTTGAATGGGGTCAAAATCATGTTCAAAGATTCCGTTACAAACATACATACGTCTGAAGCTAATAAAAGCGTATTAAAAAAAACCTATTTCCTCAGCTAGGTTTGTGTACCTACTTGCCTGCAGGATTTGAACACTGGCACAGTAGCATCACTCGATACGAATGCACCGGTCATCTTATCCTCTAGGCCACGAAGATTTCTAAGCTTGTTCTTCTAGTCCGTATTCCACTGTCTTTCTTGTTTATTGCTTAGATGGGTGGACCAGCTCACAGCCCATCTGGTGTTAAGTGGTTACTGGAGCCCATAGACATCTAAAACGTAAATGTGCCACCCACCTTGAGATATAAGTTCTAAGATCTCATTATAGTTACAATGGCTGCCCCACCCTTTAAACCGAAACGCATTACTGCTTCACGGCAGAAATAGGCAGGGCAGTCGTACCTACCCGCGCGGACTCACAAGAGGTCCTACCACCAGTTATTACGCAAATTATAATTTTTGCGGGTTTGATTTTTATTACACGATGTTATTCTTTCACCGTGGAAGTCAACCGTGAACATTTGTTGAGTACGTATTTCATTAGAAAAATTGGTACCCGCTTGGGATTCGAACATCGGTGCATCGCTCAACACGAATGCACCGGACGTCTTATCCTTTAGGCCACGACGACTCTAAGACTCTTATTTCGGGGTCAATGCTGCATTTCTTCTTATCACGCAGCATGTGGATTTACCATGAGTTTTATGGCCACCTGCCTAACATCTACCCTGCTTGGGTTATATAAATATAACATAATCTTCAGTAGTACATAATATAGTCATCGCTACGTGCCATTAACTTCTGATATTTCTGGTTTTTTTTATTTATTGCTTAGATGGGTGGACGAGCTCACAGCCCACCTGGTGTTAAGTGGTTACTGTAGCCCATAGACATCTACAACGTAAATGTGCCACCCACCTTGAGATATAAGTTCTAAGATCTCAGTGTAGTTACAACGGCTGCCCCACCCTTCAAACCGAAACGCATTACTGCTTCTCGGCAGAAATAGGCAGGGCGGTCGTACCTACCCGTGCGGACTACCAAGAGAACGCCATACTGAAGCCTTCGTTATTTTCCTCGAACCAATCCCAGCACCCGTTCCGCGACAGCCACTGCGGCAATACTCGAGCCACCACGTTTCAACGAGTAAGAAGTCTAAAAATCACACGTGGTGGCCGAAACCTGAGCGGTGGCCGTCCGGAATACACACTCTAATCAAAAATCACAAAGTAAATTTTGACACTATTTCTGTTGAATAATAAATATCTCCTCGGCTATTGCCTAATTAGATTTCATTAAGTACCTAACAATTTTATGGATTCATCATTATATTCAGCATGGACAATTAACATTTCATTTCAATTGACAGAATAATCAGATTTCATTCAAACGCAGACGTTAGTAGGACAAATGAGCCCTAAACCAACCCAATAAACATATTGCCATAAGAAACTGTAACATTCGTTGGATCACCAACGCACGAAGGTACAAAGTTTTTGCTTCACGTATTAATTTATAGATTATAATCTTATTTGAGAAGGCCTACTCATTTATTTTTATTTTTTTTGTTTCCTTTATGTACCCCATCATTATCCTGCCCTTCTCCCAGTCACCTGGGGTCGGCGCAACATGTTTTCTCCTTCCATACTCTTCTATCATATACCATTTCTTCGCTCACTCCCCTCTGACTCATATCGTCTTTCACGCAATCCATCCATTTCTTCTTAGGTCTACTTCTTCCTCTATATCCTTCTACATTCATAGTTAACATTCTCTTGCCAACCTCATTTTTATTTCGTCTCATCACATGTCCATACCACCCCAAACGCGTACTTCTTAACTTCTCTGTCACAGGTGCCACTTTCAGACTTCCTTTAACATATTAATTCCGTATTCTATCCATTCTCGTTACTCCACACATCCATCGCAACATTCGCATCTCTACTGCATGCAATATTGTAATTTAATTTTGATTTAAATGTGTATATGAATTTATGGATTATTATTATATTGATGAATAAATAAATGAATTGAATTAAATATTGGGAAAAGCTGCTGCACATTTAATTTTGTTTGTACAAACTACAAAACTCGGAACAAAGTTTCTTTTTCTACACGTCCCCAAAACACTAAGAAGTACCATTGCAACTCAATTTAGATTCGCCAAACTTCGTCTTCTAGGTAAAAGTTAGCTGGAGATATCGTTACAAAAATAAAAAAACGAACAAACCCACTCAGGATGAAATACAGAAAGGTATTTGTACAGTTTCGCGACGCGATCAGTTTATCTTTCCATTAAGAATAATAAAAATTAAATTCTATTGGCCCTACCACCGTATTGTTGATTTTAAACCACGAACCCAACTTTCAAAGATATAACTAAAGAAAGATTCGCCAGATCTTCTCAGCGGGTCGCGATTCCGATCCGGCAGTAGATTCATTCACGAAGCAGCTAACCTTGGGTTGTTAGGTCTCCTTTGGAGGCGCTCGGGCAGCTGTTAGCTTATTTCAACCCTCCTCCTGGCTGAGCCTTTGCTCACCCACTTGCCCTGGTGAAACTGGAGAGGTCTCCGGGCCACCAGTAATCCCTCAATAATAAAAAAAAACGACGCTTTGAATATTTTAGTTTTCACGGTCATGGAGCTCACGGCCCATTTAGTGTTGAGTGATCACCGAAGTCAACCACGTCAATGCCGCCGCCCATCTCGAGGCATGAGTTCTAAGACTCAGATTTTTCAGTACAAGGGCTACCCCACACTTCGACCCGAAACGCGTTACTGCTTCACGGCAGGAATAGACAGAGCGGCAGTCAGAAGACGTCCAACCACCAGTATAAGACCAAGCTATTATTCGTCGATATTTTCCCCAATGTCATCTATTATTTTATAAAAAAACATCATTAGGATCTTATTAGACAATGAAAAGCTTGAAAAGATCATGACCTTGGTAGAATTGATTATTTTCATTTGCGGGTATTCAGAAAATATTTCCCAGATAGAATTCCCTACAGTTTTGGTTATACAATACTTCGTGTGTGTCCAAACCCTAAATATATTTAACAATTATACTGACTTTGGTCGAGACTCTTATAGAATGATATAGATTCACCAACCAGGTCCCACACCAGAATGACGGTAAGTTAATTAATTCGATTTAATAAGTTCTCGAAACATTTCGAACTCTTTCAAATTTCCCGAACGTTACTATTTATTACTGTTAACGGATCAACGTCGCGTCATACATTGATGGCTATGATTGGCCAGCGGTGACGTCATATCGCACGAACCAATGAGAAATCAGCGAACGCAACAGTGGCACCAATTGTCAAATTTTGAATTAAAACACGCAGAAAAAACATGGATGCGCATGTCAATTTACCTATTCTTGTAAAATAACTAGCTGTACCCGTCCGCTTCGCTGGCCATTTAAAATAAACATTATTATTTCTCACCCCCACAAAGATTATCATCATCAACGCCCCCGCAACTGGTGTAGTGAGTCCAACATTTAAATATTATCTATCCATTAAGTACATGTATTTTCTACATGAATACTAAGTTTCAAGTCAATCGGATGCATGGTTCAGTAGTTATAACGGAACATCCGTAAAAACCACTGTAGATTTATATATTAGTATAGATTTAAAACCAATATAATTAGTATTTGAAGAAGTAAACGCATTTATTCATTTTCTTGGCCACCTCAGGATACCTCTAAGAAAAATACGTAACAATTATATTTAGCTGCCATTCCACTTCTTCTTCTTGGCTATCAAAAATCAAACTCTCTCGACACTCGCTCAGAATTGAGCAAATGGTAAGAGCCGCGAAATGATGAATGACTGTTAGTAGCAAGCACCCTCGTGAATGCGCCACGAGTTTTCACGCTTCTCCCAGTAATTCCTACTTTGAATAACACGTCGGGTCGTATCCCATCAGAAACGTATTACAAAATTGATCTCTGCAATGACGGAGTTGAGGAAACTCGAAAATATTTGAATACGTTTTTTTTATGTCTTCGATCGGGCTTTGGTGTCGCGAAATTCATGCTTTGATTTCTCTTAATCGATTCTTTGAATTAAGCAGCCGTGCCTGTTGGCTGGTAATGCTTAGACACATTTGTCGGTTTAGTTGGTAAAGGGTATGATATTACATTACATTCTTTTTGTTTTATTGCTTAGATAGGTGGATGAGCTCACAGCCCACTTGGTGTTAAGTGCTTACTGGAGCCCGTAGACATCTACAACGCAAATGCGTCACTCACCTTGAGATATAAGTTTTAAAGTCTCAGTATGGTAACAACGACTGCCGAACCCTTCAAACCGAAACGCATTACTGCTTCACGGCAGAAATAGGCGGGGCGGTGGTACCTACCCGTGCGGACTCACAAGAGGTCCTACCACCCACCAGTACCACCTCATTTTTGCTTTAAATTGATATATAAGCCCCTGATTGGTGTTGGTCTGTAGACATGACGTGGATAAATTTCATCTCTTTTCTCAGATGCGAAGCCTCAACGTATGAACATTAAATTAACTATTAAGTTTCCCGAATTTTCTTTAAGCACTAAGATGTGGGGTTATTCAAACGAGGCTTTGGAAAGACCTTCGGCTGGTAGCGCCCAAGGCTTGGCTTCATAAAGGTATATTGACTATTACTGGTGGTAGGACCTCTTGTGAATCCGCACGGATAGGTACCAGCACCCTGCCAATTTCTGCCGTGAAGCAGTAACGCGTTTCGGTTCGAAGGGTGGGGCAGCCGTTGTAACTATACTGAGACCTTAGACCTTATAGCTCAAGGTAGAAAAATCGAATTCCACATATGAATGAAACATTTAAAAAATTAACCAGATGTTACATATTTGTGTCCAGTATTCGCATCCATTATTATGATTAAGAGACATTGCAGAAAATTGCATTGTCACAAACCCAGTAAGCATCGCTAGGTACTTGGCAATTTTTTATATTAACATTGACAGAAGATTCGGGTGACCTTAATAATGAAAATGCTATTATATAATTCGTGTATTTAACAAATCAATTAAACAAGTTTATCCGGCGTATTAACAAAATGGTTGACACTGTATGGTCTCGCGGGAAAGTTTCATTATAGCTCTTTGAAATTCATTTTTTATATTGAGTTAATCATCGTTCATTCATTCATAATCTTCATTAGGTTATAGGTGCAGGCAGATATTCCATCCTGCTAACTACTTTCTTTTTTTTATGACCTTGTTAGGCAGACGAGCGTACGGCCCACCTGATGGTAAGTGGTTACCGTCGCCCATGGACTTCAGTAATGCCAGGAGCAGAGCCAAGACGCTGCCTACCGCCAGCGGTGAAACAGTCATAAGGACCGGCTTGAAGGGTAGGAAAGCCTTTGTAACCAAATGGTTGTGTCAGTGGAGGTATCGCCTTGTAAATATCTATGGCTTTCAATAGTCACTTATCGTCAAGTAAGTCGAGAATTTGTCGTCGAAGAAAATTCCGTTTCCACTCCCAAAAGCCCCCCGAAAAAGTTTTTCAGAAAACTTAATTATTTTTATGAATCCAAACCCGGGATTTTTTTTTTAACAATATGAAACTTCGATAGTAAATGCCTCAACCTTTACGTAGCAAGACCCCGGGGTAGGCCCAAGAAACGCTGGTTGGATGTGAGGCGGATGAATAACCTCACCCAGAAGGATACCGAAGACTGGGCAAAGTGTAGGAGATTAAATAGGAAAGCTGCCCTGACTTTAGACCGGGATAGTACTAGGAAGAAGAAGAATATAAAATAGTGTGCTTCAAACGCCAGAACAGACCAAGGTATTGTTAATGGCGGCCTCTTTTTCACGATTACTCCATGTATATGCGAACCAAAATGTGTTTATTCACTTAAATATTTAAAGCTCTTTTGTATTCGATGTTACTTGGACATGAAACGCATTGACGCGAGTTATAATTATACAAGATGTATCCCGCGGTTGCAACTGTACTGATTTTAAATTTTGATTATTTCACTGCTATCACAGAACATCACGTTTAAGAAATTTCACTTGCTCGACAGAAGACTAGATGTTTTGTGATAGTTATGTTCCGAAAATTATGAACTAATTTTTAAATCTAACGATAATCTTCCAAATACTAAAAATTTTGCTTATATTACATAAAGATGTTGTACTACAGAATTTATGTCTCAAGGTGGGTTGCGGCATTACCGTTGTCGATGTCTATGGGCTCTGGTAACCATTTAACACCAGATGTGCTGTGAGCTCGATCATCCTTCTAAGCGATAAAAATTTAACTTAGTAATTTTTGCGTTTTTTTTTTTAATGCTTAGATGGCTAGACGAGCTCACAGCCCACCTGGTGTTAAGTGGTTACTGAAGCCCATAGATATCTACAACATAACTGCGCTTTTTTTTTTTTTTTTTTTTTTTTTTTTTNTCCTCGCATGGACTACATTTATCTTGTTGGCCTTAAGGGCCAGGGATACGCGATCCCAAGAAGATTTTTCCCGCAGGATGACCGGCGGCGGCGCGGGAACTTTTCGGACGGGCGCGGGCCCGGGGCGCGGCGACGGGGTTGCGCGGCGAGGGGAGTCGGGTGAGACCACGACTTTAGGCCGCGACGCGTTCGCGGCCTTTGGTTGTTTCGGCGCCGCGGACGGTTCCACGGCGCGGGCGCGTTTTTTCCCGCGCGCGACGGTGGTGAACCCTTCCGAGGTTCCCGGTTGGGGACTCGCGGCGGACTCGTACTCCATTTCCGACTCGGAGTCGGAGCCGGAGCTCTCCGCTACGGAGGACGCGATCGACGCGGGCGCGGGGGTGGGGGCGACATCGGCGAGTCGCGGAGTGCCGGCGCGGGAGGCGATAACGGCGAGTCGCGGATGATAATCGCGGCGGCGGCGGATGAACCATCGGGGTTCGACTCTAGCGTGGCCTTGTAGGCCTCAAAACGGGACATAATGTCCGGGCATATTAATTGCACGAACTGCGCGAATAGCGCGCTGTTCGTGTTCATAACTGCGCCACCCACCTTCAGATATAAGTTCTAAAGTCTCAGTATAGTTACAACGGCTGCCCCGCCCTTCAAACCGAAACGCGTCACTGCTTCACGGCAGAAATAAACAGAGTGATGGTACCTACCCGTGCGGACTCACAAGAGGTCCTTACCTATGTATATATATTAACGAATCAACGTCGCGTCATACATTGATGGCTGTGATTGGCCAACGATGACGTCATATCGCACGAACCAATCACAAAACAGGAAACGCAGTAGAGGCACCAATTGTCAAAATTAAAAAAAAATTATTACACGAAGAAAAAAGATGGAAGCGCTTATCAATTCTAATAATTAAAAATAATATAATTAGTATTTGAAGAAGTAAACGCATTTATTCGTTTTCTTGGCCACCTCAAGATACCTATAACAAATAGACGCAGCAGTATATCCTAGTAGAATAGAATTACCCATTCAAATTTCCTGTTAACTCATTCAACGAACAAACATAACTCAGTTACATTTACTATTAACATAGATTTCACTTACGCACATTCGTAACGTAATTAGCACTTCGACGACAAATATGAAAAATTTAACCTCGCTTTGAAATTACATTGCTCGCACTAATGTTATTAATAAAGACCGGAAAATATTATATTTGTTGAAGTCCAGCCGGGTTTTAAATTTGAAGTCATTGTGGCCTAAAGGATAAGACGTCCGGTGCATTCGTATGTAGCGATGCAACGGTGTTCGAATTCCAGGCGGGTACTAATTTTTCTGATGAAATACGTACTAAACAAATATTCACGATTGACTTCCACGGTGAAGGAATAACATCGTGTAATAAAAATCAAACCCGCAAAATTATAATTTGCGTAATTACTGATGATAGGACCTCTTGTGAGTCCGCACGGGTAGGTACCACCACCCTGCCTATTTCTGTCGTGAAGCAGTAATGTGTTTCGGTTTAAACGGTGGGGCAGCCGTTGAACTATACTGAGACTTTAGAACTTAAATCTTAAGGTGGGTGGCGCATTTACGTTGTAGATATTTATCGGCTCCAATAACCACTTAACACCAGGTGGTCTGTGAGCTCGTCCACCTATCTAAGCAATAATTTGGATTTTCTATAAAAGCATATTTTGTTAGTTTTTTTAAAGTATTATTTATTTTTATTTACCTTGCAAATTATCCAATTTTATATTAATTTTTGAATGAAAATCTTAATTTGATAAAAATTACTAATTCCCTAAATTTGGCTTGGCCCAAATGGTAGGTACATACAGTAGGTACACTGAGCCCACCGTTGGAGCGTAAAGCTTACAACGTGTTAAGGAACCTGTATGTCTTTACTATTACTATGGGGCCACTTCACAATCTTAGCTCGCGTGACTTTGTATCCATAAAAATCGAATCTCTTATAATTTCCGCTTCAGCGCTACAAATTAAGTTATGACTTCGAATAAAGGCTTCGTCAAACAGAACGCGTACCTAGCGCGCGTCAGAACGCTAAACTGACGGCGCGCCATGACGCCGAGATGTGTTGTACTACTATGGTAACATACCGAGAGCCCCAGCGCTATAAGTACGCAACGCTCTGTCGCGGCGTTAGGGCGCTTTGACGTCAGACGGTGTAATTTTTTACAAATTATATTTTAGCGTCCGAGTGAATGTGTATTAAAATACTGAATAATGCCCGAAAAATTGATAGAATTAGTAAGAAAATACCCATGCTTAGACAATGCCACATCTGAATCACTCGACATGTTTATACTTTTAAATTTTCACACTGCTATCCAAAGGTGCTATGATTTGCCGAATGCGTTGCGTCAAGGAGCGCTGGGCTCATCAAGTCAATTTGTGTGACATGAAAAGAGCGCGACGTTATAACGCAGCGCTAAGTACGCGTTCTGTTTGACGAAGCCTTAACTCTGAAATTACGTTTCGAAGAAAAGAATTAATATCCTCGACCCGTGCTCGTACGTAGCGTTCGTTGAACAGAAATAATAAATAGTAACAGCCCTTAGATGTGGGTTATTGATAAGAATTAACGAGGTAGGGCTGGCAGAGCCTCTAAAAAATTTTTCCGAATGTTTTTATTTCGATCGCAATCGAGTAAATAGCCTACCTAATGGTACGGCCTCTTGTGGGTAGGTACCGCCGTTTTGCCTATTTCTTGTGCGATGCTGTAATGCAGTGGAGTTTGAAGAACGGGGCAGTGTGCTATAGGACTGAGACTTTTTTATTAATTTTTTTTATTTTATATTGCTTAGATGGGTTGATAGACCCTCGGTCCACCTTTTGTTAAGCGGTTACCGGAGTCCATAGGGATCACAAAATGAAAGCCATAACTCACCGGGGCTCATGCCCCTTTGAACTTTAAAATAAAACTGACACGTGTTTTTCTAGTGCTTCGACACCCCTAAAACATTATGTGATAAGATCACGAATACACACACGGAAGGGCTGTCAAGACCTTAATTTTTGTTGTAGTGTAGAAAATTTATAAGCTTTTTTTGAAAACGTAGCTGCACAATATTCAGCCTTTATTTATTTATTGCGAGGGCACAAACGTCATCTATACTAATATATAAATCAACAGTGGTTTTTACGGATGTATATCAGTTGCGGGGGCGTTAATAATGAGAATCTTTGTGGGGGTGAGAAATAATAATGTTAATTTTAAATGCCCAACGAAGCGGACGGGTACAGCTAGTTTACTTATATGTCTACGCGAGTATAAAAATTTAAATTGTTTTTTGACAATAGCAATATCAACCCTTGCCCCCCTCTTCTTCTTTTTCTCCACCTTATCCCACTGGGTGGGGTCGGCACAGCTAATTTTTATTTTCCATTCTCTTCTATCAGCCGTCATCTCAACGCTCACTCCTCTCTCTCATATCATCATCTACACGCTCCATCCATGTCTTCTTCGGTCGACCTCTTCCCCCTCAACCTTTTCTCTGTTGTTGGATATTAGACTATGTGGTACGCCAGAAGGGTCTTTCTCCCTCAGTCTCCAACTAGCCGATCACTCCGATTTTCTCTTGTATGTTTAAAACAATAAATCAAACCAAATCGGAGTTGGTTATTTTCCAAATATCGAACCATCGTAGGTAATGTTTGTAAATTGTCCCTATACATTTCTGTCAAATATCCTTTATTACATTTCGTGCGTCTAAAATACTGCTTTATGCATATATTATTATTTAATAGTTCACATTTTTGCATGGCATCGATAATAATCTGTGGTGTGTCATAATTTTCTAGTTGTTTACGAGCGAAGGATGCTGTCACTGCATTTTTTAGTGTTTCTGTCCATCTTTCAGCTCACAGAAATCGAATTAAATTGTCCCTTAGAAATAAAGTGGTACTCTACAAAACTTGTATACGCCCCGTCATGACTTATGCAAGCGTAGTGTTCGCTCACGCGGCTCGCACTAACTTGAAAACCCTTTAAATCATTCAATCCCGTTTTAGCAGGATAGCCGTCGGAACCCAGTAGAGGCCATCAGTAAGTATTTACAGTCGGCATCAATGTGCCAATTCGATAATGAAGTACGACACGAGAACTCTCTCATCGTGGCCGCCGGTAACTACATTACACACTTACACACAAGCACAGCTCTTGCTAGGGTTCGTGTTAGCAACAACGTCAAGTTTGAGCCCCGTGAGCTCACCTACTCGCCTGGTTACGCTGATGGTTTTGCCATCAGCTTAGGTAGGAAAAAAAGCCCACAGACGTCCCATAGGTCTCCTTTAAGCCTCGCCACAACCAGCGGACCAGCGCTGCCTGCAACCAGCGCACTCCAACGATACTCAACTTGTCATCAGTCCGTCTTGTGGGAAGTCTACCCACGCTATGTCTTCCGGTAACCTGTCATAGTCGATGCACAGTCCCTCTTAATTGACTTTAACCGTCTCGTTAGTTTACTGGTTATTTAATTTGAGTGTTGCACCTTGAGATCCGGATTCGATTTTATTTGTATTTTTATTGCATAGATGGATGGACGACCTGACAGCCCACCTGGTGTTAAGTGGTTACCGGAGCCCATAGACATCTACAACGTAAATCCCGCCACCTACCTTGATATATGAGTTCTATAGTCTCAGTATAGTTTAACGACTGCCCCACCCTTTAAACCGAAACGCTGCTGCTGCTTCACAGCAGAAATAGGCAGGGTGGTGGTACCTACCCGCGCGGACTCACAACACGTCCTACCACTAGTAAACAAGCTTTACTTTGCTTTGCTTTACAAGTCTGGGTGCAATTATCTTTGCTTCGCATTTCTCCCGTTACGTTAACACAGGAGAATGTGTCTAATTTGGGTGACGTCTTAAAATATTTCCAGAACCTTTTTTTATTGCTTTAGACGAGCATACGGCCCACCTGATGGTGAGTGGTTACCGTCGCTCATGGACGTCGGCAATTCCAGGCGTAGAGCCAAGCCGCTGCCTATCGTTAAGTACTCTCCACGAGCCTCGTTTGAAGAAGGAAATGTCATAGCGCTCGGGAAACACCTGTAAAAGCAGTGGATCTGGGTAGTATGGATGAACTCCTATAACGGGCGTTGTGATAGTAAAAGCAATATGATGGAATCATCTCAAGCAGACATCAAAATAAACAATCATATGTGTTTATGAGTCTCCACGTCAGAGGTTTGTCCTGGAATCGACTTTCTTGCATCAATTAAAGACACTTCGCACCGATGAAGAGATTTCTAAGAAACGACCTTATCATTTATGTATTTAAGAAAAACGTGATATATATTTTTTGTTTGCATATGACGGCTATTTGTATTCCCGGCCTAATTGGTGTTATGTGGTCACTGGAAGTTTGAAGAGTTTGAAACGCGAATACATACGGCTTTTAGACTAGTTTCAAATCTACGTCTATACTTTGAAAAAAAAATGTATTAATGACAAACAGATTTTTTATGGGTTTTTGCGAGTCTTGTATAGATACATTAAAATTTAATAACTAGTAATCGGTCAATGACCTAAGTTTTATCATTATCACTGACGCCTCAAGGAAAAATCCATAATAACAAGCCTTATAGAAAAGAATCGAATTTAATTTTATGATGGAAAAATGATAAAATAATATTTCACCTTTTTATTTATATTTTTCAATGAAAACGTTTAATTTTTTTTATTGGTAACACTGAAACTAGTGAATAGCCCGTAAATGAGCAAAAAAATATTGATAATGAGATGGAAATCTTACTTTTTGCCTACTTACTATTTAGTCCCGAGGGGCTATTCTGATTTTGTCGATTTTAAAAAATAGTTATCAGTCAGATGGAAATCTAACATTTTACTTACTGACGAGCTCACCAGAATCAGTCTGAGATATTTTACTAACACTGGCCCAACAGAGCAGTGCTTTGCTGAATCCACCGTCGGTCCGGAGTAGCGACCCACTAAGAAGATCCGGCGAGAAGCTCAGTGGGTTGCAAATCTCTTTGTCGCATTTGACGATTTCGACGGGAACGGTGACCGGTGCTAAATCTTACTAATTGTCACGGCCCATCATAATCATCATCATAATTGTGCCCTTCTCCCGGTCAACTGGGGTCGGCGCAACATGTTTTCTCCTTCCATACTCCTCTATCATACACAATTTTTTCGCTCACTCCCCTCTTACGCATATCGTCTTTCACGCAATCCATCCATTTCTTCTTAGGTCTACCTCTTCCTCTATATCCTTCCACATTCATAGTTAACATACTCTCTTACCAACCTCATTATCATTTCGTCTCATCACATGTCCATACCATCCCAAACGCGCACTTCTCAACTTCTCTGTCACAAGTGCCACTTTCAGACTTCCTCTAACATATTCATTCTGTATTCTATCCATTCTCGTTACTCCACACATCCATCGTAACATTCGCATCTCTGCTACATGCGATCGCCTTTCATCTGCCTTTTAGTATAAATAACACCCGGCGTGTATATAACCCATACCATTTGTGCAGTTTGAGAATTTGTTCAAAATTATCGGATGCCATTTGCAGGCAGTTGGGATATATTGATGATGAAGTTGGAAACACAGTCCAAGTGAAGAATCTGGTCCAAGTTTCACCGATAAGGTTGCCAATTGGTCTTTCTGCTAAGAACTTGAGGCGAACGCTTCGCAATGTTAATTGCTAATTCTGTTTGTTGATACGGGTGACATAATCAGATTAAAATTTCCAATTGTAACATTTTCAGCTAGTGTAACGCATTGTTGATTTGCATAATATGTATCTATTTTAATTATTTATGTACATACATCTATATATTAATACGAGAAGCAAAAACATTGTATCCCTTTTTACGAAAATTGCGCAGACGGAGGGATATGAAATTTTCCACATTTATAGAGAATATAGAGAAGAAGTGCACAATGCTAATATTTTTTTTAAATAATGGATAAAAGATACATTAAATCAATAAAGAAAACATTGCACACACTACATACCATGTATTTGACGCACAGACGCATGCATACTATTTATTCTCAAACTTTTGTTCTTGACTACTGTTGTCAAATTGAGATTAAATATTGTTTGTCTTTGTTAATATTTTTTATAGTGTAGTCTGCGAAATCTTATACCTTTAAACGAGCAATTCTTGTATACATATATAATCTGAATCTCGGAAACGTCTCCAACGATTTTTATATAATTTAGTATTCAGGGGATTTCAGGGGCGATAAATCGATCTAGGTACGATTTATCGCCCCTGAAATTATTTCTATAACTATCCAATCACCTACCACCTACTCTACCAAACCAAACCAACTCTACCAAGCCACGTTCTGCTAGACAATCGTAAACTTTACAATATTATGCTTTACTTTACAAAACGTCCTTCGAAGCTGCCCAAGAGATTTCAAAATCTTTATTGGATCGTGATGACAAGGAAAATAAATACAACCAAGAGTTTTATTCTTTTTTTGTCTACTCTTCGCATACGCTACAAACGTCAACATCCGATACATTAATACATTACATTAATATCAATTTCGATGTGTTGCTGCTATACGAGTATGCTTCTTATCCGAATATCGATTAAGGGTGTTTTTTGAAAAGCATTGATACGAGTAAAAATGTTTTGTTTTGCATCTGCATTATTTATTGAGGCCGAGAGTTTCTAAATCTCGTACGATCTTGATGATTTCGTAGCCTTCGGAAAATTTTAAGTTTGGATTCTGAATTTGTTTATTTAGCGAGATTTACGACCGAGCATCGTCGATGCGAGGATCTATTCATTTTCACTAGTGGCCCTCCAGTTGTCGGTTTTTTCCTTTTTTTATATGTGTGGACGAGCCCACAGCCGACCTGGTGTTGAGTGGTTACTGGATCCAATAGACATCTACGATGTAAATGCGCCACCCACCTTGAGATATAAGTTCTAAAGTCTCAGGTATAGTTACAACGGCTGCCCCACCCTTTAAACCGAAACGCATTACTTCGCTACGCTTCACGTCAGAATGGGCAGGGTGGTGGTACCTACCCGTGCGGACTCACAAGAGGTCCTACAACCAGTAATTACACAACTAATAATTTTGCGGGTTTGATTTTTATTACACGATGTTATTCCTTCACCGTGACAGTCAATCGTGAACATTTTGTTAGTATGTATTTCATTAGAAAAATGGCTTTTTTTTTTCTGGTGGTAGGACGTCTTGTGAATCCGCACGGGTAGGAGGACCACCCCGCTTATTGCTGCCGTAACGCAGTAATTAATTTCGGGTCGAAGAATGGGTTGTACCTACTTTATAAACAGAGACATTAGAACCCCACCCGACATAAATTTACATTGTTGTCTATGGGTTCTAGTAACCACTTAACATCAGATTAGCCGCGTTCGGCCGTCTAAGCGAAAAAAATTCTCATCATCGATGAAGCAATAGTCGTGAAATCACTCCACCGAAATATCGTGCAAAAATCGATTTTCTCTAAGATACCTTGTCTTTCAATTGAACGTGTTAATTAACACTAAAACATTTGACAGAAAAATACCAAATATGGGTCAGGGGCTAAAAATTTGACAATCACGAATCCATTTCGAACTGTTCTTTTGAATTGACCGCAATTAACCAGCTTAAAAAAATGAGGAGGCTCTCAATTCGACTATATGTTTTTTTTTATTGCTTAGATGGGTGGACGAGCTCACAGCCCACCTGATGTTAAGTGGTTACTGGAGCCCATGGACATCTACCACGTAAATGCGCCACCCACCTTGAGATATGAGTTCTAAGATCTCAGTATAGTTATGTTTGTTACCTCATAACTTTGGACTGGGTGAATTGATTTTGATGATTCTTTTTTATTAGAAAGCTGGCGCTTCCCTTGTGGTCCCATATTTCAATTTAGTTCAGTTCTGATAATAGTATCCATGAGAAAACTATATAAGTCTTAAATTTGCATTAAGTACGTGCGCGTCAAATAGATGAATAACTCAATAACTCAATATCACGCCAACCGATTTCGATGATTATTGTTTTTAGTGTATATTAATTTGTTTTGGAATATATTTTGTTTTTCTATTTGAAGTCGGTTTTTTTTAAAGCATGTCTATTTACAATTATTTTTTCTATAAAAGTGTGTTAACTCAGAACTTTTACCTAGATGAACCGATTTCGCAATACCATTTAAGTCCTAATCCAATATCTGATTAAAATTACTTTTACTGTTTGATCTCGTGTTTTTTTTACTGAATTTTTATATTAGCAGTTCTAGAGGCAAAGCCAAAGCTATGCTATCTAGTTCGATGCCTTAAAGTTAACACTCTTTTCCATTGACATGTTAATATACCAAGTTCTCTTCTACGCACCTGAGCCAGTAAAACACTTATGTTATTTATCAATTAATTATAATTAAAGGATTACTACACCGGTAAGAGTAACGCCATCTATCGCCGAATAGTCGAACGAATACCGAAAACGCTCGTGAAGTACAACGGCATCTATTGTCAGATAGAGAAAACACGACACTCGACTTGTGTGGAATATTCTCGATAATTCTAGGGATGTGGTATCGGCTATAAAATCGTTGCAGAGGTGGCACGCAATCAGTCAGTAATCAGAACTACTCGAAGCGAAACAGCGAACAGATCACCTGAAGCGAAGCGGAAGAAGTGAATTGGGAATTTTAAAGTGTTAGTGAAGTGTTTTAAGCGTTCTAAGTGCTAATACAGCTTTAATTTATATTTCGGTGGAATTTTATTTATCCCGAACCCCAGCGCGTAACAGTATTTAAAAAACGTATATGAATTTCCTAAAATACACAGAAAATTCTGTGAAAATTTTCTTAAAATTCGAGAAATTTCTGTGAAACATTTCGTTTACATTAAATCATTATATTAAAAGCTCCAGACGACGTCCCGACGAAAATTTGTAATTTTACATATACGACGAAGAATACAGACTACATAGTTGTGGGAGCATAGCCAACTGTCATTTTGAGGCGTGCAGTGAACCACAAGGGCTTTGTGTGCTATGTTTGCTCCCAAAGCCTTCACACATCATTATATGAACCTCGATGTTCACATCTCGAGTTTAAAATCCCAAATGGCTTTAAAAGAATGGTTATGTACGATTTTTCAGGGTAAACATGAATCGGGTACAAGAATCGATCCATTTCTAATGTAATAATAAGATTAAATCTTCGTGCGGGCAAGAAATTTGTCTAAAACTTCTTCAGCAAAACGATCAGTGCTTTGATGTTTCCCCTGAACTCTGAAAGCAAATTCGAGCTACTGACGAACTTTACCAAGATAACGGGTATCTTTGATATGATGCATTCAAATCTCGGTGTAGAATAGAATTATTCAAAATATTAAGCCACGCGATACGTAATCCACTGAGTTACGTGTAAAATCAGCATAAGAGCATTAGATGCCTTATAAAATGTGGTAAATAAGTATATTAATTACAAAATCCATTTCTCCGATAAGGATGCTATTCATATTATATCTCACGAGAAAATGTAATAAGGATTACTTCGAAGATCGAATTTCGGGAAGCAACTTTGAATTCACAGATTCTAATTCGTATGAACTGGCTTCGAATGAAAAATCTGAGTGCTGTCGATTCGGAAGTTGTTGTAGCGTGATTTTAGAGGCACAACTCAATCGATTTAAGGCCCTCGTCCTTTCTGGTTCTCAGGGTCTAGAGTTTAAATAACCTGTTCCTAACCAGTTATTTCGCGTATGATGCACGTATGAACCGCGTCCTTCAATAATTATGGCGGAATATAATCATACCTTATTTACAGGGTACGAGATTTGGTATTTCAATGCACTTTACTCTCATAATTATCTCACTACTGCCAATTGCTTAAGTACTGAACTAGGATTTTTATGAACATCAAAAAATGATATAACTCAATGATAATTTTCAAAAATTCAAAATTTTCAAAAATTTATGTACATATATGTTCTAACTAATGGTTACCATAAGTATTATACAGAACTTAAGCGTTAGCCCTTGAGACGTGAGGTCGAGTCTCAATCACATCATGAAACTTTTATCATGAAAGCCTCCATTACTCTGTTATGTCCTAATAAAAAATTACAAATCTTTCATATTAATGTATTCTATTTTACGAAATAAATATTCTCTTTATGTACTTAAATATTGTGAGTTGTTTTTAAATGATTATTTATTTATTTATTGCGTATATATGCGAACAAGCTAATAGTGCACGTAGGGCTAACCTATGGACATCACAGAAAAAAAGCTACTAAGTCTCACATGCATATCCCGTCTTTCAAAACGGAACGCGTTATTGCTTAGCACCAGAAAATTCTAGTAGGACTAGGAATGCGAGTAAGGTAATTCCTGTACTACCACTAGTAAATCTGTATTCCTTAAATGTTTCCAGTACCTACATCAAAAGAGTAATGCTGGCTTCAGTACGTTAACTGTGTTATTGGGACATAACATCAGCATATAATCTGCAAACTAATCCGCGCAAATCAAAACACCTCGCCAGACTTCTTGAATTATAAATACAACCCAACAAAACGGATTGGATACGTTTTGTATTACATATTATTTGGTTTTCATTACCCACGCCACTGGGCCGGCTAATACGCATGATTCAATTGATCGCGTTTGAAGTGCGCCGACAAATTGATTTCCCCAACACTTTCGTCGGATAAATAAGGGATTAAAACTGATTATAGGAATCATAATTGGAGTACAAACTTTGTGTTTCGTAGAGATGAGGCTGTTTTTTTTTTTTTGGTGTTGTTATTGATAAGAAAATATATTGGACTAGCTGACCCGGCAGACTTCGTAGTGCCTCAATCGATAAATAAAAACCTAAGCTTTTGTATAAAATATACTTAAAAAAAATAAAAGGAATCCGTCCGACGGGGGACACATCAAAGGGAAAACAAAATTGTTATTTTTATTTACTTCCGAGCATTTTCATATTTATTGAAACATTTTAAACCTTTTCTGGACTTCCACAAATAATTCAAGACGAAAATTAGCCAAATCGGTCCAGCCATTCTCGAGTTTTAGCGAGACTAACGAACAGCAATTCATTTTTATATATATATAGATTAAGGATTACATTAATAGAAAACTTGAATATTTGAGTGAGAGGGCAAAGATCGAGGATTTAAAATGTAGTGCTGGAGGCGGATGTTGGTAATTCCATGGACTGAACGCCAGACCAACTTATCAATTCTAAAGAAGCTCGGTATTACCACAAGCATTCTCTTTAAAAATTGTAACTGCATTGCTACCTATTTATCCTCGTTCAGAAACCACACCTATCTAAGAGCACTAAACTGAATATTAAGAAATATTTTTCCGAATCAATCATGTAATGTTTCTTTACCGTGCTGCAATGTGCAATGTCATAGCTGAAACCTATTAAACCTATTTTAAACATTAATGTTCGGTAGATAGCGGCTTGGCTCTGCCCCTGGAATTGCTGAAGTCCATGGGCGACGGTAACCACTCACCATCAGGTGGGCTCGTCTGCCTACAATACAAGGCTATCTGCTTCCAGCGTATTCTCAGGTACTTCGGTTACAACGCTCGTAGAGACCCTGATAACCTAATGGTAGTAGGTCAGGTTGACGGGAGGAGATCACACGGTCGCTCAATTACTCGTTGGTCAAATCTGTTAAAGACGCTCACTGACCTGTCAATAACAGAGGCTATAAAGGAAGGAAGAAAAGAAGACAGGAAGACGTGGAGAAATATATTGTATCGAGAGATCAACACTTCAAGGTAGACACGAGCTTCAGCAATTAAGAAACTGACTAAGAAGAAGAAATTCGAAAGGAAGCAAATTTGTTATATATTTAAAAAACTGTTTTAGTTTTATCTGTACACAATTTCATGAAGTCTTGTCATTTACTTGTATTCGTGACAAGCCCAAGCTTTAAACACGATTCCTGCTATGCAAGTAAAACTGTGGCACTAATCTGAACGTTGCAAGATGACATTTATCGCTTTTAAAGGCAAGTGAACCCGGCACGAAGCTAATGTGATCATCGTTGCTCATAAACATAACCGGTCTGTATTATGAACTATCTCTCCTTCTTCTTAGTCATGATTTTCATTGTTGAAGATACAATGTTTTTCACTACGTGCTACATTTTGACTCATAAGAATCCAGGTGATTCGTTCGGTCTTTGGTCTAACTGATGTCGTAAACGGGCCATAGGGTGGCATTTTTGATCGCACGAAAGGCAAGGTTGATCAAGATTGAGGATTTCAACAATCTACTTTGAGTTTGTCGAAATTATTTAGTAGCCAACGGGAAATAAGACCAATGGCTTTTTGGTGGTCTAGCGAGAAGAGCCCTTTAATTCGTTTAAGACTATTTTAATTGCTAATCGGTCCAAGATAGATTTGTTCTCTTTGTGAATGGTGACATCTAGTTTAGGTGCCTATGGACTACAACAATTAACACTCAGACTAGTAGCTGTTCTAAATTTAACCGAATAAAAATGTTGTCGCAATCTTCTCCTTGGTCATTCACGACGACAAAACTTTTTTTAATAGCCAACTAGAGAGCGTTTTGGAATAAAAACATGACTAGGAAGATAAAACGCTATTACAGGTACAGTCGGGCACAAAGTGAATGTTCTGGAAACATTTTTTGAATGTCAAAGTCAAATATATGGGGGTGTGTGTAACGTTTTTTTTATGGATTTAATATATTTTTCTAGATAATTTAAAAAAATTAACATTCTGCACTCCTTCTCTATATTCTCTATAAGTGTGGGAAATTTCAAACCCCTCTGACCGCGCAATTTTCGTAAGAAGGGATATAAAGTTTTTGCTTCACGTATTAATAATATATACTCGTAGATAAAGCTAAGAATGGTCGCATAGATTTTGTTATCGTCTTTGCCGTGTCTGTGTGTCGTGTATAATCTAGATTAAGCAAACTAATCCGTAATTTTAACATTAACTGTCTCTTAAAATTTTACTAGAGAAAAAATCTCCGCTTCTTTACCTACTTACTTCATTTGATTGAACCAACTTTCTTGCTTCTTTACTTTATTTAATTTATCAAAAAATATCTAAACGTCTCTAAACAAATTATTGTAAAATAAAATCTCTTAAGAAAAACAACCGGATTTCATTGTATCATCAGATACAGATTTAGTGAAACCCGGTCATAGTCAGCTGTGACAAAATCTAATTGTATAGAATTGTAGAAAAAACAGAGAAAGTACTGATTCCGTGATGCAGACGTTAACGGCTCTGGCGGTCGTGCCGAGGATCGTGGGCTCGATTTCCGCATCGGGCAAACATTCGTGTGATGAACAGGTTTGTTTGCTCTTCGTTGTGTTGTTTATTGTCTATATATGTATATATTTAAACGTATATATATAAGTATTTATGTCAGTCTCTGGTACCCAGAACCCAATCGATCAACCCAAATAATTTGAGGCCGAATGACTGTGTGTGATTTTATGTGATAATAATTTCATATTGATTTCGTTCACGACTGTACCACATTACACTTATCTGTGCATTATCTGTTTCGTTATCATCTCTTATCAGTTGGCACTGGCCTACCTGAAATTAACGCTGCCTTATTTTGATTTTGCATAAGTGTCCCACAATGTTAGGTCTGTGCGAATTACGTGAATCCTCAGAATCAGGTATTAAAGGTTTTAGTGTTGAGCTTATTTTCACTTTTCACATATTTCGCAGAAATAGCTAAAGGATTTTTTGAAAAAAAAAAACACTTTGGGGGTATAACGACGAAGGGAAGATCTTCCACCGAGCGGGTGATATTGCTCGGTAGACCGACGGTCCGAATGTGGTTTTTCGGAACTTGTATATATGCAAGCTTATCTTGAAAATGTCGTAAGCGAGATTCAGGCATCTGTCAAATATCTTGCGTTGTATGATGGCTACCGCCACTCCACCATATACAAATTTAAACTCAAAAAAATACGAAATTTAAATAGTCATTTATTAATGTTAGTTACTTATTAAAAACGTTATAAATACGGGCGCTAAAACACGTACGTTGATACAGGTCGATATCTAATACCTATAATCAAACTGCGCAAAGGTCGATATTCCGACGCTCCGTACTTTATAATACCTATAATCAAACTGCGCAATTTATAACTTGCGCAAACTGCACTTTATGCACATTAATAGAGAGTCGATTTTTTATTGCCGTATAGGCAGACGAGCATACCACCTGATGGTGAATGGTTACCGTCGCTCATGGACGTCAGCAGTGCCAGGAGCAGAGCCAAGCCACTGCCTATCATTAAGTACTCTCCATAGGCCTTGTTTGAAGAAGGGCATGTCATAGCGCTCGGGAAACCCCATAAACACTGTCAACAGTTCGCGCTCAAATGGTCAAGTGATTAACAGCGTCCATATCATATGTGACTGTCGCCACAAAACTCTGAGACTCAAAAATAAACATTTCAAAACGGGCATAATCTTTTCGCACGATTCCAACGCAAATAGTGGCCATATAAGCCACAAACTTAATAATTAATTCCTCTAATGGAATCTATATTCAAATGAACGCAGTAAGCCACGTCATATAACTGCATGTCGGCTCCAGGTAGACCTGTCGATACCAAATCAGTAAACGCTCGGATGGGTCTTTTGAAATTTGTCGAACGAGAGCGACGTGGTTTGTGACAGATAGATAAAGAGCATTGTTTTTGCTACGGTTTATTTTGAATTAAATTTCGGGTTCTGAATAAATCAGATGCGATATTGGAATTCATTGTTATCGTATTTTACTAGCTTTTTTTATTGCCTTGGTGGGTGGACGAGCTCACGGCCATCGAGATCCACAAAGTAAATGCCGCCACCTACCTTGAAACATGAGTTCTAAACTCTCAATTTTTACAGTACAACGGCTGCCCCGCCCTTGAAACCGAAACGCATTGCTGCTTCATGGCAGAAATAGGCAGGGTGGTGGTACTTACTCGTGTGGACTCACAATACGTCTTACCACCTGTAAAAACCAGTTGTAAAGCTACCCGTTACCTATAAAATGCTGGGATACTCTTATTCAGTGAATGTTCAGTGAAGTTAAAAGGCAAATCCTCGGGTATCATTGAGATGCAAGGCTACCGAACCGTACCAGCCGAACTCGCTACCGCGCCCTCGCATTAACATGACATGGCCGAACGCTCCTATGATCAGTGCGCGTTCAAACAAACAAACTCTTGAGATAAATTATATAACGTCGGCAGTACTGGGTCCGTAACGCTTAGTCTTCAAACATTGGGCGTATTTAGGTAATGTCGGAGAAACGAAACTCGGTAGTTCCTTACTGATTCATCATCATCATTTTAGGCCTTACAGCCCAGGATGAGCCTTAGCCTGGTCCAGTATGTCTCTCCAGATTATAATGTGTAATGATTCAAAGCTTTTAGCACAACAGGTGGGTACGTATACAGGACACGTGATGGTTCAATATCGACCGCTCCAGCCGACTGCCCCACGGTAAGTGGTGATCGTGTGCTCTGCGCGGCCGGTGAATAGTTTGACTCCATCAAAAGCCGACAGACACCACTTGGGTCCCGTATCACGTATTGGCTGCAGCAATCACGTGTTGAATACGACATATATAATGTTACGCGCGGGGGTTCATCATCATCAGACTTTGTCTGCCCACTGCTGGACATAGGCCTTCCCCAAATAAATAAATAAAAACTTCGCCAAACTACAACTAAATGCTGTATTCACTTAGAACACTTAAAACACTTCAAAACTCCCAATTCGCTTCTTCCGCTTCGCTTCAGGTGATCCGTTCGCTGTTTCGCTTCAAGTGGTTCTGATTAATGACTGACTGCGTGCCATCTCTGCAACGCTTTTATAGCCGATACCACATCCCTAGAATTATCGAGAATATTCCACACATTTCGAGTATTGTGTTTCCGCTGTCTGACAATAGATGGCGTTGTACATCTCGAGCGTTCTAGTTGCTACTAGATCCTTCGATATTCGTTCGAGTATTCGGCGATAGATGGCGTTACTCTTACCGGCGTAACAATAATATCATTATAAGTACATATATCATATAAGGTTCATAAATTATGAAAGTAACTGTATCTGTTTGTCATGTTTTCACGCTCGAAATAAAAGAAGAGTTTTGACTAAATTTCGTAAGGAAATACTTTAAGCCCTAGTAAAGATTGTAGGCCACTTTTTATAGTACTGCTCAGCATTAGGCTCCGCCCATACTGTATTAAGTGTAGGTAATCCTTAGAAGAACCCAGGCGAAAAAAGCTAGTTATAAATAGTTTCATTTAAAAATCAACCAAAGATTATTTGGCAGTTGTCCTGCTCGCACATATTACAGTTTTCCACCATACGAGCGAGACGGATGTTTTCGTAACAAAGATCCTGAACTAAACCGCCCTTGTTGTTTATCGTGACCCAAAAGTTTCGAAGACGAATTCAACGAAAGCCTTACATGTTTTAATTAAACAAAAATACGTGGAAATTAACTTCTAGGGACGTGGTCTTCTTGATCGCGATCACAAAAGCGAAGTTCACCCGAAATTAAAATTAATAATATTCACACTTTTTTTAACGGCATAGTTGAGCAGAAAAGTTCCAAGATCAGCTTTTTTATCACAATGATAGAAGAGCTTACAGCTTGACGTCTATCACGAGCTATTAGTCCAAGAAGAAAGAATGAGATGATAAATAAATTTATTGGGTACTCCTTTGAGTAATTATGCCTATACTAATTAGCCTTTATTAATTCCTCTTCTTCTTCTTTCTTTCCTATTACCCTCTGCTGCGATGTAGGGCTCGAATCTAATCCTTCCAATTACATCGGCTTTGGGCAGTCTTATCTAACTCCTCCCAGCTCATGCTCTACTGAGCGAAGCCAAGTTCTTTTCCCAAACACTTTCTAGGTCAGTGCTCTCTTGGATAGGTGGGATATCGGGCTTTCTTAAGTTATTTAGTAGTTATATTTAGTAAAGTACGATTATTACTAATTATTAGTAGTATTAAGGCCGCACCGCGCTTCAGATGGTACACGTGGCTAATTCGCGGCATAAATAAGAGGGATGAGACCACCTATCCACATCCTGTGACGAGTAAAAAAAGCTTTAAAATAAACTACAGGCATATATTATAAATCAGCGGGTATTCCGGAACACCAGCGGCACCGCCGGGGGCGTCGGGCTGCCGTACCGAGACGGCCGACGTAGAGTCGTCGACTATCGCGTCGTCGACCCGTCGGTCGGGCGTCCTCAGGGTGGCGCCGCGTGTCTGGTTGTAGTGTTGACCGCGGGAACCCCCCTACTCTGACTGGGTTCTGACCCCAGGTGGGGATCGGACGTCGGGTGCGAGAGTGCAAGGGGAGTCGTTTGGTGGGTAGGGCCCTTAAACATCCTTGGACCCGCTGTCTGTTCTGAACATCTGCAGACCATCACGTCCTACATACCCCGCGCACCCTCCTGCTTCCCTTCCTGCCCGAAAAAAAAAGGCAAAGAATATCTACATAGTAATTTAACTTTTAAAAATTTTCAAACATTATTTTCTTACCACTGACTTTATAAAGAGTTTTGACATCGCTTTCTTTATACAACTGTAAACTTCGTTAAACATTTTGAGAAGTGGAAATAGTTTTTGGAACTTGAACGATGTAGAATATAGTTAATTAAAACTACTTGTAAGTTTCGTAAACATACTTTACAATTTACGTGGACGTCCGTAAATTGAGCTGAAGAAGTAGTAATTCAACTTGTCGACAACTCGTAAGATCCAAAGAAAACATGAAATAGACTAGGTGGTAGGACATTCTTGTGAGTCCGCACGGGTAGGTACAACCGCCCCGCCTATTTCTGCCGTGAAGCAGTAATGCGTTTCGGTTTGAAGGGTGGGGCAGCCGTTGTGACAATACTGAGACCTTAGAACTATATCTCAAGGTGTGTGGCGCATTTACGTTGTAGATGTCTATGGGCTCCAGTAACCACTTAACACCAGGTTGGCTGTGAGCTCGTCCACACATCTAAGGAATAAAAAAATAATAATAAAAGACTAATTTTCATTTATACTGTTTCATTGTTTAAAGCGCTAGGGTCGTGTCCACTTTGAAACTAATTGTAAATCTCTTCCGTGCGTGTAATCGCTTACAGCACAACCACATCTCTACAAACTGGAGGCCCTAGAGGAATTGTTTCAAACGTCCCTCCGGTCGTATTTACACAACTATGCACACACATACACAAGTTTCGCCCGCGGTCCAGACTTCGGTCATTTACAGTCGCTAAGCGATTAGGGCCTTGTATTTATGGCGATCTGACATTATAGGTCAGTTCAAGGTCCACGATTACATTCCACAAATCTAAAAATTTAATCGCGACCGGACGGGGCTCAACCTGAAGCCCTCTTGCTAAGGTAGTTCTTCTCAGAATCTCTCGCCGGATCGAAATCGCGGCCCACTGAGAAGATCCAGCGAGAAACTCAGTCGGTTTCAGGAGTGTGTCATACAAGATTTAGGTACTATCCAAAATAATACCATCTCATGGACTTCTATAGCACAAATATCGAACATTCCAGTAGCTCACATTATAAACATAAAGGGTAATTGGGTGACTCCACGTTCTCAATTTTCAAACCCCAAGACTTCCGCCTCCATAATAAACAAAACGACTGAATCGTATCGGCAATTTTGCCAAAAAAAAATTTAATTATGGTTTAAACAATGATTTTAAAGCTTCAAATCCGTTGCTCGAAGCGGATGGCATGTGCATTTATGTGCTTCAGTAACCGCTCATCACCTGGTAGACCATATTCACAGGTCCTTTTGGTCCGAAATTCAGTAAGTTTCAGCTTATTTATTGGTTAATTGTAGAAGTCGTCGTAACATAAAGGAGTGAAGCAAATATACCGGCATTGAAATCACGAAGCCAGTTACCAATTATTTCTAGTAAAAATCGTACCTGACATATGTTCCCGAATTACTTCCACTATTCTTTTTGGGTTGCCTATCCGCCAGTATCATTGAAGGGCTATTCTGGCTTCACTTTGAATGGCGAGCTCGCAACCAGTAAGAATGTGCTTAACATCTGGCCTAACAAGAGCAGTTTTTCGCTGAATCTACCACCGCATAGGTGTAGTGTGTAAACATTCAAGTATGTATACAGCCTTATTTAAAGTGCTTCTTCAGCACCACTGTCTTACTGTCTTGTAACTAAATACATATTTTACACAATATACCGAACCTTCAAACTGAATGGAAGTATTATTTACTCTCTGCTAATCCATCGTGATCAGATCACACCACATGGCGACCATGCCAGGATAGCTACTCTATAGCTACATGGACATTGCATTGGCATCAAGATTCTTGCGATTTTTTGGGATATCAACGTAGAACACCAACCAAGAAAGGACCATGGGCACAACGCAAAGCAAAGAACAAGTGGTCATTGCGCAGTCTGCCACTGAGAATCACGACCCACTGAGAAGATCCGACAATCAATGGATTAATTCCATGATTAAGAAATGACATCGCGTGATAAAAATCAAACCCGCTCGCAACGTAACCGAAGCTTGAAGCGACTTCGTAGTTCAGTTAACAAGGGTCGGTATGGACTACGTGCGGTACTGAATTGTTCCGTCAAAAACACAAACTTTTATACAAATACAGTGTGAGCTCCGTTCCGAGGTACGTTTGTAACTTTAGGTTTTGGTGAAATTGCACAAGGTCGGTACACTGTATTCGAGTAGACAACAACAATATAAACGGGCTTAGTTAATTGAGTGTAAATGGATTTTATGGTTTTGGAACGAAGTTCCTTTTGAGACGATGCGGAGAGGTACCCTAACCGGGAAAAAACGTCCGTAACGTAAGATTTTTATTAGTAATACACACAGTGTACGTCTTAACTTTGTAATAACGTACAAAAAATAACATATTTTTTTATCAATCATTGACCACGGACTCAGAGCGTTCGTTTGCGCAATACACTAACTATTATGCAAACAACCGTGAATGAAGTGTACCACAATAAGCTCGCACGTTACCGAATGACCGTGGATTGTTGCGAAACCTCCAGTTTTATTTTCTTTATACCTCGATTAGAACTTAAAATTAATATTTTTATAATAAGGAACTTCGTTCCTATCCGGTGTCACATGACACCACACATCTTTTTCTTGTTGCTTCCATGTGTGTATGAGCTCACGGGCTGTCGGACTCATAGATATGGAGAACGTAAATGCCGCCACCCACCTAGAAAACCTAGATCTGTGTCCCACCTTTCAAACCACTTTACTGCTTCACGACAGAAATAGGTAGGCTGGTATACTTGGGTCTTTTCGGCTATCTTCGGCCGCCGAGTCCAACATGACTCGGGGACCTCGTAGGAGGTTCCATCCCTAGCCCAAAAAAGCACAACAAGGACACAGTACCTCCCCACGCGAGCTCACAAGATGCCTTATCATCGGTAAGGAGTTGTTTTTACAATCTTGCCGTTCTCATAAGAGGCGGTTTTTATGACCCTTTTTTGCCTTTTAAAGGCGATCAGCTTACGGTCTACCTCACAGCCGTAGTAGTATTCACCGAATCTACAAATGCGAACACAAGAACAACCTAAACAGCAACTTAAAATAACGATATTAAAACAGAAAACCAACCAAAACTATGAAACCCTACTGCATACAGAATATGCACTGAAATACGATAAAAAGTTATTGGATCATTCATTTCTTTAAATTGCAATTACTTTTACAATTCAATCTCGGGTTTTCTTTTATTATTTTGTAGGTTTCGGATATTTTACAGTTTTCGTGGTCACGAATAATTGAGGTGTTCTGTAAATAAAATTGTAAATAACTGGGAACAAAACACGCTCGGTCATTCGGCCCTAAATTAGGATGCCCTATGTTATTTATGGGTACCAGAAACTGACACACACACTTATATACGTTTAAATATATACATAATAATAATAAATAATAAATATTTACTAACAATCACGCCACGTTAACTGGTCCCGTGATAAGTTCGTAAAGAACTTGTGTTACAGGTACCAGATAACGGAAATAAATGTAATTTTTTTATGATACACATACTTATATTTAATATACATCTATAGCCCTGGAAAATACATATATATGAATCATAAAATGATCTCAAAAAAATTATCTCACTACACCAGACGGCCGTTCAGTACATGTATAGGTAATAAGCAATCAGACCAAGAGCAAACAAACCTGTTCATCACTTCAGCCCAACAGCCAGAAAGTGTTTATTCGTCGACATTTGAACATTTTACCAACTACCGTCAAATTTTCTATAAAATCTATACTAATATATACAACTACAGTGGTTTACGGATGTTCCGTTATAACTACTGAACCATGCATCAGATTGACTTGAAAGTTGGTAACCGTGTAGAAAATATATGTACTTTATGGATAGGCTAATGTTTATATGTTTGTTGGACTCCCTACACTAGTTGCGGGGGGGGGGGGGGTTTAATGATGAGAATCTTTGTGGGGGGGTGAGAAATAATAATGCTAATTTTAATGCCCAGCGAAGCGGACGGGTACAACTAGTATATTTATAATTATAGCTGAGAGTTTTAGTGGGTTCTTTTTCGCGAATATAATATTAAAGTACCTTACGTTATTCCCAACTGAGACGAATCTATTGACAGTTCAAATGTCAAAATTCATCAAAAGGCTTCAACTGTAGATAGTGTCAAAGAATTAGACAGACATCTGCAAATACGCTCTAAAAACATTACCCTCCTTTAGGGCAATCCGGTTAAACTATACTGACTAGCACGCTATAGCAAAATCGCTCTCGGCGTAACCAGTGGCTTAGCGGCTCGGAATGGTTTTGTGACTAACAAGGGTCTTGTCGAGACTATTTCTGTACAAGTGAACCAAACGGTGTTAGCGTTTATACATTTCAAACGAACTTCTTTTATTAGATCAATCATTGTTAGCGTTTACCGAGCCAAACTATTTATAGCATTTTCTTTGGGTTTACCGAAGCGTAGACTTAATTAAAAAATTAAAACACATTGCAAACAAACTGACAGATGTTAGTTTCTCGCTAACCGTTAGACGAATACGCCATGAGCTACGTCTGTTCATGGAAAGGCAAATGGTAGGTGTGGGATATCAAACCAATTCGTAAACGCATTTGACATCTGTCATTCTAAAATATAGCTATCTCGCTCTTTACTGGTGGTAGGACCTATCGAGAGTCCGCACGGGTAGGTACCACCACCCCGCCTATTTCGGCCGTGAAGCAGTTATGCGTTTCGGTTTGAAGGGTGGAGCAGCCGTTGTAACTATACTGAGACCTTAGAACTTATGTTCGGTTAAGTGCGCGCTCATATTAAATAATGCTAATTAATTAATTAAGAGTTTTAATTCATATATGAAAGTAGGCAGCAACTTGGATGTGCCCCTAGCATTACTGACATTTATGAGCAACGGTAATCACTTACCATCAGGTGGGGCGTACGCTCGTCTGCGTACAAAGGCAATTAAAAAAAAGACAAGTTTTCGGCACTTCTGACGCTAAGTCATTTACGGAAGTCAGCTATGTCCCGGACGCAAACTAAATGGCAGCTCTTTTTGAAGAAGGACGCGTAAAAGCGCTTAAGAAACATTATCGAGCGGATTAATTTCGTTTTCTCACGAAATTACCACACCATTGAAACATCAACTTATAACGCCTAAATTCTTCGCGGCCACGAAAACTGTAAGGTATTTGGAACATTATCATGACTAGAGGTCCCGCAGTAGTCGAAATTCGGCTATAATTAATTGGAATTGTAAGTTTGTACACTATTATGATTGTATTTTATACTTCTATAATCACAAATTTCGCCAAGACTACATTATAAAAAATATTAATATAGACAAACAATATTTAATCTATTCTCAATTTGACAACAGACGTCAAGAACAAAAGTTTGACAATAAATAGTATGCATGCGTGCGTGCGTCAAATACATGGTATGTAGTGTGTGTAATGTTTTCTTTATTGATTTAATGTATCTTTTATGCATTATTTTAAAAAAATATTAGCATTGTGCACTTCTTCTCTATATTCTCTATAAGTGTGGAAAATTTCATACTCCTGCGTCCGCGCAGTTTTCGTAAAAAGGGATACAAAGTGTTTGCTTCACGTATTAATCTTTAGAAAAACCTTAAGAAACATTTTATTTAGAAACAATTTTTTTACTTAAAATTTGCTAAACAACGGTAAGACTTTTTTATTTATTGCTTGGATGAGTCAACGATCTCACAGCCCACCTGGTGTTAAGTGGTTACTGGAGCCCATAGACATGTACAACGTAAATGCGCCACCCACCTTGAGATATAAGTTTTAAGGCCTCAGTATAGTTGCAACGACTGCCCCACCCTTCAGACCGAAACGCATTACTTCTTCACGGCAGATATAGGCAGAGTGGTGGTACCTACCCGTGCGGACTCACAAGAGGTCCTACCACCAGACTACGTTCGCGGGATTCGATAATTCCGCCACTATTTACCTATATGTTCGAGCCTTTATAGTAATTGAATGGACCCTCTGCTCTGCATAAATACCATAAATATTTATGTGAACATATTTTAATAGCGCTACAATTTCATAGTATTGTCATGTGATTACAAACAAAGCGTATTTTGTATTTCAATTTGAAATTCCAATTAATGCATGAATAAAGGTGAGCTCAAATTTATATATTGCGAATTAAATGCAAAAATTACTCTTTTAAATCGTATTTTCGTCTAAAATCTGTTATTTAGAAGCCGGTATTTTGATGTCATTACAAAAAATACAGAGAAACGAATAGAATGTGATATGTTCTTTTTTTTATATTTGAAAATCTAAATCGTAGTGTAAATGTTTTTGATAACAAAACGTAAATCACAGAACAAAAAACCGGTAAACCGAAAAAAACACTGAAAAAAGAAATATCAGAAGTTAATGGCACGTAGCGATGACTGTATTATGTACTACTGAAGATAATATTGTATTTATATAACCCAAGCAGGGTAGATGTTAGGCAGGTGGCCATAAAACTCATGCTAAATCCGCATGCTGCGTGATAAGAAGAAATGCAGCATTGACCCCGAAATAAGAGTCCTAGAGTCGTCGTGGTCTAAAGGATAAGACGTCCGGTGCATTCGTGTTAAGAGATGTACCGATGTTCGAATCCCAGGCGGATACCAATTTTTCTAATGAAATACGTACTCAACAAATGTTCACGATTGACTTCCACGGTGAAGGAATAACATCGTGTAATAAAAATCAAATCCGCAAAAATTATAATTTGCGTAATAACTGGTGGTAGGTCCTCGTGCCTTGACCGGCGCAGGGCGTAGGAGCGAGTCTCTTCTTGTGCGACGGCTCTCTCCTCTTCTTCTGGAGAGGTCTGGACTCGTCGGCTCGCTGTCTCGAACTGAATTTGCAGAGAGACGGAGGGTCGTCGTATCCCTTTGCGGGGGCACGGAGCGGGCCTCGGGGAAACCCCTCTGCCCGGGCTGAATCTCCCTACCTAATGAGGCAGGGGTGATGCACTGCTGGCTGGTCTACTGCAGACTTGAGGTAGTGGTGGGTAGGACTTCCTTATTTATCTTCTCCTCTTCCGTCTACTCTTCTTCTCTTCTTCTTTCTTCGTCTTCGTTCTTGGGGGCGGTCGCTGCTCTCCTCCATGTTTTTTTTTTTTTTTTTTTTTTTTTTTTTTTTTTTTTTTTTTTTTTTTTTTTTTTTTNGGGGCAGGTCGCGGCTTTATAGCCTGTCGCTGCGGGTTTGCTTCTGCCATCAGGGTGGCCGCTGTTGGGTTGGCCTCCACAGTGGCAGGTTGCTCTATAACCGGAGGGAGAGTAGGGGGTTGAGAGGTCTTCCCCTTGCCCTTACCCTTCAGAGATGGGCGTGGACCGAGACGTGGAGCGGGGGTAGGGGCTTGACTGGCACGCGTCGCTGCTTGCGGTACGGGGGGAGGAATAGCGACCCCCATCATCCGCGCCCTCCTGCGGTAGACCACACACCGCTTGTCAGTAGCGGCGTGGCCCTTCCCGCAGTTGGCGCAGGTGAGGGGTCCCTCCCTTGGCCTCGGGCAGTCCGCCACGATGTGCTCGCCCGCACATCGCACACAGCGGACTGCTCGGTGGCAGTTGGTGGAGGCGTGTCCGAAGGCCTGGCAGCGATGGCACTGCGCCGGTCCTCGGTTCGGACGCCATCCCTCAACTGACACCCCCGGCAGGTACATCAGTTCTTCAACCGCGTACAAGCGGGCGAGGTCATCCTTCGAGAGGTGGTCCAAGGTTACATAAAAGACGCAACCTGGCCGCCCTCTCTTGGCCCGTATGCACCGCGCGTAGCGAGCCGGAAACCCTAGCTCCTTCAGGGAGTTTGTGATTTCCGCCGCGTCGGTATCGGCAGGCAGTCCACGAACAGCCACCCTCGCCGGGATCTCCTCCTCCAACGCGTAACAATACCATTTAATGGCATTGTCAGTGGAAGAGACCTCGGCGAGATAGGCCTGGACAACCCTATATTCCTCTCCCGACGCGGGCAGAAATCGGAACCCTGTTCCATAAGGACGCACAGATGGGGCCCTCCCCAAGCGCTCCCTTAAGGCCGCCATATGGCGGGGCCAATTGGGAAGCGCCTCGACCATAATAGGGGGGTGACGGCGGGGGACCTCACTGGTACCAGACTTACCTGGAGCAGGGGGTTTACATTGTTTTTTGGTGGGAACGATTTGCTTGGCTGCCATAGCAGCGTATGAAGTTGAGGGGGTCGGGGACACGGCTGTACCGGTCGTGGGTTTGGAGTGTTCGAGGTCCATGTACCTTGTTGATTCAAGGTTGCCCACTGTGCAGCTTGTAGTGGGGGCACCTCTACGCGAGACTGGTGGAATGGGTGAGATTGGAGGGGAGAGAGACCGAGGAGGCGTGCGCAGCTGTTTGGCTGCGTGAGCTTCCGCCGTCCCTATACGCTTCCTCGGCTTGGGAGTTGGTTTGGGGGGGGGGAAGGGACTTCACCCTCGATGAGGAAGAACGAGAGGATTCGGTTGAATCGGTCTCGGATTCTGATTCGGTCGATTCATGAGAAGAGGACGTCACCTCAGTGTCATCGTCCTCATCATCCTCAATGATAGATTTGGACGAAGGTCCAATACGTGGCCGTTTATCCATCGCCTCGGAAGAACTCCGGTCGGACTCGGACCTGGCCTTCTTCCGCGGCCGAGGGGGCCCCGAGCGATCCATCAACGGGGGAGACGAAGCTTCCTCCGGACGAATCCTCGGAACCTCCTGGGCCGCGACCGAAGGCCCGGGCCGTTCGTCCTTTCCGGCGTCCGTTAGTCGCCAGCTCACCCTCAAGTCGGTTGAGCTCGCGCTTAATCCTGGGACACCTAGATGTCGCCCAGAGCCTCCTCAGTGCCCTCTTCCGACGAATTAACGTCTTGAGGTGCACCGGGAGTTCCGCTCTGGGCCCCCCGCTGGGTACCAGAGTCGTCACTTG
>NW_021011496.1:3334402-3463727 GCF_003987935.1 Bombyx mandarina
GTTCCGGGCCGATAGGTTGGGAAGCGATGGGCGAAAATTCCGCCGCCGCCATCGCTTGACGTCCCTTACGGGACGGGCCGGGTGCCTGCTGATGATGGGGGGAGATGACCCCCCAGACATGATGTTGCTAGTCTTATTAGCTTTTATGTTTGATCATCAGGTCCCACTCGGTTCCTATGCACTACAACAAAAAACAAAAAAGCAGGAAAGCAGTTGTATCTTGCAGTGACCGACTTCGGCTGTATTAGCTATGGATTACTTACTAGAGAGAAGTGTACGTGTAGAAAAAAAAAAAAAAAAAAAATAAAAATAAAGATAAAAAAAATAGTAGTGGAGTGATGTAATTTTATTCTAATATGATCCAATACTATACTGCCATTCATTAATTAATATGGTTCACTAACCCTCAGTCTCAGCACCCATGACCTACCAGTGGGATTCATAAATTAAAATTAAAAATATATTGAAAATGGTCCAGGGCTCCCCTGATGGTGTCGACGAGACGGGAAGCCGCCGTGTCGACCTCATCAGGGGTAGACGGGTCTTGAAACAAGGATTGGTCGGCCAGCAGTCCCGTAAAGGACTGCCAGTCGACCCTAGGCCTGAGAGGGGATGTCGCGACCCGAGTGAGCCCCAAACCCACCGTGACCAAGATCGGTAGGTGAGGGGTACTCAGGTCGTACAGTGCCTCTATCGCTAGAGGGCACCGTAGCCCCTTGTGAACACACACGTCCAATACGTCCGGTTGGTACCGGGCCAACGTTGGAACGTGTGTGGGTTCGTTGGGGCCGACCACGCAGTAGTCCCCCCTTTCGGCATCCTCGTACAATCGCCTTCCGGGCGGCGTGATGATTCGGGAGCCCCAAGCGACATGTTTCGCATTGAGGTCCCCGACCACCAAGGCCGGATGGCGATCATGGTTCAAGGCCCGTCTAATATCGTCCTCGACAAAATCAGGACCCGGGGGTCGATACGCGGCATAAATCCGCAATTCGGCCCCCAGTACGTGAACCCTCACCCCGACCGTTCTGGTAGAGGCGAAGGTCAGTAGCTCAAGCTCCTCGTGCACCACGTCCCTCCTGACGAGCGCCGCAGTGCCCCTGAACGGGCGCCCGTTGGAGGTCAGTTCGTCCCGTCGGTACACGAAGTAGTTGGGCATCCTAAAATCTTGTCGAGGTTTGAGTTTGGGTTTGGTCTCTGGTTTGAGTTTGGTCTGAGTTTGGTCTCGCCCAAGAGGATGACCTGCGGGTCATACTCTTGGGCGAGTCGGATGAATTTGCAGCGAGGTAGGCCCCCTATTTATGGTCGCCCACGCGCACTCGGCCAGCGCTATTATGAGTCCGAGCACGGTGGGCGTCCATTGTTCTCTTGGCCGCCTCGCTCGCCTATTGTTTGCCCGGTCGCTCTATTAGTGCTCGCCCGTATTGTGACTCGCTTCTGCGTTCCCACGCCAAATTAAAGACCACGAGGACCAATCTTTATTTTCAAACAAAATACAATATTTACAAATTACTTATTTCTATTTATATTAAAATTTAACGTTCTCTATTTATTTCTATTTATTTCCCCTGTCCTTTACTATCTATTTACGGACACCTTTATTATAACTATTTTTAACGGACATTTTCTATTATTTACAACTATTTATGTGTATCGCGGACAATATCTGTTTAACTATTCTCAATCATTTATATCCGTTTGGGAATATCTTATTCTAACTATGTTTCTTTATGTCCGTCGCGAACAGTGTGTTTGTGATTAAAGATGATATCGTTGATATCCGATTTTATGCGTCATTAATGGCTGGGTATCCTTGCTAGAAGCCCTATTGTAGGTAACGTCATATGGCCTAATTTTGTCGCTAAGCAATAGTGCGCTTTGAAGGGCGGGACGTCTTTATGTAATACAATTGAAAGCTCGATCTTGTTTCAAGGCTCTGAAATAAAGAAGTTGTTACATTTTGTACCAAAATCTTTAGAAGATTCAGAGCATCGGAAAATAGACATAGAAACGATGTTAATAAAAAAATCATATTCGTTTGATTGCTCATAACCGCGGCGCTGGCATCGCTGCTGTCGTAAAAACACGTACTTACCCTCTTATTGATATAATAAAACGCCTCGAAATGATCGAACTTCTACAATGTTACGTACGTGCGAGTTATGGGGGAAAGGCTCGGGGAATAGTCGGATTTCTTAATCCGCATTAAAGGCTAGCAAAGATAGTCGTGGATGAGAGCGGCGGGCGATCGAAAATTGTACCATAAATAAAGGGAGGTCTATGCCCAGCAGTGCGTATCTTTGTTTTTTTTTCCTACCTATGCTCTTAGCCTTGAGAGGCTATTTCAGCTTCGCCCTGACGTGCGTAGGTGGGCTCACGGGGCTCTAACCGGAGTATTGCTAACACTGACCTTAGCTAGAGCAGTGCTTCGCCGAATCTACCACCGAATCGGAAACGCGACCTACTGAGAAGAACCGGCGAGAAACTCAGTGGGCTGTGTCTATGGGTTAATTCGCTCGTCGAGCCCTTCGTCGCAAGCGACGGGTTCGACGAGGACGGTGACCGGTGCTCGTGGTACCTAAAAGCACCGTTAATGGATCGGGAGGATCCGTAATGACGTGCTTTGGGCGACGTCGACTGTTTACCATTCGGTCTACAGGATCGGGTATGATGCGTATCAAGGAGTTGAAAATGAAGATCAAAAACGCCAAGTGGAACCTAAGTCAGACGAGGACAAGGGCGTTAGTAGTTGCCGTAGCCTATGGACTTCCGTAGATTTCAGAATGCGGCATAGCTGTATCGACTAGTATTTTATTTGGTTTTCGCGAGATTTGCGTTTAATTAAGAACTAACTTTACAGTTTGATTTCGAATTGTTTGATTGTGATTAAGTTAATTCTGGCGTATCGAATGCAGTTACAGTTTTCGTTGATGGCGGCATTTACGTTATAGATGTCTATGGGCTCCGGTAAGCACTTAATACAAAGTGGGCCGTCCATCACCCATCGCAGCAATAAAAAAAAAACTTATCACCTTGGTAACCGTGAAAACGCCGATACGTCGGTAACTAATTAAAAGAGAAAATCGTGGTAGGAGGAACCCTTTGAAAAGTCCTTTGAAGTGTTGACATACGCGAAAGTTAAAAACAATTTGATAATTTAATGTTCTTAAAGTATTGAAACCGAGGCGCATAAAATAAAACTGATCCACTATTATGTTGTTGTTTTTTCGCTCATCCCAATTCTTCACTATTAGGTCTTTCCATCCATCTTATCCATCTTTCCTTACTCTTTCATTGCTTTTCTCTCTTTCTTACATTTTGTCTCACTCACACTTCAATATTCAACGCTTCGTTCCATTTAATTGAATATGCAATTTCGAAAAGGGCACATCTCTAAAATCTATACTGGTGGTAGGACCTCTTGTGAGTCCGCACGGGTAGGTACCACCGCCCCGCCTATTTCTGCCGTGAAGCAATAATGCGTTTCGGTTTGAAGGTTGGGGCAGCCGTTGTAACTATACTGAGATCTTAGAACTTATATCTCAAGGTGTGTGGCGCATTTACGCTGTAGATGTCTATGGGCTCCAGTAACCACTTAACACCAGGTGAGCTGTGAGCTCGTCCACAAATCTAAGCAAAAAAAAAAAAAACAAAAAAAAAAAAAATGCAATTATCAGGAAATGAAAAAAAACTGATTATTTTCTAAAGCAGTGTATAATTTAAAATATTAACTTTTCAGATATATTTTAGTGTTAATTAGCAATTAAAAATTACTGAGATTATTATAAAATGGGTGTAGGTAAGCTTCAAAACTACATGTATCTGAAAAAACATATTTGACAAAATATGCGACATGTGCCCTTTTCAAAATTGCATATTCAATTACAATTAGTGTTCGTTTTGTGATCAATATGAAAGAGCAGTTATTATAAAAAGAGTTATGTGTGTATTCCCTTAAAGGAATTGGTACTCATCTGCAGGATTGATTTTCTTTTTTTTTTTATTGCTTAAATGGGTGTGGTGTTAAGTGGTTACTGGAGCCCATAGACATCTACAACGTAAATGCGCCACCCACCTTGAGATATAAGTTCTAAGGTCTCAGTATAGTTACAACGGCTGCCCCACCCTTCAAGCCGAAACACATTAATGCTTCACGGCAGAAATAGGCGGGGTGGTGGTATCTACCCGCGCGGACTCACAAGACGTCCTATCACCAGTAACACAATAAGGGCACTGTCGCATTATTTTATAGCAATGACCTTGCGTATTATTTTTATTTTATTTTTATTATCAGACATTTCCATTTTACCGGATGAATCATATACTGACAAATCAAACGCGGATTCACTAGAATCACCCGAAACTTTACAATCAATCAAATCGAAAACAAACATATTAAATTACCTATGTTTGTTGTAAGTTATCTCCTATGTGTTCGAAGTTAAATTAAGTTATTGGGGTGTGTACTTAGATCTTGTTACGGAGTTCATAACTTATGCTCTTCCCGGATTGAATGTTGCTTGATTAAATCGTATGTGGCATTGTCGTTGAGTTTTGAGGATAAGGGCAATGATCAAACGCGATTGGTGAGCAAATTTCATTGGTCCGGTCCTTAATGGGAACGATGGAATTAGCGATGGATACATTTGAGGCACTTGCTTGATAGCCGCAAGTTAATAACAGTGTCAATCATCAGATAGAACTCAGCGCTTTTAAGAATATAAAGGTATGTATAATAGTGACGAAGGATGGTCTTAAAATACTTGGACTGTACGAAAAAGGATATGCCACAGAAGGATATCAGTGCAAAGATGACGCATAATAAATAGGCCTGAATTGAAATAAAAGGGCATGTGCGCCAATCTTATTTGGGATAAGGGCAAGATGGACAAGAGTGGTGGTAGGCAGCGGTTTGGCTTTGCCCCTGGCATTGCTGAAGTTCATGGGCGACGGTAACCATTTACCACCAGGTGGGCCGTATGTTCGTGTGCCTACACGGGCAATAAAAAATAAAAAATGTATAACAGTCATTTTGAAAAACAATTGAACTTCAATACCAAACCTCAAAGTGGGTTTGCTCTTTCGTTGTGAGGGGTATTCCGATAAACACTTAGCACTAGGTAGGCAGGAAGCTTATCTGCCCGTTTGAGGCCATAAAAATTAATTCCCTAACAAGCAAGCACCGAAAATATTGGATCATAAAGTGAAATGTTTACGCGGCACTTCAAGAACAAAAATCCAAAGATCTATATTTATAAAAAGACCTCCATCGGAACACACTTAAGATTGTATAACAAAATTATGTACATACAAAACGCTTTATAACCAGCCCAGCATGCAGATAGGTTGGGGCGCCTCATAAAATATCTCATGCGACCTCATAAAATACATGACTTAATACATGAGCAACTGATCTGAGAATCGGGCGTGGGCTTTATTTCCAATTCGGTCCACTCGACTGGAGATATATAAAATGGGCTTTACTAGTCGCGCTTATCTTTTAAGAGCTTCTTTGAAGCGCTAAGAGTGCCAATGTGATACTATATTATCTATCGGTCCTGTGTTACTCGTCCGGAAAAAAAAATCGGTTGTCTGTAAAGTCGGTTTACTGACGATAGTTGAACGTGACAACGTCATAAGAAAATACTGATGGAACGGTTTAATTTTTCAAAAGAAAATTTTAATTTTATTTGTTTGTTAGATATTTTGTATGGATATAGAGAAGGAGGTAAATGGAAAGCACCATTGAATTGATCAAGTTACATTTATTTGTACGCATAAATACAATTATGTCATTTTTTTTTACAACTAAAATTTTAAATTCTAAATTGACGAAAACATGTAAATGTATTATTGTATAGCAGCTGTCCACGCGGATGCATCGCTCACTCAAGTAGGAGAGAGACAGATGTCGAACGCTGCCGAGCGCGGAGGCCGATTGTGCCTCTTTGTCGCTCGTTGCGGGTTCTCGCTTGCACTTCAAGCCTTAAATGGAACGCCTCAATGAGTCATGCTTTTTCGTGCGTGCAGCCGGCTCCATCGAATTATAAGACGTTGTCACGTCAAAAACCCGCTAAGAATGAACGATATTTCAGAGTTCAGGGTCTTCAGGGAGTTCAGAATCTCTAAAATGGACGGAGCCAATCAAAAAAGCTTATGGCATCATTTCACTGTGCAGAAAGCGTCATTTTGTAAGATCTTTATCCTAATTTCCCATTACAAGACCTTCCACCGCCATTATCTAAAGCAGCAAATCAAATCGGACTACAGGGTATTCGCTACGCCGGACCAATAAAGGTAATAGGACGTGTGACGCCAAATGTCTTCGCAAGTGTTCATGCCTGGCAGCCTCTAACTTGTTTCCGCTGTAAAACACAAACATTGACGTTATCATTAACAAGGCAATGTTGCCTTTCATAAAAGCAATAATTGTAAATAGACATGCTTTAACAAAAACTGACTTCAAATCGAAAAAAAAGATAGTCCAAAACAAATTAATATACACTAAAAACAATAATCATCGAAATCGGTTGGCGTGCTATTGAGTTATTTATCTATTTGTCGCGTACGTACTTTTTTATTTTATTACTAGCATGTGTGGACGAGCTCATATTCCACCTGGTGCTATGTGGTTACTGGAGCCCATAGACATCTACAACGTAAATGCGCCACACACCTTGAGATATAGTATAAAGTCTCAGTATAGTCATAGCGGCTGACCCACCCTTCAAACCGAAACGCATTACTGCTTCACGGCAGAAATAGGCCGGACGGTGGTACCTACCCGTGCGGACTCACAAGAGGTCCTACCACCAGTTAATGCAAATTTAAGACTTATATGGTTTTCTTATGGATACCATTATCTGAACTGAACTAAATTGGGACCATATGGGAAGCGTCAACTTTCTAATAAAAAAAAAGAATCATCAAAATCGATTCACCTAGTCAAAAGTTAGTAGGTAATAAAAAAAAAAACATACAACCGAATTGAGAACCTCCTCCTTTTTTTAAGTCGGTTAAAAATAACTCCAGACGAACTGACCTCGTAGCGGCACACGAGGAGTTTTAAAACTGAACTTTGACCGCGAGACACTCTACGAAGTGACGAACGCCAAATAACTATGTTAGACTACAGCGGTTTCGTGAAAATTCCCCGCAGCCCTCAAACCCCTGACACTCCCGAAAGGATTAAGCCATATACTAATTAATGCCCGTTTTAGCATTCCAACTGGCACATAAAGCGAGCTCTACATTTATTTCCACTTAATTAACCGCCTTATGTGCCAGTGCGTAAATGTTTAACGACTATGACGTCATCGTTAGTTTATCTCATCCCGGGCACAACGTACGAGCTTATACAGATGGTTTAGGTTAATGGACTCTTTAAGCGAGGACTGATTGGACAACGTTTCGAGCCTACTGTTGGGAGTTTTGTTTTGTTAGAGCTCTTACATTAGCCGCTGTTGATTAAACTGGCTTCAATTTGGTAGCCATGTTACTAATACATATTTGGAGTACATTGCCGTTTGGCTTTTCATCTGCAGTATCAGCCTATGAAATTTTCATATAAATTTTATTTTTTTATTTTTTTTATTGCTAAGATGGGTGGACGAGCTCACAGTCCACCTAGTGTTAAGTGGTTACTGGAGCCCATAGACATCTACAACGTAAATGCGCTACCCACCTTGAGATATAAGCTCTAAGGTCTCAGTATGGTTACAACTGGTGGGGCAGCCACCCTACAAACCGAAGCGCATTACTGCTTCACGGCAGAAATAGGCACAGGTACCTACCCGTGCGGACTCACAAGAGGTCCTACCACCAGTAAAACCAGTAAGATGCTTAAGTACTGTCGCATTATTATTTGGACACATTCTGATTTCGGAGGCGTTAAGAACTTCACCACGTTCTTGCCCTAATTCGATGTCAAAGGGCCATAATGGAACCGCTGCTTTATTTGCGAGTTGCGAACGTGAACTGAAATAATGGGGCCAAATTTTTCGTTATTTTTTCTCTTAACCTAATTTACAGGTCATTAATAAAACGTTGCTATTAAATTATGCGGTACATTTGGATGGTACAGAAGTAAGTGTAAAACTCTCAATATTTGGTACTGTTATGGGAAATTACTCTGAGGTCGTTTTAAAAAAGGAACTTCTAGGATACGAACAATTTTTTTTATTTATACAATATGGATGGTAACTCTCAGAGCAATCCCGGCAGCCGCACCCGTACTCTAAGACAATTCACTCTCTACTGACTGTTCTCCAGACTCCTCTGAAGTCTCTACCTCGAACCGTCTAGTCAGCGGTTCGAGGGTATCAGCATTTTAGGGTTCAGTACAGATATATAACAGTACTCTCATTAGAGATTGCGAATTTTTCACCTCTTTCAGCTTATGTCGAAATTAAGTATCCTGTTAATTAAGTAACAATCTATAAACTATTTAAATAATAAATAAGCTAATATCACTTATCTCAATTTTAATTATCATTACAAAATGTAATAAAGTACCTTCATTCGAATTTCATGATCATTCTGACCTGGACTTAGAGTCCACCAGTAAGTATATGCAGTCGGCGTCGATGCGCCACTTCGATAAAGCGGCACGACACGAGAACCTTCTCATCGTGGCCGCCGGCAACTACATCCCCGATCCTGCGGACAGAATGGAAAGCAGTCGACGTCGACCAAAACACGTCATCTCGGATCCTCCCGATCCACTAACGGTGCTTCTAGGTACTTCAAGCACCGGTCACCGTTCTCGTCAAACCCGTCGCTTGCGACGAAGGGCTCGACGAGTAAATTAACTCTCAGACACAGCCCACTGAGTTTCTCGCCGGATCTTCTCAGTGGGTCGCGTTTCCGATCCGGTGGTAGATTCTGCGAAGCACGGCNCGCAACGGTTGCCGAATTGTCGTTTTTATAAAACTCGCGCACACAAAACGCACGGTCCGCTCCGGTAAAACGCTCCATCGCGACTAAATTCCCAGAAACCGAAGTTACTCCCCCCGCTTCCCCTGCACCGCTCACGCGCGCCCTGTTCGTTTTATTCAAATTTTACTTTTCAAAGGACTTATGGGCCACCCTGTATATATCATAACACAACTATATCGCGCACCATACGTTGCTATGGACATGTTCACACTATACTGTACTATATATTATTGGCTAAGTATACGCTGCTATACTATATGTCACTATAGTATAGCGTAGTCCGAAACCAGCTTGAGCGATGTGTTCGTGTAATTTTTTGTGCCTACCTACCTACCTTCTGGTAATTTTGATAGGGTTATACTAGCTTCATCATACACGGATCTTGTCATTACCCCCAGTCTTGGCTGAAAACCAGCTTTAGTTATCTCCACACAATGTGTGGGTATGTTAAAATCGGTTTAAATTTATAACGAACGAAGAACATATTTATTTATGTATGTGAATATTTGTCAAATCCAATTTTTTTTAGCATAATCAAAGTTTTCAGTGTTCACTATAAAAATTAAATTTACTCTCCAAAAAAAACCATCTAATTCTCTCCATTGCGACGAACATTAAGAGATGTTATAAGACCAAATTTCATAGTTGACCTTCTCTAAGCAACTCTTTTCTGTGGTCGTCTTGTCTATCAATTTCTCTGGCAGCCATGACATAGGCCGGAGTTGTTATACCCACAACCTACTTCGACGGGACCGTGTCAAACGAATTTAGGCCAACGCTACGACTGAATAACGCTGAAAATGTTTATAAAATTCGTTAGGTACTGCCAAAACTGCGACCTTAAAACTCATCACTCGAGGTGGACGTCGGCATTTACATTGTAAGTGTCTATGGGCTATGATAACCCTTCAACACCAGGTAGGTCGTGAGCTCGTCCGCCCTTCTGCTATTTATATATATTTTTTCTATCTGTGAAGTATATATATGTCAGGGCGACGCCAGGGATGGCTGAGCGGTACTTTCTATCATCACTCGTATTTGGTTGAACTCAGTTTATAAAAAATCAATAAAACCTTTTGAATAATAATTATTGAAACTCAACACACACAACTTTCACAATGACAGGGTAAACCGACAGTTTCGTTCCACATACCGACAGACCGACTGACTGACTGCCAGAGACTCACTGACTGAGACGGACGGACCGTCTGATACGGACTGAATGACTGTCTGACACGGAATGCCACGACTCTGTCCACGTACCGCCATTTTATACTGTGGCGTTACGGAGTCTACCCTACATTTTGTGATATTTATCAAAACAAAATTTCATCATTTAAAATAATAGTCAAAACAACGCCTTAATATTACTAAAAGTCGTTAACCACGACATATATGTGAGTATATTTTTTTTAATGAGGACGTTTCAAGTGTATATATACTTGAATGCTAAAATTGGTATCTCCCGTAAGATTAAATCAAGGTATAGGTTGTTATTATTATTATTGCGTATACGGATGACGAGCTCACAGGCCACCTGGTGTTAAATGGTCACCAGAGCCCATAGACATCTATAGCGTAAATGCCGCCAACCACCTTGAGATATGAGTTCTAAGGTCGCAGTATAGTTACAACGGCTGCCCCACCCTTCAAGTCGAAACGCATTACAGCTTCACGGCAGAAATAGGCGGGGTGGTGGTATCTACCCGTGCGGACTCACAAGAGGTCCTACCACCAATAGGTGCTTTATTCGACAGAAATACAACTAGCATCTATAAAATAGACCACGAAGACTATGTTATTCATAATTAAGTAGTTTTAACTTTGACTGACGACTGTTTGCTTTTCGCAGACCCGGAATTTTAGCTTCAATAGATTGCAGTATTTCTTAAAATAACTTCAGCAGATTCGAGACTGCTATTTGAATAAGAGGGACGGTCAATGACCCGAACGAAATCGATTCGAGAAACTTGGCGCTCCGATATCGATATTATCATCTTCTCTTTTTTTAACAAGCACATAGGTAGTTTATTAACGGTGTGTATTATCTATATGTTAATACGTGAAGCAAAACCTTTGTACTCGTTTTTACGAAAATTTCGCGGACGGAGGAGTATGAAATTTCCCACACTTATAGAGAATATAGAGAAGGAGTGCAGAATGTTAATATTTTTAAGCTATTGCATAGATTTTATCGCGGGCTTTGAGCACAGCGACCGAACCAAGAAATTCCGTAACGAAAACAACCTGACACCCCCACTACGCCTACTCTCGCGCTCAACACATTCACACGTTGCGCTTGTGTAGTGTTTGTGAATAAGCGCGCGGCGTGACGTCGCACTGCATGCGCATCATGAAAAGTCTGCCCATCTCTCTCTCGTGCGGTCTATGTTCTGAGTGTGAAAGGGACAGTTAATGTTTTGCTTTTGTTAATGTTTATAAATATAGCGTGGTCTTATTTTATCGTTGTTTTAATATTAAACTATTATTGTCGATTTATCATTGCATAAGTTGATAAAAAATGCTATGCAATAGCTTTACCGCGGCAGTCTCTGAGTGCCACACGTGTTTTTTTTAACCATGCATAAAAAATCATTAAATCAATAAAGATAACATTACACACACTATCACGTATTTGACACAACACACATACACACACTACACACACATATACTCTGTGTTTATTGTCAAACTTTTGTTATTGTCCGCGCGGATGGGTACCACCGCCCTGCCTATTTCTGCCGTGAAGCAGTAATGCGTTTCGGTTTGAAGGGTGAGGCAGCCGTTGTAACTATACTTGAGACCTTAGAACTTATCTCAAGGTGGGTGGCGCATTTACGTTGTGGACGTCAATGGGCTCCAGTAACCACTTAACACCTGGTGGACTGTGAGCTCGTCCACCCATCTAAGCAATAAAAAAATAAAAAACTCGCTACCGCGTTACTGCCTATTTCAGTCCGTAGTAGTAGTCCGTAGGCTCCATAGTGTTACATAAGGCTTTTTATATTCTCAATGAAATGAGAACTCATCTCTTTCAGTTGATACAAGCGTGTACTTTGAACTGTCTGTAACCCCATTTTAATCAGAGAAGCCCAGATTCTGCGATGTCAATCATTCTAAAGAAACATTCTCGTAAACATTTTTTTTGACGTGACAACGTCTTTGTATTCAATGGAGCCGGCTGCGCGCACGAAAAAGCATGACTCATTGAGGCGTTCCATTTAAGGCTTGAAGTGCAAGCGAGAGCGCGCAACGAGCGACAAAGAGGCACAATCGGCCTCCGCGTTCGGCAGCGTTCGACATCTGTCTCTCTCCTACTTGAGTGAGCGATGCATCCGCGTGGACAGCTGCAATACAATAATACATTTACATGTTTTCGTCAAGTATGAAGTTCAGTGAAAAGTGAATGTGGTGTCAATTGTCCATACAAAATATCTATCAAACAAATAAAATTGAAATTTTCTTTTGAAAAATGAAACCATACCATCGGAATTTTCTTATGACGTTGTCACGTTCAACTATCGTCAGTAAACCGACTTTACAGACAACCGATTTTTTTTTGTCGTTCCTTTTTTATGTAAATAAACCATTTCATTTATTGTCGTAAAAGGGGCTATTTAGAGGAAGTATATCAGTAACGTTCGCAGGGATCTGTAATTTCGTAAATTGAAATGAAAATGAGTCGACAATAACAATGATTTAATCCAATGACACAAGAAAGAGACTTGGTGATTTCAAAGATTTTACCGCTTTTTTACTGATTCGTTTTCTTTAGTAATGGGTGGCTTGGTGATTGGTTACGGTCATCGAAAGACGTATATCAGAGGTACAGATAAGCCGCTCCTACATACAATGGCGGATGGGGGGGGGGTCATGGGAGTCATGACCACCCCCTGAGCTGGTTCCAGGACTTAGGTGGACCACTAATTGAATATAATGATTTTATTTATATATTTTGTCACCATACAGATTTTATGTAACTACATACCTTCAATATTTAATTAATTTAATATAATAACTTTATATAATGGCAAATGGCTTGGGAACGAACGCATCTAAATTTGACTATGTGACCCCCTCCTGGCGCCAAAGCTGGATCCGCCCTTGCCTACATAACATATCGCCTTTTCGCATTAAGTGTACAATTTCCAATAATATTCGAAATTGACTTAATATGTGTAAACATTTGGTAACACCAGTATTTTTCTGATAAATACTGTCAAAAGAGGGTAGTTTACTTTAGTTTTTTTTTTTTTAGTTTACCTATTATTTGACTACTATTAACAAAATTAATACGGTACATAATTTTATCTTAATTTAAAAGACAGATAATGTAAGTGGTAAAAAAAATAAAAAATTAATGTTGCAAATATTAAAAATATTACATATTAAATCTTTAAAACACTCTCCTGTAAAATTAGTAAGTTTTGAGATTATACAGTTTTAATGCGAGAAGATATGTATGTTCGGAATTTCTTTTGTAAGACTGAGACTTTTAACTCATATCTCAAGGTGGGCGGCGGCATTTACGTCATTAATGTCTATGGGCTAACCACTTAACACCAGATGAGCTCGTCCACTATATGGTTCCCGAGTGCTATGACATGTCCTTCTTCAAACGAGGCTTGTAGAGAGTATTAAGCGGTAGGAAGCGGCTTGGCTCTGCCTTTGGCATTGCTGATGTCCATGAGCGACGGTAACCAGTCACCATCAGGTGGGCCGTATACTCGTCTGCCTACACGGGCAATAATATATATATATATCATGCGAAAAAGGTAAGTTTTGATTCATTTACTCAGAGTCACAGACTTTCTCTAGTATAGTAGAAATTAGTGTTTGTTTGTTCGCTGTCAATAACCACAAGCATCGGTCACCGTCCTCGTCGAACCTATCGCTTGCGACGAAGGGCTCGACGAGTAAATTAACCCACAAACACAGCCCACTGAGTTTCTCGCCGGATCTTCTCAGTGGATCGCGTTTCCTATCCGGTGGTAGATTCTGTGAAGCACTGCTCTTGCTAGGGCCAGTGCTAGCAACACTCCGGTTTGGGCCCCTGAGCTCACCTACACGTCAAAGAGAAGCTGAAACAGCGTCTCAAGGCTATCAGCATAGGTAGGAAAAAAAGGCTGTCAATACTTGTACAGCTTAAACAGATACGGTTCAGAGAATGTATCTTTTTGTCGCAATTTACATAGTTTTCACGTAAATGCTTTTTAAATACACGTGATAATCGAAGAGCGGAACCCATTATCCTGATTATAAAACACATTAACAAAAATAAAGATCGACTTCAAATACAAAAAAAGAAGATATTCCAAAACAAATTGATATACGCTAAAAACAATAATCATCGAAATCGGTTGGCGTGCTATTGAGTTATTGAGTTATTCATCTATTTGTTGCGCACGTACTTAATGCAAATTTAAGACTTATATGGTTTTCTCATGGATACTATTATCAGAACTGGACTAAACTGAAATGGGACCACACGGGTAGCGTCAGCTTCATAATAAAAAATAATCATCAAAATCGATTCACCCACGATTTCAATCGTCGTGGCCTTAAAGATAAGACGTCCGGTGCATTCGTGTTGAGCGATGCACCGGTGTTCGAATCCCAGGCGGGTACCAATTTTTCTAATGAAATACGTACTCAACAAATGTTCACGATTGACTTCCACAGTGAAGGAATAACATCGTGTAATAAAAATCAAACCCACAAAATTATAATATGTGTAATTACTAATGGTAGGACCTCTTGTGAGTCCGCGCGGGTAGGTACCACCAACCTGCCTATTTTTCTGCCGCCAAGCAGTAATGCGTTTCGCTTTGAAGGGTGGGGTAGCCGTTGTAACTATACTCGAGACTTTAGAACTTATATCTCAATGTGGGTGGCGCATTTACGTTGTAGATGTCTATGGGCTCCAGTAACCACCTAACACCAGGTGTGCTGTGAGCTCGTCCAGCCATCTAAGCAATAAAAAAAAACCAGTCAAAAGTTATGAGGTAACAAACATAAATTGATAGATTTTGCGGTAGGCAGCGGCTTGGCTCTGCCCCTGGCATTGCTGAAGTCTATGGGCGACGGTAACCACTCACCGTCAGGTGGGCCGTATGCTCGTCTGCCTACAAGGGCAATAAAAAAAAAAATATAAAAAAAACATACAGTCCAGTTGAGAACCTCGTCTTTTTTTGAAGTCGGCGAAGTAAAAATGTCGATGCTATGTCATATTTTTACGTCATTTATAAGTTACTTAACGAACTTCCGAAGAGCTCTCTTATGTTGTTAGTTAAATAAGATTTAGTTTGAGAGCTTTTCGTTTCATAACCATTCTTATTAAGGAATTATAAAGCTATTGTACTAGTGTTAGAATATTAATTGGCTTTTCTGTAGTCTTGAAACTTTGCTTTCAGGATGATTATTAATTTGTTACGAAACTGTTTGGTAAGTCTGGATCTACAAGGAGATTCTTGTGGTTTCGGTACAGTAGGTATTCCGAGGCGAATGTTTTAATGAAAAAATATTTTTTGCTAATACTAATTTAATATTGAACTTATTATTGATAACTTAGACTAGATTTTTAAATTATAACTTATATAATATAAAGTGCTTACTCGGTATTGTGGTTTTGAATTATTCCAGATGGTCTGTCGCACAATTACGGCACAATCTTATTTATAGTGAAAACCAAAACTAGAACTATAAGTTGTAGTCAATAATAATTTGCGCAGGAGTTGCCGCCCCTTTCAACATGTCCTCCGCCTGAAGAACAATATATGAAAGCACGTCCTTACGGATCCATCAGATCCAATAACCTTTGCATTAGACGCCTTCAGCTCTAACTCTAGGAGCAGGCTTAGGGACCCCGGTAACCATACTCGTCGAACTCGACAAAGAGTTCGCCGTGCAACCTAACCCATGAATCAGCTCGCTGAGTTTCTCGCCGGATCTTCTCAGCGGGTCGCGATTCCGATCCGGTAGTAGATTCATTCGCGAAGCAGCTGCTCTTGAGCTGTTAGGTCTCCTTCGGAGGCGCTCGGGTAGCTGTTAGCAAATCCCACCCCCCCTGGCTGAGCCTNATTTATGATTAGTGTCATGATGAATAGATTCCGACCGAAAAATGGTGTCCGATATTTCGGATTCAAATATATTAAGTGTATAATCTATGTTTCGGATGAGGGCTCCATAATGAATTTAAATATATATAGATAATAGTTTTGGGGCATCGACTTTCTTGAGATCCTATAAAATATGTTTTAATTATTATTTTTGTATGTTTTAAGTATGATAAAATTAGAAATTTTATATAAGCAACTAAATTAAATCGATATCAAAGTCAATAAATAATGTACAACCCAAAACAGACGGCCGAACTGACGTGACAATGACATTTGGCGCGCTAAACATGGCGGATTTACGGCCTCATTAGACGAAGACGGAGACATTTACGTATATTCATATTTCATTTTATGTACGCACTGAAATACTGTTATATTGTTTTCCTGCGAGTTAAAGTGCTGAGTTAGAACGAGATAGATATATGTTTATGTGTGTGCCTTCAAAATGGGTGCTATTTATATAAGCAATTGTACGTATAGAACAATATGTCGTGTCCCTACTATATAGGTCTATGTAACACACACCAGTATTTTTCTCATAAATACTGTCAAAAGACGGTAGTTTACTTTAGTTTTTTTTCTTTTTTTAGTTTACCTATTATTTGACTACTATTAACAAAATTAATACGGTACATAAATTTATCTTAATTTAAAAAACAGATAATGTAAGTGGTAAAAAAATAAAAAATAAATGTTGCAAATATTAAAAATATTACATATTAAATCTTTAAAAAACTCCCCTGTAAAATTAGTAAGTTTTTAGATTATACAGTTTTAATGCGAGAAGATATTATGTATGTTCGGAATTTCTTATGTAAGACTGAGACTTTTAACGCATATCTCAAGGTGGGCGGCGGCATTTAGGTCATTAATGTCTATGGGCTCCGGTAACTACTTAACACCAGATGAGCTCGTCCACTATATGGTTCCCGAGCGCTATGACATGTCCTTCTTCAAACGAGGCTTGTAGAGAGTATTAAACGGTAGGAAGCGGCTTGGCTCTGTCCCTGGCATTGCTGATGTCCATGAGCGACGGTAACCACTCACCATCAGGTGGGCCATATACTCGTCTGCTTACACGTATAATAAAATTTGTATATATATATCAAGCGAAAAAGGAAAGTTTTTATTCAATTATTCACAGTCACAGACTTTATCTAGTATAGTATAAGTTAATGTTTGTTTAATGGCTGTCATATGGCATATATGGTATATGGCACTGAGACGTGGTCGCTCACAATGGGCATTATGAGAAGGCTCAATGTCACCCAAAGAGCAATGGAGAGGGCTATGCTCGGAGTTTCCCTGCGAGATCAAATCAGAAATGAGGAGATTCTCAGGAAAACCATGGTAACCGACATAGCCCAAAGGATTGCGACATTGAAGTGGCAGTGGGCAGGACACATTGCTGCTCGCAGAACAGATGGCCGTTGGGGCCAGAAAGTTCTTGAGTGGCGACCGCGTACTGGAAGACGTAGCGCGGGTAGGCCTCCCACAAGATGGGCCGACGATCTATTGAGGTTCGCTGGGATCTGCTAGATGCAGGCAGCGCAGGACCGGTTTTTATGCCGAGGCTTGGGGGAGGCCTATGTCCAGCAGTAGACGTCCATGGGCTGATAAGAAGACCACAAGCAGCAGATCATCGAACCCGTCAGTTGCAACGAAGGGCTCGACGAGTGAATGAACCCACAGACACAGCTCACTGAGTTTCTCGCCGGATCTTCTCAGTGGATCGCGTTTCCTATCCAGTGGTAGATTCTGCGAAGCACTGCCTTGATATGGCCAGTGTTAGCAACACTCCGGAAAAAAAGGCTGTCTTGTACAGCTTAAACAGATGTACTAAGTTAAAACTTGATACAATTAGCGGTTCAGAGAATGTATCTTTTTGTCGCAATTCATATAGTTATCACGTAAAAGCTTTTTAAATACGCGTGCTAATCGAAGAGTCGTACCGATTACCTTAATTATAAAATACATTAACAAAAATAAAGCCCGACTTCAAATAGAAAAAAAGATATTCCAAAACAAATTAATATACACTAAAAACAATAATCATCGAAATCGGTTGGCGTGATATTGAGTTATTTATCTAATTGTCACGCACGTACTTAATGCAAATTTAAGACTGGTATGGTTTTATATTGAATACCATTATCAGAACTGGACTAAATTGAGACCACACGGGAAGCGTCAGCTTTCTAATAAAAAAAGAATCATCAAAATCGATTCACCCAGTCCACAGTTATGAGGTAACAGATATAAAAAAAAAAACATACAGTCGGTTAAAAATGTCGATGCTATGTCATATTTTTACGTCATTTATAAGTTACTTAACGAACTTCCGAAGAGCTCTCTTATGTTGTTAGTTAAATAAGATTTAGTTTGAGAGCTTTTCGTTTCATAACCATTCTTATTAAGGAATTATAAAGCTATTGTACTAGTGTTAGAATATTAATTGGCTTTTCTGTAGTATTGAAACTTTGCTTTCAGGATGATTATTAATTTGTTACGAAACTGTTTGGTAAGTCTGGATCTACAAGGAGATTCTTGTGGTTTCGGTACAGTAGGTATTCCGAGGCGAATGTTTTAATGCAAAAATATTTTTTGCTAATACTAATTTAATATTGAACTTATTATTGATAACTCAGACTAGATTTTTAAATTATAACTTACATAATATAAAGTACTTATTCGCTATTTTGGTATACCTAATGGTATACCTATGCCAGGATCCACAGAAAAAGTGAATGAGAAAAATTTAACATAAAACTGGAAGGCTTACTTATCGCTGAAAGCAATATCTTCCAGCCGATTTTTAAAAGCAAATTATTTATGACATTTATGATGGCGATATCCAAGCAAAAGTCCGAATACACATATAATTTTTTTTTTTAACACGAGAATAAAATTAAAATTAATTGAATGAACATATGAAACAATATAGAGGGTTCAAAGGTTATTTGGTTTGCAGGGATATACGACAAAAGGGAAGATCTTCCACCGAGCGGGTGATATTGCTCGGTAGACCGCGCGTTTATTTCAGACAACTTAAGCCCATAACATTTCACATACAATTACATAACATCTAAATCAAAATACAATAAAATTAAAATTACAATTTATCAGAACGACTAAAAACAAAAAACAAACAAAAATGAAACCAAATCAAATGAAACCGAATTAAAATTATTAAAATTAAAATTGTCAACTATTAATATAAAATTAAAATTAATAAAAAAACTAATACAATAAATAATGAAGTAATGTTAACTGAGTAACCGCCACCATACCGGTGACTGTGTTATATTAGTGAAAGACAGATGCTTATTACAACAGTGTCTTATATAGGGGCAGTCCAGTCTGTTTGCAATCATGGCCAGGATAAATGTCGTAAGCCAGATTCAGACATCTATCAAATATCTTATGTTCTGTGATGGCTACTGCCACAGGCTTAAGCGACATTTCACTTAACACGCGACATTTATCTATCTAATTAAAGGTGCGTTTTGTTTAGGCTTAGCATCAACAGTTCGATGTTTTTAATTAATTGAACTTCAATTTAATTTACTCCATTCAAATGGCTGAAGAAGTATTTTTGTTTGAATTTTAAATTCTATCCGGGTCTCCTGTAAAGTTGCAAAAATGTCCCTTAATATGTAGTATTAAGATAAAACTATTGAAAAATCAAACTACCCATAGCACGGAATCCTAATTTGGGTCCAGATGACCATGCGTGATTTGTTCCCAGCTATTTATTTATTATGTGCCTCGGTAAGAATGATTACTGGAATCAACGAAACTTGTGTTTGAACGTGTCACAGTTGAGTTACCGTCAGAAAAACAATCCATTAATACATCTCGAATGAACGCGCGCGTGACGAAAAGTGACGTGATCCTTATTCCCCGCAGAAATTATGTGTTACCAACACAAGAACCGCTACTTCCTTTCCGATTCACGTAAAAATGTTGCCGTATTTTGAAAATCTCGATTTATTTGTGCAAATATTTACACATTTCTAGTATTCAGAATATACGCGATAACGAAATTACAGCGTAAAAAAATCAGAATAAGATTTGTTTTCTGATTAATTAACGGTGGTAGGGTTTAACTTGAATTTTTATTGGCAAGTAGCACGTAGCATCGTGGTATAGCTCTTCGTATGCGACGGGAATCTCGTGTTTCCAGATTGATATGTATTGTTGTCTATTCTCCAATAATTCGTCTGCCCAGCAAGAGTAAAGAAATCAGGAATCTATATATTAATACGTGAAGCAAAAACTTTGTATCCCTTTTTACGAAAATTGCGCGGACGGAGGAGTATGAAATTTCCCACACTTATAGAGAATATAGAGAAGAAGTGCACAATACTATTTTTTTTTTTAAATAATGCATAAAAGATACATTAAATCAATAAAGGAAACATTACACACACTACACACCATGTATTTGACGCACACACGCATGCATACTATTTATTGTCAAACATTTGTTCTTGCCGTCTGTTGTCAAATTGAGATTAAATATTGTTTGTCTTTGTTAATATTTTTTATAGTGTAGTCTTGGCGAAATTTGGGATTATAGAAGTATAAAATACAATCATAATAGTGTACAAACTTTCAATTCCAATTAATTATAGCGGAATTTCGACTACTGCGGGACCTCTAGTATACCTGAAAACGCCGACAGACCCTTTGGCCTCAAACGACACGCCTCAACTCCTCCACTGCGTAATTAAAACGCGACGGAGCTTAGATTGAAATAATAAAAATGTGATTTTAGTAAAAAGGGTCGCCTTTATTACTATGGAAATCAGATGACATCTGGCAACACTTAACCTCTACGAATCGTGTTGCCATTTAAACAAACCGGTCACGTTGTAGCTTGTCTCGAAGGCTCGCTAACAAACGAAACCGCTAAGGCACATGAGTTGTTTAGCAGTTTTTCGGGATCGACAAACGTATCACGGAAATTCCGAGAGTCTGGATAGTGTTTTTAGTATGAATAGTGATGAATTTGCGAGAAATTATGTTCAAGAGTTCCCATGAATGCTTTCTTGGTCGCGTTAAGAGTTTTTCGATTCTCGTTAGAATACAAATTATAGGCCCGATCGTAGTAGCTGGGGTACCAAGGATTTGTCAGGATCTGATTCAGGAAATCAATACTTCTTGTGTTTATTGTCTGGAAATAACAACCCTTCTTTGAAAAACATAACCTACCCACAATAACCCTCTTCTCCGGATTCCACTTTCGGTGTTTTTAGACTCTCGAAGCACCGATCATCGTTCTCGAAGAAGAATTCGACATGCAACCTAACCCATAGACACAGCCCACCGAGTTTCTCCCCGGATCTTCTCAGTGGATCGAGATTCTAAATCAGTGGTAGATTGGGCGAAGCACTGCTCTTGCTAGGGCCAGTGTTAGCAAACTTTCTCAGATTACGCCCGGGAGCTCACCTACCAGTACGACCGTAGCTTTAACAGCCCCTAATTAAATGCTTCCATTCTAATTGTTTTCAAAACCCAAATTTGAGCGTTCATTGATCCAAACGATGAAAACACAAGCTGATTCAATTTGGAGCACAAGCCCGGGTTGTTTCCATTCCATTTGGAGCACAAACAACAGATACAAGAAACCTTACAAACAACATAACAGTTAGATGAATGTATTGAGCGAAAACATTCAATATGAATTTAGCTCGACATTTCCCTTGTTTGTTTTAACATTTCCGATATTTAAATCGACCATAATGCTGAGTTCCGCATACCGAACTTCGCAAACAAGCTTTCAAGCTTCGATCTACGATTAAAATTCTCTAAATTGTTCTATTGTTTTTGTTAGCTAAATTTTACGAATCAAAGACGTATGGGTGGTAATGATATGAGGAAAAGGGTGGGGGTAGGGAGCAGTGGGGTCGGAGGGAGGGAAAAAATCAAGGAAGTGGCACTGTCAACACGTGTATGCGGATGGTTTGGGGTTAAATGAGAAATTCTGCCGAATTATCCTCTGTATTGCGGTACGAACCAGACCAATCATCCAACTGCTTCGCGGGAGGTACTTAACGGTAGACAGCAGGATGGCTCTGTCCCTGGAATTGCTGAAGTCCATGGGCGATGGTAACCACTCACGGTAAACACGATAATACATATTGTGAATATTATTCAAAAATATGTACATTTCATGACCAAAAAAAAACCGCAAAATATATTTTATGCCACATTTTTATGACCGCCACGCTGAGCGCGAACGATGTTAAAACTTTATTTTTTAATACGCACACAAAAAAAGACACTTTCGCTTGTATCGTGGAAAAAAAAACGTAGCACATAACGCTTTTATTATTAATAAAAAAACGGAGAAAGGATTAGCATAATTTCTCGTAAAGTTTACGTTGCGTAAGCTCTTTACATCAGAGGATAAAATATGGCGTAGGCTTTTTTAGGTAGGTTTATATAACACGAGCGTCTCCCGCTTGAAGGATTTTACTAGGATAGAGTAACACTCCAAGAAATTACCAATTCACTTAAAAAAGTACATGCTTATCGCGTGTACAAATCTAATTAATAAATATAAAATGTTAACTAGCCTTTGTCCGCGACGCCGTTCGCGTGGAATAGTTACTTTGGCATAACGCTAAATTTTACCCACCACTTCATTTACGTAGACGGTGAAAATATTTTTGAATTATAGAATGTTAAGGAGCTATTTAAATCACTATTTTGAGGCATTCTTTATAGGTACTCCACTCGCATTGGCCTTACCGTGATGTTGTATGGCCTATAGCCTACCTCAATAAATGGGTTATCTAACACTGAAAGAATTTTTCAAATCGGACCAGCAGTTCCTGAGATTAGCGCGTTCAGACAAACAAACTCTTCAGCTTTATAATATTAGTATAGTTAAGAAGAAAAGTCGGTCGGTCCGTTTGCTACCTGCATCCATCGTGACCTAGCGATTTTCTCTACATCGTCGGTCCATTGGTAGGTAGGTGGTCGTCCCACACTGCGTTGCTGACGTGGTGTCCACTCGAGGATCCTTCTGGTCCATGGACTGTCCCAGAGCGCTGAAACTGCAATACTTTAAGACAATTTGTTTTATGATAACTAGCGAAATCTTGTAGCGAATGCCCCTAAACTTACATATTGTTAAAGTTAAGGCATTTAATGATTGTATAACTAAACAAAAAAAAAAAAAACATAAAGCATACAAGTCTTTATTTGTTATTGAAAATTTACAAAACACTTCATTATAAATAAAATATAGGATAGGTAATATGTTACTGCCATCTACACGAGCAGTGAGAAAGTAATCGAAGCGAAGCCATCTAGTGGCCGACGCCCGTAAACATTTTTATTGAGAGCTTGAGTTTCTTATCTATAACTAATTTATGTGTATTGTCTATCGACTGTCCTATCTTCGTACTATGTGACATGCCCACTGTCACTTCAACTAGCTAATCCTACGGACTATGTCAGTGACTCTGCCCAGAAATAGCTTCTACGAACTTTATAATGCAATTCCATCGTATTGTTACAGGCGCCGCGGCTTCCAGTGAAAACAAATACTGAGCTGTAAGTTACAATTCAAGTTATATTACCAATTCGAGTTCCTTGAAAATAAACATTGAATGCTTTTCAAAGATAAAACACTATATTGCTTAGGTAGGTGGACGAGTTCACGGCCCAACTGGTGTTTAGTGGTTACCGGAGCCCATGGACATCTACAACGTAAATGCCGCCACCCACCTTGAGATATGGGTTCTAAGGTCTCAACAGCTGCCCTACCGCTCAAACCGAAAAGCATTATTGTTTCACGACAGAAATAGGCAAGTTAGTAGTGGTACCTACTCGTGCGGACTCACAAGAGGTCCTACCACCAGTAATTACGCAAATTATAATTTAGCGGGTTTGATTTTTACTACACGATGCTATTCCTTCACCGTGGAAGTCAATCGTGAACGTTTGTTAAGTACGTATTTCATTAGAAAAATTGTTACCCGCCGGCACCATGATTCATACAACGTGATTGTTTTTGTTGTAAAATTTAATATTAACTCGAAGCCATACAATTATGTATCTTAATTAAGATTATGCGCCAAACATCGTTTCGCTCGACAACTCAGTTACAGTTCTTGAAAATTTACATAATTTGATGGGGTTACGGAAAACCGTTTGAACCTTAATCTATATTGAGTTTGGTTCGGGAATATCTATGTTATAATTATTGATCTAATTAAAAAAGTTACGCGGGTTAATTAATGACATTAATTCGTAGGTAAGAAATTCATTATAGCAAATATTTTTTTGGCTTCACTCGCTTAAAATGAGACTAGATGATGACCGGGCTTTGCTCGTTTTTTATTTTTTGATAACGCCATCTTGTTGTCTCTATAAAGCGGTTAGTTGCCCTCAATTAAGAAAAATAGTATTATTATTCGCCAATAGATGTCGGGAAGAGTTGATTATTGAAAACACGATTAAAACAAAATTTTCTGAAAATAAATCGTAGCTAGATCGATTTATCGCCCCCGAAATCCCCTGTATACTAAATTTTATGAAAATCTGAAATGAATTGTGAAAAAAAGATTAGAAAGATAAAAAAAAAACGAACAAGCATTCGCGATCAAGTTTGTATATTGAAATACACAAAAACCTGTTTCACATCGAGAACTTCCACAAAAGCGATTTTTATTTATTTATTCTCGCTTTTATTTCATTAAAAAATGTGTTAAGTAAGTATAATTTATTAAAAAGCAGTGCGCGATCGCGGCTAGCGAGATCCGAGGGTCCATTGCTTCCTACAAGATTGTAAGTGGTCCGGGTGTGACGCCGCCCTGGGATCTAGAGGCGAATGCAGTCGATGGCGGGTCCGCGCGATACACTAACAGCACTCTAGGGAATTGCAGAGTTGCTATCAACGAAGAGGAACTGTTTGGCAAGACGCTCTAATCCAGAGTGGTATTCTGAAAAATCAGCGGCACCGTCTGCTCTTGCAGGGTTGACTCCGGTAACCCCTCCCACCTCTCCTGTCTCGGAAAGGGACCTCGTAGGAGATTCAGCAAAACCCAAAAATAAAGATTTTAAAAATTACCGATTGGATATTAATAGGTTAAATGAGATCAAAACGTGTGACTATGTCGCAGCGGAGATGAGTAAAACGGTAGGATGTACCGACCAAAGTGGAGAGCTTTCTTAATACTGTTTATTGTTTTTAATTTATACGTCAGAGTAAGTTAGATTGTACATACATCAGGCGAAGCAGATCGGGCGGGTTTTGAGTGAGAGAGACAGAGAACGTTGACTGAAAAGGCGTTATCTGCGTAACGTTTGCAATAAGAAAGAAAGCCACGCATTAATGGAACAAAAAGTTCACAGTGGCGTTCTTGGGTCTAGCTTCACTGCTCAGACGTCCACTTCGAAATATAATCCTCCTCCTTGGGTCGTATTCCTCAATGCTGAAGGCCGTGACCATCCTTCTGCGTCACTTTCTCTCGTATTATCTTTCTCCATCTGTTTTTGTCTCTGGTGGCGTAGGCGGCGCTGTGAAATCGAAACACGCTACGTTGCGTTAAATTATAAAATCATTTTGCGCTGTATAAAACAGATTCGGACCTCGTTTATATTGCTTTCGGTCGGAAATGCCCACTATTTTATCACTATCAGCGTTCTGAGACTTGACCGTACTTAAGATACTTTTATCTCGGTTAAATGTAGTCCTCAGAATTCCCATTATGCTGTTCAGTCGTCTGTATTTGGAGAAGACATTGTCTATTTGTTACGAAACGACTTATGGAGTGTGGTCTATCGGGAACTTTGGTTTGGCGTGAGATAAGTAAGATGATTTCGATGAAAATTCGCAGGGATTTGTTTGCGTCTAAGTCAATGTGGTAAGGTCCATATGTCTTTGTTGTGTTATAATTCGTCTCTTGAGCTCTTTTTTACTCTCTAAAACAATTTTATAGAGTTTTTGCTGAGTATTTACCACCTGTATAAACTGCAATACCCAGGGTTTCCTGAGGACCATGGCGTATCTTTATCAGAACGGGATTTGAAGAGGGTCCTCCGTGGTAATCTGCGATTTGGTTACGCCTTTTATTCCTAATATCCAGGACAATGTTAATTAATATCAGGTGTCTTATATATATCAGGTGTATATATTTTCTGTCTTGTGTTGTGTAAGTTTGCCCAAACCTACGAAATTCCTCACATCATCGACCCCTCTTACAGTTTCTAAGGCTTTGTATTCCCATTGTCAGCTGAAATTTTGACAAGGATCTATTTGGTCCGTTTTCATCACACTTAAGTTTCGTATCCCGAGTAGTTCAGTTCAGAATTACCGGCTATATATCCAAGTTTGGTTCACATATGTAAAATCGTTATAACTGATCACGCAGTAACACTGTTATTAACAGTCAACAGTAGTCCGCGTCACTCCAAGTCATTGTCACCTAAATTATAAAGGCCGATCGATCTCTGAGGCCGTGTTTGGGTCAGTCTATTTAATAACCACTTTTCTTGAAAGACTTGTGTTTAAAACAAAACTTCACTAGGAAGGATCTTTGCTGCAATTCTGTGTTGAGCCGCGAAATTATCTGAAAGGCACGAGTTGATTCCATTTGTTTGGTTAAGGCTGGCCGTCTTGTTTTTTCTTTATTGCCCTTGTAGACAGACGAGCACACGGCCAACCTGACGGTGAGTGGTTACTGTCGCCCATGAACTTCAGCAATGCCAGGGGCAGAGTCAAGCCGCTGCCTACCAATAATCCTACCAATAAAGTCGTAATCGTTTGATGTGGTAGGGCCCTAAAAATATCCTTGGGCCCGCGGACTGCTCCCCACATCTGCAGACTGACAAGTCCGACATACTCCGCGTGGCCCCTAGGACACCTCGTCGGAGTTTCGGTACCCTGCTCGAAAACAAAATGGCCGTCTCGTTGTGTGGTGTCTACAGTATATACATACGTATTTAAGTTATACTTCCTTGAGTATTTTACGGGAACCATCTAAGGGTTTAACGATGCGACCATAGACGCTTTCAAATCCCGTACAGTTATACAATTACCTAATGTACTACGTATAATGGAGCAACACCGAGACTACAATTCTGAAGAGTTCAGTAATTAGTTCTCCAGCAAAACTACTATAAGCATTTTGTGCTTTAAGTGTACCATGACCACTGTCATCTCAAATTTTACGTATTGGCACTAGTTGCGCTTACCTATTGGCACTAGCTGCACTTACCGATTGGCACTAGCTGCGTCTGAAGCTTCTCCGATTCAGAATACTAACTACGTAATATAATTTTAGGTGCATATACCTACGTTCTCTTATATTATATAGATTTTGTAACAATGAATATTGGGCATTAAAATTACAGTAGATAGATATTAAAAAAAATATATAAAGAAAATCGTTTAGCGAACAAAGCAAGAATTGGTGTTTCCGCTATGTTTTCCAAAGCTATGTTTTCCAAAATCCAAAACTACATTAAAGAATAATAGTATACTAGGTATGAGCGTTAGGATATTTAATAAACTACCAAAGAATATAAGAGACTTAGACGATTTTCATTTTAAGAAAAAACTAAAAGATAATCTTATTAGTGGAAATTATTATCACATAAATGATTTTCTTAGGGACGACATTGAAAATAAATGGAATTTTTAATTAATGGTTGAATTATGGATGAATGAATGGTAAATTATATAATATTATAATATCTTGCGCTGCACTAAAATTCGCATGTCAAATAATGACAAAGCATACACGCTGCTTTTAACTTTATATAATAACTAATTTTCACTATGCTTGGCGAATAAATGATTTCTTTCTTTCTTTTCTTTCCTTCTTTTCCGTTTTTTTTTTGTTTGCCTATTCGTCTATCCTTTGTACCTAATATCCCTTTTAGCATTTGACACATGTAGGGCGGTACTGCGGAGCTCTGATTGACATATCGGCGGTGTGAGAACGGACCCTTTGGGAGTTCTTTTTTTTTCCCGTCTAGTGACCTCGACCGATCTCCGGGACCGATATCGAGACGAATGCGAAAATAATTGAAAATACCGTTCTTTTTACGACGTTCATACTTTATCACTGAGAAAAGTGAGTTCATTGCGTAAATATTTCGATTGGTTTTCTTCGTTCGAGCATTAAGACTGTAAGGTTTGTTGTAAAATAAAATTAAATTTGTTAATGTTAAGGTAATTTTCGGATTGCCAAATAGCAACACTGTTGGTGGGCGCAATTACAGTAGTGGGGATGTGACATAATAAAAAAGGCGGTAATCTGAAAAAACGAGACAGAAAGCAGTGTATTCAGTAAAAATTGTACAAGTGGAGTTACAAATAAAGTAACACAGAATTAAGTGAACTATTGCAATCTGTGTATTTATTTCCTGACTGTTGGAAGCGGAGTCCTACAATACTGTTAAAAAAAAGCAATATGATTTTACGCAGGAGCCCAAAAATAATTGATACATAAGTGATTACTTTATGTGCTGTCGAAGTGGAAGTAAGAGGAATACCAATATCTTTATAACCAACTAAAAGAAAAACTCTTCGATTATGATGAAGAGTTCTATAAGCGAATTAATCCATAGACACAGCCCACTGAGTTGGGGGAGGGTGATGGGAGAGATGTGCTCCGCACTAAGCGCTTCGCTTTCCCCCCTTTGCCTTTTCATGAGTTCTGTCTCGTGCGAGGTTCGGACGTGGGTTGTTGAGCGACAGGAGGTTTTAGTCAGTTCGACTCCGACGTGCCCCGCCCTCCATCCCCAGGGGAGGGCGGAAGTCTGGCGATTTCCTCCTGACCAAAAAAAGAAAAGCCCACTGAGTTTCTCGCCGGATCTTCTCAGTGGGTCGCGATTCCGATCCTCTAGTAGATTCTACGAAGCGTTGCTCTGACTGGGGCTAGTGTTATCAAATTCTCTCAGGTTGAGCTCGTGAACTTACCTTCCCTTCCGTGAGAAGCAGGAATAGCCCTTTAGGCACTATCGAATAGGTACGTAAAAAAAACATCGTAAAATTAATAGCTTTGTGTTATTTCTGGCGACATCAAAGATTTTGATAGTCCATACCTGATCAAACGTGACACGTCACGCCACGTACAGCTAAAAAAAATATTAGAAACATTGGGTTTGTCTAAAGCTTTCAAAATCCAATAAGTCTTTGTCGCAAAGTTTACATTTATTATCGAATCTATTATACAAAGCTCTCGATCGATTTTCGTATAATGCAAGTCTCTGCGTCAGCGTCACGACTTGCTTGCTCTGTAACTAAGCACTAAGCTCTGTAAGCTCCATACTTGTTCGCGTTTGAAGCACATCAGAAAATTCTATGAGAAACCGATTTTCTTATATAAGGAGATTAGTGGCTCTCAACCCATCTTATTCAGCGATGAACTTACTTTTACAAAACTGCGACTCCCTTACTACTTTATAGCTGAAGTGGAGGTAGTTAAATAAGTACATTTATTGGATTTTACGTAACTTTTAGTAAACGGTTGCATATTTACCCCATATCTACCCTAGAGGTGCAATCTCCAAATGCGACTCCTGTGTTACCTTAATAAAATATATATCGTACTAGCTGACCCGGCAAACATTGTTTTGCCATATATAAGATTTCTAGGGAATTTCTAATGTAGAAAAAAAACTAACTTATTGTAAGTGTGTAAGGATGTGGTAAATGAGTGAAAGAGGCATGTAGTGCTGTGAACGATGTGGGAATATATAATAAAAATAACAAAACCTCATTCAACCACATAATACCTCATTATAACAAAAAAAATGTCCAAATAAAAAAAAATATGTTAGGGGTGGTCAACCCTAATCACTTAGGGGTATGAAAAATAGATAGTAGCCGATTCTCAGACTTACTGAATATGCATAAAAAATTTCATGAGAATCGGTCAAGCGGTTTCGGAGGAGTATGGGAACGAACATTGTGACACGAGAATTTTATATATTAGATTTGCAAATCTTTTATTTATTTATTTATTTTATTATTATTTGTGGTCATAGGTTAATAAAGATGGTCCTTAATATTAATAAATGTATCACTATGTCCTGCTAGTAAGGCGTACAAATATTAGGTTTAAGTATAATCTACATAAAACAGTAATCTTATAATGTAATTATTTAACTCTATTCTACTTTATCATTTAAATCATCATTTATCTTATTATTTAATTTATCATTCAATTATTATAAATCGACAGGGGCTTCTGACAGTAATTTGTCTCAGTGGTTGAGAACCGCTGGTCGAGATGGTGAGATGCCCGATATATTCATATCGAATGATTCTGCTAAAGTGAGGGTCACAAATACTAATTTTTTTTTATTGCTTAGATTGGTGGATGATCTCACAGCCCACCTGATGTTAAGTGGTTACTGGAGCCCATAGACATCTATAACATAAATACGCCACCCACCTTGAGATATAAGTTCTAAGGTCTCAGTATAGTTACAACGGCTGCCCCACCCTTCAAACCGAAACGCATTACTGATTCACGGCAGAAATAGGCAAGGCGGTGGTACCTACCCGCGCGGACTCACAAGAGGTCCTACCACCAGTAATTACGCAAATTATAATTTTGCGGGTTTGATTTTTATTACACGATGTTATTCCTTCAATGTGGAAGTCAATCGTGAATATTTGTAAAGTACGTATTTCATTAGAAAAATTGGTACTCGCCTGCGGGGTTCGAACATCGGTGCATCGCTATATACGAATGCACCGGACGTCTTATCCTTTAGGCCACGACGACTTCAAAACGCATCGAACGTACGCGTTCAAAAATTATTTCCTTTCCTTTTTTGCCACGTACCATCCGGCTGTGGAATGAGCTCCCCTCCACGGTGTTTCCCGAGCGCTATGTCATATCCTTCTTCAACCGAGGCTTGTGGAGAGTATTAAGCGGTGGGCTGCGACTTGGCTCTGCTCCTGGCATTGCTGAAGTCCATGGGCGACGGTAACCACTCACCATGAGATCTGAGGGCCACATGCTCGTCTGCTTATACGGCAATTTAAAAAAAAAGATCTGTAAATTAATCCGCGCAAATCAAAACACCTCGCCAGACATCTTGAATTATAAATACAACCCAACAAAACGGATTGGATACTGAAATCCATGGGCGACGGTAACCTTTCACCATCAGGTGGGTCGCATGCTCGTCTACCTACAAGGTTAATAAAAAAAAACTATTAGTTTGCACTAATATCCATCTAATTTCTCTACTATTACTCACTAGGTATTATTACCAATACTTTTACGGTTTAATTTTGCGCTTCATATTGTTATCTTCATATATTAGTAAGTAATTTTAATTAGATCCTGATCTATACTTTAAGATCATTGGTAATAGATTTCTCTACTAAAGCTGAATATTGTGAATATTATTGAAATTATACTTCTTTAGGCGCGTTATGAAAAATGTATGAGAGTGAAATTTTACGATGCGCGCGCACCGTGACACAAAATTAACAGAATGAAGTTGCCCACTAAATCGCTCATTACAATACGACCGCCGTAACTTGGCGAGTCTGAATATAGCCGCAGGTGAACTTTCCGAACCGTGCCGAGAATTACCGAATTTATACGATGTCAAGAAAAGGGATGTCCAATATGCGTGTTTGAGGGTGTTGTTCAATCGTTTTTTTTTTTTCAATCATATCATTATACCTTCAAATACTTCAAAAAAACCACTTAAATAAAATATCAATTTAATTTAAACTAACTGTCTTTTAGCGTTTAAACAAAAGCGCAAAAGCTTCTAAGAGTAATGGCTGAAGAGGAGACCCTTCACAAAATAAACAAAGATCATTGTGCAAGTTCACCGCCGGAGCTTTATAGACGTGCAGACTGTAATTCAGCGCAGCTTTCATCTATGGTCACACGTGCGGGAATCACGTCAGACTTTCGATCGTACGAATTATTTTCGTACAGTTTTTTAGCCAACCTAATTTTTTTTTTTTATTGCTTAGATGGGTGGACGAGCTCACAGCCCACCTGGTGTTAAGTAGTTACTGGAGCCCATAGACATCTACAACGTAATGGGCCACCCACCTTGAGATAACTTCTAAGGTCTCAAGTATAGTTATAGCGGCTACCCCACCCTTCAAACCGAAACGCATTACTGCTTCACGGCAGAAATAGGCAGGGTGGTGGTACCTACCCGCGCGGACTCACAAGAGGTCCTACCACCAGTAAAAAAAGCCAATCGAAATTTTAGCAAAACCAGAGGAAGTGTGAAAGTAGCCCCGGTAATTAAAAAATTAAAGAGCGGACGGTTAGCGTGGTATGGACATGTGATACATAGAGAGAAGATGCATGTGACTAGGAGATGTATGGAAATGGTAGTACAAGGTAGAGGGGGAAGAGGTCGACCGAAGAAGACATGGATGGAGTGTGTGAAAGACGATATGTGAGAGACAGAAAGAGAGGAGTGAGTGTTGAGATGACGGCTGATAGGAGAGAATGGAGAAGAGAATGTTAGTACTTTATTTAGAAAAGTAGTTCAAAATCTTAAATCGTTTTCTTTTTATATTTTGCTTGGAAAATATTGGTAATTGATAAGCAGCTTTTGCTATTCATTTGTACACGTTATTTGCTGCGGAGTGGCGGTCTACCACCACCCAATATTTACCTGCGACATTCGCGGTGTCGTAACAAGCGACTAATAGATTCATTGGATAATGAGCAGCACCAACTGGTGATAGTATTGTAAGCTCGCATAAGCACAACCTTCGAGCCTATTCCTTTGGCGGAGATGTCATGCACTCAGGTTCAAAAGATAATACAGCCGTTATATAATCTAAGCCAAGGCTGTCCAAACTACACATCTTTGCGGGCTAATTAAATTTACTACTAAAACTGGAGGGTAACAGAAAAAAGTATTTTCAAAAACGAAAATACTTTCCGGGAATTCCCCCGATAAGGAAAAGATAGCTTCACTTTTAAATAATGTCATGGGAATGGAATTTTACAGGAATAAAGATAAATTATACCAAATATCGATTAGGTGTTTTGACAAAGAATTCTATTATTCAAACTGTGTATTTATATTAAAAACTTTGAAACGCATGAAAACAAGCCTGCCTAGACAGCCCTGAACTAAACAATAAAAAGAAAAAAAACGTTTGTCATCTACATTCCCACCCAGGATAGAAACCCTAGTTAAACATCCAGACAAAGAACAAACAAATTAGTTCGTCCTACGAATGCTTGTCTCATGTGTGAGTCGAACCCATGACCCTCAATCCATCAGTTTAGGATTCCTTACGCCACCGAGACAACCACAGTTAGGTGCCTTATAATTTTACCAAACCCGATAATTCTTTAAAAAGGTTTATATACCCTTAGCGCCCGTTATGGGTGCTGAAAACACAAAATATAAATAAAATGTAATTGAAATAACAATTAATATACAATCACTATTACTAAATCTATTCAATTTTACTTGTAAAGACATACGCAGCACTAATGTTGAACAATACGTTACCTGTATAGCTACAGAAAATCGTGCTAATAATAATAGGTGACCAACTATTTTTCGTTCAAAAAGAGTACACTTTGCAAGTATTTCATAGGTAATTTTGACGTTGTTAGAAAAAGAGCTCTGTAGTATCTATCTCTCCAGGTACTTATTACGGCCTGTCAATGGTGCCGGAAACGGCAGCCATATGTGCGCGCGAAATTCAAATCATTGTCAAAATAATTTTTAATATTTAATTAATAAAATTGAAATAAAACGAATCTAAAAAAATGTTTTATAAATACAAATGAGTATAAAATTATATTACAAATGAGTACTTTCAGAGTACAGGATTTCAAAAGAGTATGGTTTGCAAAAAAAGCAGTTGTCTGTAAAGTCGTTTTACTGACGATAGTTGAACGTGACAACGTCATAAGAAAATACTGATGGAATGGTTTCATTTTTCAAAAGAAAATTTCCATTTTATTTGTTTGATAGATATTTTGTATGGACAATTGACACCACATTCACTTTTCACTGAACTTCATACTTGACGAAAACATGTAAATGTATTATTGTATAGCAGCTGTCCACGCGGATGCATCGCTCACTCAAGTAGGAGAGAGACAGATGTCGAACGCTGCCGAACGCGGAGGCCGATTGTGCCTCTTTGTCGCTCGTTGCGCGCTCTCGCTTGCACTTCAAGCCTTAAATGGAACGCCTCAATGAGTCATGTTTTCTCGTGCGTGCAGCCGGCTTCATGGAATTATAAGACGTTGTCACGTCAAAAAAGAGTACAAAACTCAGTAAATGGGTATAGTTGATCACCTAACTATTACGTATGTGTGTGACGCGCACTTTAAGGATTTCATCCTTCCAAATATCCGCCCAACACACGGTCAGGTATATGGCGATGTGTTTGTTATACGTGTATACGTAACATTAGCATGTGGTTTTCTCTTACCAAACAGTGGTCAACGCGACTAAAGAAGTTTTCGCTTCAAAAAAAACGCACCGAATTAACTGCGGTATGTTTTCAAAGTAAGACGTATTGCATCGCATCTTAACTGCGCTGCAGGGAAAGCTCTCTTGAGAAATTAAAACGAATTCAACAGTTTTTTTTTTTGTTTTTTTATTATCATTCAAACTGACTGATAAGATCACGAAAACCCCACACTATTTTTTACTTCGAAAACTATGTAACCATAAAAATTATCACGTTAAATTTTTAGCTATTAAAAACAAGTTACTGGTGGTGAGACGTCTTGTGAGTCCACACGGGTAGGTAATAATAATAATAATATAACTCTTTATTTAACACCACATGTACAGAGTAAGCATATAAAACAAATAATAGACGATTATATAAATTGGCGGCCTTATCGCTGTAAGCGATCTCTTCCAGGCAATCTTGAAGGGAAAGGAATAAACAAACTAACATGGACTGTGCTATATCTTAATAAACTTACATAAAAATATATACTTATATACACATCTGAAAAATAAATACAATATAAGATAGACTTACATACGATTAAATACAAATAAATGCTAAAAATATGCAATTAAATACAAAATAAGTAGCAACTTGAACAGTTATATCGTAGGAGCCATATTGTTGCCAATGTGCAAGGTAGTGCGATTTTAATCTAAACTTGAAAATTTCCGGCGAGGACGATTGTTTGATGCTTAAGGGTAGTGCATTCCATAAACGGACCGTCGCCCTGCCTATTTCTGCCACGAAGCAGTAATGCGTGTCGGTTTGAAGGGTGGGGCGACCGTTGTTCTATAAAAACTGCCACTTTAGAACTCATGTCTCATGGTGGGTGGCAGAATTTACGTTGTAGATGTCTATGGGCCCCGGCAACCACTTAAACCAGACGGGCTGTGAGTTCATCCACCCATCTAAGCAATAAAAAAAAAATGAACTCCAGTCCAGAAAGTACAGCAAAAACAAGTCCAAGGCGGACGAATCCACACTCGCTAAGTGTTAAATGTCGCCATTGGACATAAAATTCCGCCTATCGCTAAAAATTGAATTTACTAAGAATTGGAATCTTTTTCTTTGGAACAGGCTCGAAGCTCCCGGGAAACCAACCCCCTGGATTCCATTCAAGAACCGGATGGATACATGGTTAAATTAAATCCTCATACGCCGCGACTCGGCCCTCGGTCATAAGCCCGACGACCGTAAAACCGCTTTTGTAAAGATAATAAAAACATCAAACTTTCATTCTAGACAACAAAAACCTTTTATATCTTTTAAGTAGATGAAACTGGTGAGTATGCAAATGAATGAAGCTTGAATTTGAAGCTGTTTTATCGCTATAAATGAATTAAAATGCTAATGAAATCTTCCGTTGCACTCATATAAGTAAAACTCACTATCATGTTAATTTTCAACAAAATCTACAATTCCAATCAACGGTCGGTTTGCGTTTCAATATAAAGAACCTACTGAATTTCTTGCCGGATCACTCAGTGGGTCGCGTTTTCGTTTTGAAGCCCTGCTCTTTCTAGGGCCAGTGTTAGCAAATTCTCTCAGGTTGGGCCTGTGAGCGCACTAACCCTTTTTTATGATTGAATGATTACTGGTGGCCCGGAGGCCTTTTCAGTTTCACCAGGACAGGTGGACAAGCAAAGGCTCAGCCAGGAGGGGTGGGATTTGCTAACAACTGCCCGAGCGCCTCCGAAGGAGACCTAACAACTCAAGAGCAATTGCTTCGCGAATGAATCTACTACCGGATCGGAATCGCGACCCGCTGAAAAGATCCGGCGAGAAACTCAGCGAGCTGATGCATGGGTTAGGCTGCACGTCGACCTGTTTGTCGAGTTCGACGAGTACGGTTACCGGGGTCCCTAAGCCTGCTCCTAGTGTTACAGCTGAAGGCGTCTAATGCAAAGGTTATTGGTTCTGATGGATCCGTAAGGACGTGTCTAGAGCGTCGACGGTGACTAGCTCCTGCATGATCAGGGTTCGGGGAGTAGTCAGCGGTGGCAACGATAATGCGATTAACATGACGCATAGCCTTATCTATTCCGACGCTGACTTCCTGTATTTCTGGATTGATTCGAGGCCTAGGTCGTCGTGTAGGTCAACGTTCCTCAGCAACCACGGAGCCCCGACGGCTAACCTGCAAAAGCGGGATTGGAGGGTGTCTATGTGTGTCGGGTCGCGTGAGCGAACACCACACTCGCGTAAGTTATGACTGGCCTTATGCAAGTTTTGTAAAGTGTCATCTTGTTCCGAAGGGACCTTTTACTCCGCTTACAGATCATGGGATAGAGTCTGCCGAGAATAAATGCGGCACGGTCGCGGACTGATTTAATATGCGGGCGGAATGTCATGGATGCATACAGGGTGACTGCCAGGTACTTGACTTTCCCGACCCATGGTATAGGTTGGCCGAAGAGGGTGATCGGAAGTGTGCACGCACTGACCCGTCCGGGCGTAATTGGAATAACATCTTAGGATACCAACGAATAGGTAGGGAAAAAATTAATTTTGTAATAAATGTTCTGTTCCTTCCATTTTAAATTAATTTCACCTAAATAATTAATGTTATTGAAGGCTTAAATTCATGTGAAACCATGTGAAAACATGTGAAAATTAAACACGTGCCTTATTAAAGCGAATTTGTTTCGGTAGGATTCGAATAGCTAACTTGTTTTTTTTTATTTTTTATTTATAATATTTACTAACAATCACGCCACGTTAACTGGTCCCGTGATAAGTTCGTAAAGAACTTGTGTTACAGGTACCAGATAACTGAAATAAATGTAAGATTTTTATTATACACATACATATATTTAATATACATCCATAACCCTGGAAAAGACATTTATATTTATCATACAAATATCTTGGCGGGATTCGAACCCGCGACCTCCTTGGGTAGTGACCATGTCACTTACCACTACACCAGACGGCCGTTAAATTGTGCTCGTGTCAACTTACACAATTTATTTTGAGTTTAATTTGTTAATAAAAAGTGCCCTTGTTGAGTGATTCTCGTAAATGAGGTGATCAGATATTGAAAAAAATTTAATGTATGTCCAGGGCAGTCCAGGAACAATTCAGTCTAGTAAGATATTCCGTCCTCTTTTGACCTTGTCTGGGAAAATGTTTGTCAGATTTATTCTTCGAAAAGCAGATGTTGAATTTTAGAAAAATAAATTCTTATAAGATTAATGAATACTAGGAATATTTATTTTTTTACTTTGCGATGACCATAATCTCTTAATTAATAATACAGCTTTGTCTTTGAAAGTCGTAAAAGCTTTCATTAAGCTCTTTATGGATGCAGGACACGTTCGACTAATGAATATCGTATTTAATATTTTTTTCCTTGCTTTCAAAATGGCTGCCGGATCACAGTTGAGGGGGTAGCAGTGGTGATGCTTGTAATTGCATTTCAATTAATTTTAAACGGGTAGTTAGTTATCTTTTAACGTATTTAGAATAACCAAGTAAATAATGTAAAGGAACCAAGAAAACCAAGTAAGCTAGATGAAATAGTAAATAATGTGAAAACCTATGTATATAAAAATGAATTGCTGTTCGTTAGTCTCGCTAAAACGCGAGAACGGCTGGACCGGTTTGCCTAATTTTGGTCTTGAATTATTTGTGGAAGTCCAGAGAAGGTTTATAAGGTAGATAAATATGAAAATGCTCGGAATTACATAAAAATAACAATTTTGTTTTTCCTTTGATGTGTCCCCCGTCAGACGGATTCCTTTTGTTTGTTTTAAGTTTATTTTATATAAAAGTTTAGGTCTTTTATTTATCGATTGAGGCACTACGAAGTCTGCCGGGTCAGCTAGTTAAATATAAAAATAATATAAAAAATAGAATTAAATGAAAGTTTCGCCAAACACGTCATCATTGTTCGAACAGTTACATTCACTGTCGAAATTTAATACGAATATTGACAATAGTACCACTAGACGTACTACATATTTTATATACTATATATATATATATACTCTATATATTAATATGTGAAATAAAAACTTTGTACCACTTTTTACGAATATTGCGCGGAAGGAGAAGTAGGCAGCGGCTTGGCTCTGCCCCTGGCATTGACGATCAGGAGGTGGAATGTTTGCCTACGTTTGCCGCTAGGGGCGCTGTTCCAACTGCATACAAAGAGTTAACTTTTACGCTATCGAGAACATTAAAAAACTCGCACTAAGCACACTGATGTGAGTGAGTGAGAAAGAATCTCATATAGAGTGATCAAAGCGTGTTTTGGTCGAAACCACTGTCCGCATATGCTCTGTAACAAAAAAGAACATTACCCGTAAATGACTTTTTGGCGGGAACGCGAGGAGTGAAGTTGTGTGATTTGTTTTATTTTGTCTATTTAGTGTTTCTTCAGGTTTAAATGTGTAATAATGGTGGTTTATTAACTGTTTAATATCTGTGAATGTGCACAAATTTGGGAAAATGAAACAAAGCCGCTGGACGCAACTTCTCGGGATCCTTCAAAAAGTCCACTGAAAAAAACTTAGTAAATGACCACCATTTTACTAAGATTATATTTCATCCCATATCATCTCATTTAATTTCACTCCATATTATCATTTTTCATAAAAATAAGAATATAAATAAAAATAAGACATGACTTAAAGGTCCTTAGTTACCAGGTCATAAAATCACTTAAAAAAAAAATTACCCGTAAATACACATTTTAATTTGGCATCGTTATTGGAGATTCTATTGGATTTCGAACGTGTGATTACAAAATAAAACCGGCGAAGGTCGACCCTTTTAAATAAAATCGTGTTAAGCAACGGGGAATGTTTTTATTTCACCAATAACGAGCTTAATCGAAGAATAATAATTTGTGGTTTTCTTAAAATTAGCTACTGTGAATATTCGGTACTAGCGGCCCGCCCCGGCTCCGCTCGGATCTTTAACAAAAATTTCAACCATATTTGACGGTGTTTTATTTTTTAAATAAAATAACACTTATTGCGGCATAACTATAATAGACAGACATATGCTGTCGCGACACTTTTTTTAAATAATAATGTGTTCTACAAAGTCGCAGTACATTATTTTATTCTATCATCAATAGTTTTCGCAGGGCACGCGATGTAAAGAATATTTTAGGTAATTTTTTTTACACCTTGGGTTCCACTATTGGAGCTTTAGTAAGGATCCCTTTTTTTTTTTAAAAAGATTATGGCTTTTGTCACTCGGGAATAGTGTAGCTTGAACACCATTATGAGCTAAAGCTCGATGTGATGGAAATGCCATGGAAATTGCACCAATGAGAGACAGATATGTCCAAATATGAGACAGATATATGTAACTTGATCTTGCCATAATAAGAATGAATACCTATTTAAGTGAAAGACACGGAATACTTGTAACTACTGCATACGAACTGCACACGTTTTTATTAATTTATTCAATGGGTCCTCCATAAGACTTCACCAGCGTTTAGGGATGAGGTTTTGTCACTAACAAAAATCGATATTAAGGAATTGCATTGCTCTCCAAATTTTAATATTTATTTTTAGCTCCATTGCAACGTACACAAATAATTTCACACTAGTTTCAGTTACTGATAATTAGTAAGAATGATATGTGCTCCAGTGGCGAGTGTTGTGACAAAATCATATCATGCAAATTCCTCATAGCATTCACCATTCAAACATATGGTAAAATACATTCGAAGTTAAACAAGAATAAGGTTAATACATCTTTAATAAATCGCAATCCATTTTTATCTTTCTATTATTTATTCTGTCATTCTCATAACTAAATTCGCTTTTTCGTTATCCCTTTTTGGACATCCTGAATATCCTTTTAGCGGTAGAGTCTAGTTCTTTGCTGTACTGGTGGCTTTTATTGCCGCTCCATACCCTTTATAGTAGTATAGATATTTATGATATTGGGTCTAGAATATAATTGTAATGGAGTAATGAAATCTCTGTATTGAGCAAAAGGTTTCGTACGATCAACATCATTATCCGTGGCGTTACCCTAATTTAAATTAAGTTTTATATAAATTTCAGTGACAATTCACCAATCCATCAGCATCTTTGGAACAATACTGATCATCGTTCTCATCGAACCCGTCGCTTGCGAGGAAGGGCTCGATAAGTAAATTAACCCACAGACACAGCCCACTGAGTTTCTCGCCGGATCTTCTCAGTGGGTCGCGTTCCGATCCGGTGGTAGATTCTGCGAAGCACTGCTCTTGCTAGGGTCAGTGTTAGCAACTCTCCGGTTGAGCCCCGCGAGCTCACCTACTAACGTTAGGGTGAAGCTGAAATAGCCTCTCAAGGCTATCAGCATAGGTAGAACAAAAGGTACAATGATAAAACCGTTAACTTTTTTTTATCAAGAAACCTCTTAATCTTATTGAGCTACGACAAAAACGGTAACAGAAGTCACGTATTCGACAAACTAGATGATTTTAAAGTTCACCAGCTTCGCGGACCTTGAATAGTTCGTCTCGGTCACGCGTGTCGCATTATTAATAAACGAGAGCAAGACAAAAAACTTTTTTACAATGGAACCTCCGCAGCTTGAATACCAAGTAGTTTCATTATCGCACAAATTTATGCAATGAACGCTCACTTTAAAGTCTGTGGTCTATGTTTTCTCAAATCGCACCCTATCTACCTCGCAATAAGGTAGCAGTTTATTCACAGTATATTTAGGGCAAATGACGAAGTGGCCATCACGATTTTCAATTTAAATGAACCCTTACAATGGAGTCAGCACTTTAACTAGAGTAAATTCGGATTCATTAATATAATCACAAACAGATAATTGCCATCGTAAATCGTACCATTGCTCATGCATCTAATTCCGTCTGTCCATTGAACATTATTACATGTCTGGTGGTGCTGCTTATTTCTGCGGTGAACCAGTAATGCGTTTTGGTTTGAAGGGTGGGCCAGCCGTTGTAACTATACTGAGACCTTAGAACTCATATCTTAAGGTAGGTGGCCGGATTTACATTTTAGATGTCACCAACACCAGGTGGACTGTGAGCTCGTCCACCCATCTGTGCAATAAAAAAAGAACGTCAAATCGCGAATGTTACCCAACCTGAAATGTTGATGTATAATCCTTCGGACCAGACTGTATGCTATGCGACAGATATAGGCAAGACTGATTGATAGCTAACCTCGTCTGCAATATTCCAACGCAACACCAGCTATTATTACAGAAATATGTATATAGGATAATTCATTGTATATATTATCCTTCTTGAATACACGGTAGGTATGCTTACATTGAAAAACTGCTAACGCTTCCAGTATCCATGGCGTGGCTGCACGACTAAGAAATGCTTAATGACCGTCTCACCAAAAGCCACCGCGTAATTAGCTCTCTTCTCCTCTGACACTGTCTTGATCGGCTGGATGCTTGATAGGAACTTGCTCCTCCTCCTCCTCGCGTCGTTTTCCTCATTACTGAGAGTCGTGACTCCCCCGCTGCATCAGTTTCTCCCGTACGATTTCCCTCCATCTGCTGCGATCCTTAGCTTCATGTAGGGCATTGTGGAAGTTGGTGTTTAAAGAAAATCGTATTTGGTCCGACCATCTCGTGGGACTGCGTCCTCTGGGACGTTTGCTATCTACCTCTCCTGTTAACCTCAGCTGTTCTAGATTGTGACCCTCTTTACGAGCAATATGTCCGAAGAATTCCAGCACCCTGCGAAGGCATATAGTGGAAAGTCTGGTTTTGATAAAAAAAAAATTATCTTGCTAAGGGCAGCCAAAATCCTACCACAACTACCCAAGCACTTTACGACTAAATGGCGTAAATCTTCACCCAATCCAAACAAAGACCATGGCTTCAGTCAGTTAACTTAAAACCGATTTATCAGAGTATCTTTCAAAAAAAGGAACATTAATCAATTGGTCACATCAAAATGATTATAGCTCAGCAAAATTTAAATCGTTAATATTTCATTTCGGAGATAATTCTTGGACGCCATACTAAAAGACTTTAACTAGCAGTTCAATAAAACAAATCTGAGTTGAAGATATATTTACAAGCGTTTGGCGTTTTGGCTAATATAACTTTGTTTTTTAAGTATAAACTTAATAAGTATAGACTTAAGTATAGACTTACAAGTGAATATTGTCATGAATCTTCGACAATCAACATTCTACTAGTGGTACCGTAAGCCCGCATGGCTAATTACCGCCATCTTGCATGTTTGTGCTGCAAAACAGTCATTTATTCGGTTTTAAATGGGGGGATTATCACTGGTGGTAGGACCTCTTGTGAGTCCGCACGGGTAGGTACCATCACCCTGCCTAATTCTGTCGTGAAGCAGTAATGAGTTTCGGTTTGAAGGGTGGGGCAGCCGTTGTAACTATATCGAGACCTTAGAACTTATATCCTAAGGTGGGTGGCGCATTTATGCGGTAGATGTCTATGGGTTCCAGTAACCACTTAACACCAGGTGGGCTGTGAGCACGTCCAGACAAGTAAACAATAAATAAAAAAAATAGTACAACTGATACTTCGACGTCACATTTCCAGACGGGTTGGTAGCATCACTTTTCACTTTAGTGCGATATAGTCCATCCAGTCGAGCTATTGCAAAAATCCTCATGACTTTAATAACTAGCATTACGACCCTTTCAACCGAAGCGACTGGTTAATTTTTAAAAGTGGAAACGGAAAGATTCTTTAATGGAATCCACAGGGATATTACTGGTAAATTTTAATGAATAAAAAGGACCAACTCTCGGGAACAGAAAGGATAAAACTTAGTACCGAGTTTCCGGAGGACATTGAGCAAATTTTCATAATAAATATATTACATTTTGTTCGGTTCCACTTTAAAACTTTCTGATATTTATTATAGACTAAGTAAGATGAATAATTATGAGTACGAATCCAGAGAAAGGCGGAGACAATGCACGTACCTAAATAAATAAATAAAATTTAAACATTCCATAATTAATACTTTGAATTAGGATTTCGGAGAATCTCCTGAGTTATCGAATAGGAGAAACATGAGATTACACTCAGACTCAAATAACAAAAGACCTCCACGGAGAAAAAGAATATTTGCTGAGTCGCTCTTTTAATTGAACAAGATACGTATGTTGCATTAGAACTATAAATAAAAATGATTAAGAAACCATAAAATTTGTTATTGTGGACCGCAATTCTTTTGGCTTGTTAGTTTGGTATTACAAAAAGAAAATAAGAAAAAAAAAACGTAATATGACAGAATTCAACCTCTAAAGCTCGTGGCATATACCAATCTTCGAACTGAACTACCCTACAATCTGTAGATAGCTGTCTCAATGTCTGCCGAGCGACGATAAACGAATGAAATAATGGCCGTACCTTCGGATTCGGGGAAGATCTCGCGAAATTTCCTTCAGTAAAAATACAATGAGCCTTTGTTTTTCGGACAAATATCAAGACAAAGACTGAAGCATTTTAACGAGGTGTCTATTTCGTGTTTTTTTTAACACGCCTTTATTGGCTAGGTACGTGCGCTTGTTTGTATATAACGAAATCTTGGAATATCATTTTCACCTACTTCAAGAGGTCCGATTAACGCCAAAATTTGCAGATGCATCAAGAACCGATGACAATAATAATATGCCGGAGAAACCACAATTATTAGCACCATCGTCAGACATCATAGGGGTGAATAGGGTGATCGAGCTTAGCAATGGAAAACGAATGACAGTTCTTAAGACGGAGGCACCACCATTCAAGAAGGCTGATTTGCAAGTGTTTTTTTTTTTTTTTTTATTGCCCTTGTAGGCAGACGAGCATACGGCCCACCTGATGGTGAGTGGTTACCGTTGCCCATGGACTTCAGCAATGCCAGGGGCAGAGCCAAGCCGCTGCATGCGCCTCCATCGGCTAGGCTCTGTGGTAGCACGAAGCTAGCCGAGTTCTGACGATACCGCAATCGCGCTGCCATCTCTCGGGAATCGTACTGCGTTTCGTTTCGCTACCAAACTAATGACCGTCTCCAACAAATATAATAATTGAACAGCTCCTTTCTGAAATCCCGATCAGTATCGACAAGATGAAAAATGTTGAAATTAATTGTCAGTTCGGAATGCGATTTTAGTTTTTAAGCTGCTATTAATTAGATTACATGATCATCATCATTATCATTATTAACCCCATAGTCCAGGGTAGGTAGGTTTCTCCCAGTTTAGACCACTAAACCCAATCTTCGGCTCTCCTTATCCATTTAGATCACATCTGTATTTATTTCATCAGATTAGAGCATCTTCCAATAGCTTAATCATTTGTTTCTTCAAATTATGTTTATCTAGTTCTATCGATATCATTAGGTTACCGCTATACGGGTGACTGACTTCCAACTCTTTACTCCCAGACTCGTTAATTTCCATTACCATTTTGACTCAACCCCGTATTCTGTATTGTATGGCCAATTCTCGGAGATCTTGGCATCTCTATTCAACATCTGGAACCAAAGCGCTTATCTACAGTATGCTATCAATCCATTTTGTCATAAGCAGTTTGGCTCAGAAATGACTATCAAGATGTGCAGGCTTGAAAAGAGTCTGGCTATCAACTTGTTTGTGCAAATTTCTTGTACAAACATTTCAAATATTGCTCTCTACTCTTTAACACGGGCCGTCAAATAGCATCCAAGATAAGCCCACAATGCTATGGCATGTTCAGCAAAGCTTTAAAATAGTCTAGCTATCAACTTGCTCGTGCAAATCTATTGTACAAATCTTACTCTATACTTATGGTAATACAAACCAAAACTTTTTACTGGTGGTAGGAGCTCTTGTAAGTCCGCGCGGGTAGGCACCACCACCTTGCCTATTTCTGCCGTGAAGCAGTAATGCGTTTCGGTTTGAAGGGTAGGGCAGCCGTTGTAACTATACTGAGACCTTAGAACTGGTATCTCAAGGTGGGTTTCGCATTTACGTTGTAGATGTCTATGGGCTCCAGTAACCACTTAACACCAAGTGGGCTGTGAGCTCGTCTACCCATCTAAGCAATAAAAATAAATAAATAAAAACCATAATAAAACCAAATGAAACAGTAATATTAAAAGAAAATATAAAATGCATTATGGAGAGAAATGGATGTATAAAATATTATGTTCTCTTGAATTAGAGGATCGTATTTCATAAAAATAAACTCGATTGAACTATTCTTGGTAGCTTTTTTCTTTCCTAGGAATTCTATTCGCGAAGATATTGTTTCTGGCGAGACATTAAATTAATGACGTTATTCTTGGATCAAACGAATAATCGATGCTTTTGTCTTCTTCAATTTTCTCCTTGTTATGGCGTTATAATATTTCGCTTTGATTTATACCTACTCACCTTGAATTATGGTTTTAATTGGTATGATGATAATGTATGTTCAAGCGAACGCAACACGCAACAATATCGTAAATTCTGTCACATTCAGTGCCCGAGTCGGCTCGGCTATACTTGGCTAAAATTGGAATAGTTTCGCAGCAAATACAGATGGGAGCAACGGATAAACGAATCTTCGCTTCGCCTTTGATAAAACTATTTAATTACATATTATCTTAATTATCATGGGCAATACCGTTGATATACGCTTCATGTTTTTTTTTAAAACTTTAATTGCATTCAAAGCCATTTGAGAGCTTGAGAATCAACGAAAGCTAACGAAACTGTGACGTCACCTAGATGTCTCATATCAAACCGTTTGAAACCCGGGCCAGACTAGATTAAACCGGCTCAAGCCGGCACTAACCACCTTTGTGTACGAGCGGGACTCATTATTATAACGCTCGGGCGATTCTAGACCAGTTCGACCCGAGATTCTGAAACTGGGGCATTTAGAATCTTTAGCGCTTTAGCGAACTTTAAGTTTGAGTTCGTCTTGTTTTTAATCTTTCGCTGTTGACATTTTTTCTTTTCCACTCTGATTCTTTCTAGTCGTCGAAATGGCCTCTGCATTATTATGAAGTGTTTTCTATTACAGACGTATTGGACGGACGAAAAATTCACCCAACCCAAACTAATATTTCGAAGAGCCATTTTAACTAAGCAAGCCTAGCGGTTTCGTAAAAAGGTGGTAAAGACAAATACGCGGACGCTATTGAGATATAACAGTATATTCTGGATGTACTTATGAACTCGATACAATTTGTGTACGTGTTTTTTTTTTTATTGCCTTTGTAGACAGACGAGCGTACGGCCCACCTGATGGTAAGTGGTTACCGTCGCCTATGGACTACAGTAATGCCAGGAGCAGAGCCAAGCCGCTGCCTACTGCCTAATACTCTCCTCAAGCCTCGTTTGAAGAAGGACATGTCATAGCGTTCGGGAAACACCGTGGAGGGGAGCTCATTCCATAGCCGGATGGTACGTGGCAAAAAAGACCTCTGGAAACGCACTGTGGATGACCGCAGTGGCTCCAGGTAGTATGGATGAACTCTACTCCGGTGGCGGGCGGTGCGATGGTAAAAACGAGACGTTGGTATCATCTCGAACAATTACCGGTAATAGAGCACAAGCTTAGTAATACTCAGAAAAAAATCGTGCTGGGAAAACCTTAATGAGAAAACTCTTTAGTATATTCTCATTGAAATACCAATTACACATTATATTCCATTTGTTTATATTCAAATCCTTTTATCCACGTTTTGGGGTGCGTTATAGACTAGTTCATTAGTCTCGAACCTTCCCAGTTATTACGGTTTTCCATTACTGTTTGGATGGTAGGATCAGTTTCGGTCAAAGGAGAAGCTTGAATCTTTAGATTAGGATACGTGGATATGGGAAACGGTTGGGTTCGGACGGTCCGATGAGAACTGATACGTCCCCTCTCGAGAGCCTCAGCATCCGCAGAAAATGTTGGCGTGACGTTAAATATCCCATTTTACTCTCGAAATTCATAAGTAGTCTGCATTGATCAACTTTTTCATTCAAATTCATAATAAACTTCTCTGAATGCAGAAGTTGTGAAGGAGCTCACAGTCCTTCTCAGATTGTTTCATGAATTTGTTTGTTACCAACTATTGGTAACAAAGAAGACAGAATATCGGGTTACTTTACTGCCTTGCTAATGAAACAAGTACTTACCACCCTGCCTATTTCCACCGTGAAGCAGTAATGCGTTTCCTTAGAACTTATATCTCAAGGTGGGTGGCGCATTTACGTTGTAGATGTCTATGGGCTCCAGTAACCACTTAACACTAGGTAGGTAGGGAGCTCGTCCACCCATCTAACAAATAAAAAATAAATAATAAAATAAATTTGAACGCAGAAAGGGATAAATAGTGGAAAAAATTAGTTTGGCCCACTACACTTCATCCATTTAGCATGTTGTCCTAATTATAATTGTTCCGATTGTCATATCGGTGCACGCCTAATGGGGGAAAGCTTCGATAAGCACCTGGAGCTTTCGCTGTCCTGCTGTGTTAAGAACGTGGAGCCGAAATCGATCATTCGTAACGTGTCTTGAGGAAGAATTTTTTGATCAGAGTTGAAAAAGTTGAAAAACGCCATGTTCGATTATTTTCGATACAGAACAGCAGAGAGAGAGAGAAGAGAGAGAGAGAAGAGAGAGAGAGAGAGAGAGAGCGAGAGAGAGAGAGCGAGAGAGAGAGAGCGAGAGAGAGAGAGAGAGAACATACTTTATTGCACACCAAAACACAATTAACATCAGAAAACAGTCAACAAGCAGATACGTTTGTACAATAGGCGGTCTTATCGCTAAAAGCGATCTCTTCCGGACAACCGATTAGTAACCAGAAATTCTGGACAATTAAAGATACAGCAGGTATGTTGCTTTGTACTATTAACAACACATTATTAAATCAGAATCCAAACACACGCACTTGGATTATTTTTAAATCTGTCCAACGAATCCAACAGATTCAAAGGTAATTGAGGACGTTTATGCAAACAGCATTCATTAAAATAATACCCGGGTCATTCCGTACCGGTTAGCCGTCACGGTAGAATCAAACGGTTTCCGGGATGCGGGGTTTTAGCGAGCACATGCCCCGGTTGATAAATCCATTCTACGGTACAGTAGCCAAACCTCAATGAGAATGAGGCCTGATGCATGTTAATGACGGAATTAATGTCGATTAGAAATTAGAATGTTGTGTGAATCATGCATATTACCTATATGTTACTTGATGCAATTAGCCAACTTTTCCCAAACCAGAGCTTCTCAATTCGACTGCATGTTTTTTTTAATATTTGTTACCTCATAACTTTTGACTGGGTGAATCGATTTTGGTGATTCTTTTTTTTTTATTACAAAACTGACGCTTCCGGTGTGGTCCCAATTTAGTCCAGTTCTGATAATAGTATCCATGAGAAAACCATATAAGTCTTAAATTTTGCATTAAGTACGTGCGCGACAAATAGATGAATAACTCAATAACTCAATATCACGCCAACCGATTTCGATGATTATTGTTTTTAGTGTATATTAATTTGTTTTGGAATATCTTCTTTTTTTCTATTTGAATTCGCTTTTTTGTTAAAGCATGTCTATTTACAATTATTACGGCTTCAAAAGATGAACGAGCTCTTACGGTTTTAAGTGGCAACCAAAGTCAATAGGCATCAACGACATAAATTCACCCACCCACTCCGAGACACGAGTTCTAAGTCTCTCTCAGTTTTACAGTACAACGGCTGCCCCATCCTTAAAACCGATAGGCGTTACTGCTTCACGGCAGAAATGGGCAGGGCGGTGGTACCTACCCGTGCGGACTCACAAGCGGTCCTACCACCAGTAATTACGCAAATTATAATTTTGCGGATTTCATTTTTATTACACGACGTTATTCCTTAACCGTGGAAGTCAATCGTGAGCATTTGTGAAGTACGTATTCCATCAGAAAACTTGGTACCCGCCTGCGGGATTCGAAGCGTGGGGCAGCCGTTGTAACTATACTTGAGACCTTAGAACTTATATCTCAAGGTGGGTGGCGCATTTACGTTGTAGATGTCTATGGGCTCCAGTAACCACTTAACACCAGGTGGGCTTTGAGCTCGTCCACCCATCTAGGCAATAAAACAAAAATAAAAAATAAATATATTAGTCTGAAAGACCCTATTATAAATCGTTTGAATAGAACATTAAAATTAACTTTGAAGTGAATTAGTAAACAGAATGAAACAATTTCAAACAAAATTTAACAACAACTTAAATCGCGGGTACCTGTGAAAACTTCAGTTGCGTTGTTTCAAACAATGGTCCAATACAACTTAGGAACAATTGCTGAATTGTGTTAGTTCCACAAACGTCTCGGGGGTATAACTTGTACAAACTAGTTTTCCGTGAAATATACAGGGCGCTCTAGATACAGGCGATAACCGGTAATGATTTCATCCGCTCTTTCGTTTAGAACAGAGCTCCCCAAACTTTTTTGTGTCGTAGACCCCTTGCCATGTTTTTCCGTGTTGGGTAGACCCCCTACTTACCTGATATTGATTTCCTGTAAATTTCTAACTGTAGTAAAGTTTAGTGTTAAAAACTTAAAGTAAAAACACATGTTAATTTATACATTTATTAATTGAATTTAAATTAAAACTACTTAAAATAAATTTTTGTATCTGTTATGTAAAATATACGTAACATAAAATAAACATAAAATAAACTATAAATAAAATAACATAAGCAATAAGTCAATATTTTTAGTGAGAAGGATGAACCTGATGCTTTAATAATAAATTATCAACATTTGGCGTCAATTTTGTAAGGGTTAATCTTAAATCTCCTCTGCTAATGATGTCTTGATATTATAAGATAGTATGATGTAAGTAAATAGGTAGTATCAGTGTATGTGTTGAGATCCACTATCCTGGACCCCCAAATTTTTTTTCGCTGACGTAGACCCCTTGCAGGTTGTCATAGACCCCTACGGGTCGATATAGACCACTTTGGGAATCACTGGTTTAGAATTACTCACTGTGAGCCTACAAGTTCAGGATCTTATTAAGCAAGCCAAAACAGAAGCGCGAATTTTGCTTCTAGCGAACCAAACAACAACCCATCAGATGTGTTATATCCTATTCTCCAGGAGGCTAAAGCAGAGGTAGCATATCAAAGCATGTCATTTTTCAGCATGAATTTTTAGATTATGCATTTTGATATTTTCGCTACAGTAATATTATTTATTATATATAGTAATCCTTCTATATTAATGCTTATTGCTGCCGTGAAGCAGTAATGCGTTTCGGTTTGAAGGGTTGAGTAGCCGTTGTAAGTTTACTGAGACCTTAGAACTCGTATCTCAAATTGGGTAGCGGCATTTATGTTGCAGATGTCTATGGGCTCCGGTAACCTCTTAACACCAGGTGGGCTGTGAGCTCGTTAACCCATCTAAATAATAATAAAAAATAAAAAATATGGGTGCACTTTTTCAACAAATATTTCAACGCTTAATAAACCCCTCTTAATCATTTAAGCCTAAATAAGTTCTACGTTAACGGCATAGAACAATTAACATAATTATTTCTGCTCGCGTTCCGCCCAAAAGTCCCGCAGAGAGTGTAAATCTAAATATTGCCAGCCATAAAAAAAATCTCGAGGAAAACTATTACACAGAACAGCACTGACCGACGTTTGGGCATTAAAACCGTATTCGTTTGCCTTGAGGCCGTAAAAAAACGCAATTAAAAAAACTACGTGCAAACCGAAAATACTCTTTTTATGAACTCCGTGAATTTTCTATTTCAAATGTAGGTGTGGTTTCTGTTTGTTAAATAAAAAAGGTTTTTAATACGCTTTTATTATTAGCTTCAGGCGTATGTATGTATGTTTGTAACGGAATCTTTGAACACGATTTTGATCCTCTTCAAATAGTCGGATTAACTCGAAATTTGGTATACTTATTAAGGACCGATGTCAAATCAATATTTAAAAAATAAATTGAAAAAATTGAAATTCGACAAAAAAATAAAAAATAAATAATAGTTAAAAAAAACTAACAAAATACGCTTTTATAGAAAATCCAACTAAAAATAGAAAATAAATTTTAATAAATGTGTGTGTCATTGTAATTTAATATAAATTTCATTGCACCTACCACTATTTACTTACTAACCTTTGGTTGACTGGTAGAGAATGCCTTAGGCATTAAATCCGCCAATTTAAATTTTACATAAAGTGTAATAAATAAATAAATTGACGCGCGAATCTTGTCGACTGACATCTAGTGACAACTGCGTATTCGGGAATTCCGATTGGGCTCGAAGATGCCCGGATGAGATGTCCCAGTGTTGCACGCTACACACATTGAATTTTAATCAACCTTCGTAAGCCAATCTGAACCAAAACAAAACGTCGCTTGTCAACAGTTAACTTTTTCATATTGCCCCTGTAAGCAAAAGCAGCATATGGCCCCTACCTAATGTGAGTGGTTTCCGTAGATATCAACAATGCTAGACGCACAGCTAAGTTGCCATTAACGACTGAATACCTTTTTTTTTCGGCCGGTCCCTAACCTCCTATGGTCCCCGGACCTAGGGGGCACGCGAGGTATTTGACTGAGGTGTGGGACTGGTCTGTGAGTGCGAACCACAAGGCCAAGGACGGCGGAATACCCTCCGCAAGCCTCGTTTGAAGATGGAAATGTCATAGCGCTCAACAAAGACCTGAAGAGTTCATTCCAAAGCTGTGTGGTACGTGGCAGAAAAGATAAAGCTTGTGTGTATTTCGGTTACAAAAACCAACATCTGGCCTGTCTTTTAACATCAGGCGTATCTCATTTTAGTTTTATTTTTACGAGCTAGGGGTCCCTTGAGATTTAAAACTTCATTTCTGTCAGTATCTGCGACTGCTATGGACTTCGAAAAATGAGGTTAAAGTGAACAGCATGATTGCTTTGTGGCAAAAACGAAACAGTGATACCAGTCCGTGCAAGCTCATAATACTCCCTCCATGAGTAAAACAACTTCTAGAATATTCAGAGAACGCTGTTGCCTACTTCCCCTGCTAGTTTTTAAGGACACCCATCGGAAGAGAGATGGTGGTATACCAGGTCGTCTCATATTAAGAGGGCTTTAAGACCTTTCTTACAAAAAACAATTCGACCGATGTTTTTTTGTTAGGAGATGCTTTGAGAAGATATCATTAAGGCGTCGTTCCGATAAGGTCGGACCAAGGAAATAGATGTGTGAGATTTTTGAAAATTTCCTCGTGCTTTTATCGTTGAAGAACTTTCTGAAGTTATTAGGTTCAAAGGACCCGAGAAAATGAGAAAGAGTGTTGTTGGATAAGTAATCAATAATTACGGAGCCTGCCTGACTAAGGGAATTTAAAATGACCCATCCTTCACGAGTCCGCCATAGACGTCCACCCCTGGACAGACAGAGGCCTCCCAATTCGCACCCCTAAGATCTTCTTTCCCTACAGTATTTTGACATTTATTAAGTCTTTAAAAACTGCACGTGGCATTCTCAACGCAGTTCTGTGAGCACTAGGACACATGCTCTGCCCAAACCAGGTTTTTACACTTGGCATTACAGGCGTTTTTTTTTAATGCTTAGATGAGTGGACGAGCTCACAGCCCACCTGGTGTTAAGTGGTTACCGGAACAAATAGACATCTACAGCGTAAATGCGCCACCCACCTTGAGATATAAGTTCTAAGGTCTCAAGTATTGCTACAACGGCTGCCCCACCCTTCAAACCGAAACGCACCACTGCTTCACGGCAGAAATAGGCGGGGCGGTGGTAGTTACCCGTGCGGACTCACGAGAGGTCCTACCACCAGTACATGCACCGAGGTAATTTCATCCGCGAAGCAGCTGCCCCTGAGTTGTTAGGTCTCCTTTGGAGGCACTCGGGCAGCTGTTAGCAAATTCCACCCCTCCTGGCTGAGCTTTTGCTCGCCCACCTACCCAGGGTGAAACTGGAGAGGCATCCGGGCCACAAGTAATATATCAAACAAAAAAAAGACCGAGATAATAAAACCGTGTTATAAGCACGTACAAATTAAAAAAAGTATGTGTGGTGTCGCGGGACACCGGACAGGAACAAAAGTTCCTTATTATAATAATATCAATTTTAAGTTCTATTCGAGGTATAAAGAAAATAATTATTCGGGTATACATTTTTTATTATGATTTTTTTATTGATAAAAAAAAAACTACTTTACAAAGTTATCAACTTTATTCACAATGATTTATAAAAAAAATATGTTATTTTTTTTAACGTTATTACAAAGTTAAGTCGTACACTGTGTGCATTACTAATTTGTATGTTATCACAAAGTTAAGTCGTACACTGTGTGTATTACTAATAAAAATCTTACGTTACGGACGTTTTTTCCCGGTTAGGGTACCCCTCCGCATCGTCCCATAAGGAACTTCGTTCCAAAATTTAGACTGCGTTTTCGTTTGTAGCCAACAAAGAAGATGATAAAAAAACCTTGATTGCGACGAAAAAGCCTTAGCTGTGAAAAGGCTTTCGCTTTAATAACATTCGGTGCCATCAATAACTTTTTTCTGCTGACCTATTCTAGTAACTCCGATACTAGCTTTACTGAACGCGTAGGCGAGCTCACGGGGCTCATTCAGGCAAATTTGCTGACACTAGCTTTAGCAAGGGCAGTGCTTCCATGAATCTATCACTGGATCGGAATCACGACCCACTGAGAAGATCCTACGAGGAACTCAGTGGGCTAACATTACTTATTTAGCTTTACTTCCGGCGTTTTTAATACTGTTACGCGCTTGGGTTCGGGATAAATAAAATTTCACCAAAGTACAATTACAAACTGTATTCAACACTTGGAACACTTAAAACATTCAACAAACACTTTAAAACTCTCAATTCGCTTGTTCCACTTCGCTTCAGGTGATCCGTTCGCTGTTTCGCTTCGAGTAGTTCCGATTACTGACTGCGTGCGTGCCATCCCTTCAATGCTTTTATAGTCGATACCTCATGCCTGGAATTATCGAGAATATTCCCCACATCTCTAGTATTGTTTCCGCTCTCAGACAATAGATGGCGTTGTACTTCTCGAGCGCTCTAGGTGCTACTAGGTCCTTCGATATTCGTTCGACTATTCGGCAATAGGTGGCGTTACTCTTACCGGCGTAACAATACGAAGCGGTCTTATTTTATTTAAAATGACTTACGTCTTCCACCGAATCTTCGAGAAGTTTTTAATTCGTAACTTATAAATATCAAATGCTTATATTTATTTCACTGTAATGAGATTATCAGACGCTACGCGGTGAGCGATTTTGTTGTCGAAAAGAAATTCTTTATTACATCACTGAATATTATATTCAAAATTGAATTAAGTTATGATAATAAGTTTGAATTATGTGAATGGCAATTAACATCTACAGGAACATTTCCGAGAAGCACTTTTACAAACGAAAAGTTTGAGATATGAACTAATTTAATATCAACGAAATGGAAATGGTAATCAGAAAGATCCAATTACGATTAATGTAGAGATGAATACTGCGCGACGAGATAGCTACAGGAAAACTTGTACATCGTAATAGAAATCAATGTTAAGCGTGATACAGATATAAGTTAAAGGTGGATACACATTTAAGGAACCCTGGGCCCGCGGTCTGCTCCCAACATCTGCAGAGCGTCAAGTCCCCGCGTGCCCCCCAGATGTGGAATAGGCCCCCTACCCGAAAAAAAAAGCATTTAAGGAAGACAATTATTGGATGTGCTCTGTAACATTCAAGACACTGAGTGAGCTATTACTGGTGGTAGGACCTCTTGTGAGTCCACGCGGGTAGGTACCACCACCCTGCCTATTTCTGCCGTGGAGCAGTAATGCGTTTCGGTTTGAAGGGTGGGGCAGCCGTTGTAACTATACTTGAGACCTTAGAACTTATATCTCACGGTGGGTGGCGCATTTACGTTGTAGATGTCTATGGGCTCCAGAAACCACTTAAAATCAGCAAAACACTTGGATAATACAGCAAACATTCTCGCTTCTTGTGAAGGAATCACTTGGAAGAATGTTGGCGCGAGCGAATAAAATGACAAAGGGTTGGGACGCGGTGCGTATTGACGCGAGGGTTCATGTCTTTTGATACGTTTGTTAGATACCTATTTAGAGCGAATATCTGATTTTGATGAGGAAGACCAGATACCGGTATAATGCATTGACACTTTCTTTGTCTCTGTTAATTATCTAGTTCAGTTTGTTTTTCGGTTTTAATTAAAACTTGTAACGAATTATATAGTAGGTAGATGACAAAACATTTTCAATGCGGTACGAAATCCGGCTTATGCTGGATTCGCGGCCCCACGTTGGGCGCCACTTATAAAGAATTAAAACTATTACAGTCGAATGTATAGTTTAATGAGGTTTTTATTTTTAAAAAAGGATGATTTTTATTTGCAAACCACCTTTAATACTTTTTATCGCTATAGAATAATAAAAATAAATAAAAATAGATCTGTAGACTATCTCATAGTCCACATGGAATTAAGTACTCACTGGAGCTCATAGCTTTTGCGGCCTAAGCCCTGCTGCTTGAAACATGAGGCCGAAGTAAATTTATTAGAGATCGCAGTACGCTGGTCCTAATACCGAAAATTCCTACACGTTTCGACCCATTTAAGGACTTTAAACCTAATAAAATCGCACTACGACATCGCCCCAAAATCTTAAGACCTACCCTGAGATTCATTTATATGAAAATGATGTAAACACATTTGAATCTGGCCTCCTTCTAGGAATTTCATTTTATTAAGTAGACGAAGGGATCTCCCGACGGTGAATACTAATCGCTAGGGATGTGAATGTAGCGATATCGATAGAATCATAGTGGCATTTTCCGGAGCGCATGGATTGGTGTCTTCGTCTTGCTTTATCATCGGTCCGCCTGAATTGTTATCGGTATCTGAATTTCAGCAATCCGGAAGATAAGGTAGAAACGTATTGTGCACAAACTGTCGCGGTCTTTAAAGTGAAACGCATTACTGCTTCTCGGTGGAATAAAGCTGGCAATACACTCGGTTATCCAGTAAATATGTGAATCAATATATTTCCTGGATTTAATTTTTATTTCACGAAGTTATTCTTTCATCGTGGAAACGGAAGTAAGTGCTCATAATTGATATGTATAATGTTTCTTCTCTCCTTTTTCTCCACCTTATCTCACTAGGTGGGGTCGGCACAGCTAATTTTTCTCTTCCATTCTCTTCTATCAGCCGTCATCTCAACACTCACTCCTCTTTCTCTCATATCGTCATTTGCACACTCCATCCATATCTTCTTCGGTCGACCTCTTCTCCCTCTACCTTGTACTACCATTTCCATACATGATATGCACAATGTTTCTTTAGAATAATTGGTACGGGCCTGCTTTTCTTCTACTTATTTTAGCAACTTCGAGGGGTTATGCTAGATTCTTAAAGCGTGTAGGTGAGCTCACGGGACTCTAACCTGGTGACGAACCGGCCTGCATAATTTGAGCACCAGCCTAGTCGCATCACTCGAAGCGAATGCACAAATTATCTAATCTAAATCTCCAAGCATTATTTTGATAATTCAATTCGTAATAAGCTTTGTTTTTACTGAAAACTTTAATATTGTAACGTCGTTTTTTTTTTTTATAACAACTAAGAAGCAAACGAGCAAGACGGGTCACCTGATGGTAAGTGATTCACCGCCGCCCACGGTCACCAGCGTTTACGCCAGTGCGTTGCCTACCCACGCCAGTGCGTTGCCTACCCACGCCAGTGCGTTGCCTACCCTGTCGTAACATTTAAATGTGTTAAATTTCATTTTCTATCTACAATAGAGCACCTTTTTTTCGAAATTTTATTCGATTCATTTTATTATTCACAAATTTTTACTGGTTAGGTCGTTTTACAAGGCACTTGGCTTTACAGGCACCGTGCAGTAATTCTTTCCAGTTTTAAGGGTGGGGCAGACGTTGTACTATTGAGCCGAGGCTAAGAACTCATATCTCAAGGTGCGTGGCGGCATTTAAATTGTAGATGTCTATGGGCTCAGGTAATTAATCTCCATCATATGGGCCATATGCTCGTCTTTTTTTTTATTGCGCTTGCAGACGAGCATACGGCCCAACTGATGGTAAGTGGTCACCGTCGCTCATGGACGTCAGCAATGCCAGGGGCAGAGCCAAGCCGCTGCCTACCATTAAGTACTCTCCGCAAGCCTCGCTTGAAGAACTCGTCTGCCTATAAAGGCAGACAAACAGAAGACCTTCAGGGGCCAAGGATTCGGTACATTGTTCACCCGACTAAATCTAATATAGAAATGGTCATTAAACCCTAACAGCCTTGATTTGAATATTCACGTATTGTTTATTATCGACAATAAAAAGTTTAAATACCGTCTCGACACTAGCAGTAAAATCCGATAGTCGACACTTGAACGCCGCTGCGACTTATCGCCGTTTCGTGTACAGCTTTATCTGAATAAGTAGTTTGCGTCTCAGATTACCACTAAATATTTCTACGTTCTAAAGCTCGACACGAACTTGCGTTTATCATTTGAAGTACCTACTCATAAAAATAATCTTGAGTTCATTGCTTGATTTAGTTTGTGCTGTTGCATTACCAAAACCTTTTCAATTCTCGTATTTTTATTTTTGAACGCAAGTTTTGGCTCTTCACATAACTTTTTCATTGACAATTGCATTAAGTGAACTGTGAGAGAGAGAAAGAAAGAGAAAGAGAGAGAGATAACTCTGATTATCGTTACAAAAAATTATAAAAGCATTTGTTAAAAATACTAACAGGCTACTCTATCGCGTTGATATTTTGTTTTATTTAAGTTAACTAAATTATTTTGGAATTTGTAAGAATGTCTCCGACTATNAAATTTTGGTCACTCAGAGAAATTTTAAAAGGAGACTACTCAATAAACCTTAAGAAAACTGTATTAGACACCTGTATACTGCCTTGTCTACTGTATGGCTGCCAAACTTGGGTATACACGACAAGAGCAAAACAAAGAATCACAACAACACAAAGAGCTATGGAGAGAAGTATACTAAACATAAGAAAAATTCAAAAAGTCAGGAGCAAAGTAATAAGACAGAAAACAAAGATAACAGATGCCCTCACACAAGCTCTAAAATTGAAATGGCAGTGGGCAGGTCACGTATTGAGATACACAGACACCAGGTGGACAGTCAACACTACAATCTGGAAAGGGCCAATTGGCAAAAGAAGGGTAGGGAGACCGAAAAGACGATGGGCTGACGACATAACCGAAATAATAGGAAAAGACTGGCAAACGATCGGCAAGGACAGAGATCAATGGAAAGGACTGGAGGAGGCCTTCACCCGAGGAGGGGTCCATATCCAATAACAAAAATTAACTCGTACTAACATTTAGACAATAAGCATTAATAACTAACTAAACACTAACAAATAAATACCACATTGCAAATGTAAGTTCAGGATAAGGAAATACAGGCTTTTTTTATTTTATTTATTTTTTATTTTATTCTATCGAAAATTATCTCGAAACTTCTACCTAAAACTGACAAAAAGCTACGCCTGAAATTATCGATTTTTAAAAAGTATTACGAGTGAAATGGATATCAAATTTTCTTAGCACATGCATATTATTATGTACAGTCAACTACAGAACTACATTGATACTTTATTAATTTTTTCCGTGAATACTAGATGGCGTTGGTGAGTAAATTCACTACATGTGTAGCAAAAAAATACTTTGCAATCGTATTTGTGTTTTTAACTTTTACCAAACTACCGTGAGCTTATTGCCAACTATTACTCAATATATTCTATTAAAAAAAGATGGCGTCACTATATTTATACGATTTTTAAGAATATTTGAATGACAAATCTGCGTGGTTTTGAAATGGTAATCCACATATCATTGACTAGATATTTCTACAATTCTCACTAATATAGACATAGTTATATCATACTTATCTATACTCTATACTAATATTATAAAGCTGAAGAGTTTGTTTGTTTGAACGCGCTAATCTCAGGAGCTACTGATCCGGTTTGAAAAATTCTTTCAGTGTTAGATAACCCATTTATTGAGGAACGCTATAGATTATGTAACATCACGCTAAGACCAATACAAGCGGAGTACAATAAAGAATGTTTCAAAATCGATTTTTTTTCCCTTTTGGGAGCTTGCGCTGCGTGTACTGCAGAAACGGTTAAAGTTTTGCTAAAATAATGTGTGACAGAATTGTTCCCCTTTAAAAGATCTAAAAAAAGTCCGGGACAGCACATATCTCAATGTTTAGGTTGGCTCGCTAAAACATTTTTTATGCTAACCAAATTTGTTCTAAAATAAAGCATTATTTGTGAACTATTCCACGCGGACGAAGTCGCGGTCAAAAGCTAGTTTTTTTTAGTTTGATAGATCCAATGAATATTTGAAAAGAACAAACACTGAGAGTTTCTCGTCGATTCTTGTCAGTAGTACTATATTCCGAATCGATAGTAACCAATTGAAAGTGCCTCGAAAGGTTTGCTTGAATATTAAGAATGTTTTTTTTTGATGACTGCACTATCCATGCACTTTTGCAACCCACTGTACCAAACGCTTTTTCGGAAACGAACGAACGATCCTCTAAATGAACGATATCATCTGATCTTGACATCATCTTTGACAAATAACGATGAGGGCGTATAAAAGAAAAACACCTTTACGTTTAGATCAGATAGCTCACCAAAAATCTTTATAGCTCATCAATCTTGTTTTTCATTCGCGGTTTTCTTTTCAGAGAAAAAAGAATCGTCTGTAAACGTGATAAATAACAATTTCTTATAATTCTCTTTGAGACGTTACGTTTGGTTGGAAATGTACCAAGCGAACTGGAAAACCATACTGAATCGGTACTATTGTCGCCAAGGACTATAATGGGCACGACGATGTGAAGGACGCTTTGGTGATAGCCATCATAATACCCAACAAACATTCGGTCATTCGGGCAAAAACCAAAGTGATCGATATAGCTCGCAGAGTTAGTAAGCTGAAGTGGCAGTGGGCTGGTCACATATGTCGCAGAACCGATAACCGTTGGGGTAGACGTGTTCTGGAGTGGAGACCGCGAACCGGCAAACGTAGTGTAGGACGCCCTCCTGCTAGATGGAGCGACGACCTGCGCAAGGCAGCTGGCAGTAACTGGANATAGCTCGCAGAGTTAGTAAGCTGAAGTGGCAGTGGGCTGGTCACATATGTCGCAGAACCGATAACCGTTGGGGTAGACGTGTTCTGGAGTGGAGACCGCGAACCGGCAAACGTAGTGTAGGACGCCCTCCTGCTAGATGGAGCGACGACCTGCGCAAGGCAGCTGGCAGTAACTGGATGCGTAGAACCGAAGATCGGGCTCAGTGGCGAGCTTTGGGGGAGGCCTATGTCCAGCAGTGGACTGCCGCAGGCTGATGATGATTCGGATTTTAAGTCAGCTGAGAAATTACGACACTCACTGCGTAAAACTCTTCCTCTGCCATTTCCACAACAGTTTTTTTCTATATATTTTTTTTATTGCTTGGATGGATGGACGAGCTCACAGCCCACCTGGTGTTAAGTGGTTACTGGAGCCCATAGACAATTCCAACGCAAATGCGCCACCCACCTTGCAATCCAGATTAGATCTAGGTACTACTTGTACGATTTAGCTAATATGTAGTGTAATAATTATAATTTGTTTAGTGCATCAATAAATAAATAAATAAAATATATAAGTTCCAAGGTCTCAGTATAGTTACAACGGCTGCCCCACCCTTCAAGCCGAAACGCATTACTGCTTCAGCACCAGTAAAAATTAACTTAAAATATAAGGTAATATTTAATATAACGATATTTATATACAACAAACAAAAAAATACTGAAGTGGTAAATAAAACTAGACCGCCATTACGTTGAGAAACGATTCTATTTCGAATGTAAATTCAGATATATTCAGCGCTGTATTTGTACAGTCAGGTCCACTTTAATGTGGACAGTGATAAATTATTATATTTTTCTCAAAACGAAATCCAAGTCGAAGTATATTGTGATGTATATGAATCGCAGTTTGTTCTGAGGCTTCAACAGATATATTCAACGCTGGTCCTGCTAGAAAATCCGTTCGTAGATTATTTTAATGCTTTCGGAGGCATGCCAGTATATTGACATGTTGGACATTACCTGGCTTAAAATATGACGGTCTTTTCTCGTGAAACAATAATCATTCAATCCAAGTATGATTTCCAATAATTCAAACTATGGAACATTCTATGGCATATCTCAGAACGAATGGCGCAATCTATGTTGTACTGCTCATTACTGCTTATCCATACTAATCTACCTATATATACATAAAAATGAATTGCTGTTCGTTAGTCTCGCTAAAACTCGAGGACGGCTGGACCGATTTGGCTAATTTTGGTTTTGAATTATTTGTGGAAGTCCAGGGAAGGTTTCAAAGGTAGATAAATATGAAAATGCTCGGAAATAAATAATAATAACAATTTTGTTTTTCCTTTGATGTGTCTTTTGTTTTATTTTAAGTTTATTTTATACAAAAGTTTAGGTATTTTATTTATTGATTGAGGCACTACGAAGTTTGCCGGGTCAGCTAGTATTATATAAATTTAACGGCCAATTATAATTTGCGTAATTACTGGTGGTAGGACCTCTTGTGAATCCGCGCGGGTAGGATCACAACCCTGCCTATTTCTGCCGTGAAGCAGCAATGCGTTTCGGTTTGAAGGGTGGGGCAGCCGTTGTAACTATACTTGAGACCTTAGAACTTATATCTCAAGGTGGGTGGCGCATTTACGTTGTAAATGTCGATGGGCTCCAGTAACCACTTAACACCAGGCGGGCTGTGAGCTCGTCCACCCATCTAAACAATAAATAAAACACCAGGTAGGAACGAAGTTCCTTCGGCTAATGTAGAATCGACACAATTTGCAAAAAAAAATCGTGCTCAATTTTATGTTAGTTTTCTTGATTTTTCTCTTAAATTTTGTTGATTAGTTTTTATTTAAGTACAGGAGAGTATTTAGGAAATTCAGTATTTTTGGAAATAATAAATTACGTAAAATAAAAATAAAATCGTAATTCAAATTATCAATTAAAAAAACAAAATATGTCTCTTTATTTTTGTTTGACAACATAAAATTACATAGAAATAGAAATAATTACAAAATAGAGAGAGAAGGGATGAGAGAACGAAAAGAAAGAGGGAGAAAGAGAAAGGTATTATACACTACTCGCTTGTGTATACGACTGTCGCGCCTGCGCACGTCTCATTTAACGGTTTTATTCCACGCACTTTTTTCCACGGANATTACATAGAAATAGAAATAATTACAAAATAGAGAGAGAAGGGATGAGAGAACGAAAAGAAAGAGGGAGAAAGAGAAAGGTATTATACACTACTCGCTTGTGTATACGACTGTCGCGCCTGCGCACGTCTCATTTAACGGTTTTATTCCACGCACTTTTTTCCACGGATTTTTTCTTACGGTTTTACTATCACTTTTTTTCAGTTCGGTCGCGCAGCAAAATCCCTCTCCCACGTCTCATTTAACGGTTTTATTCCACGCACTTTTTTCCACGGATTTTTTCTTACGGTTTTACTATCACTTTTTTTCAGTTCGGTCGCGCAGCAAAATCCCTCTCCCACGTCTCATTTAACGGTTTTATTCCACGCACTTTTTTCCACGGATTTTTTCTTACGGTTTTACTATCACATTTTTTTAAGTTCGGTCGCGCAGCAACATCCCTATTCCCTCCAAGCCTGCCGTAAGGAACTTCGTTCCAAAAAACTATACCGTCATTAAGTAAATCCATGTTACTTGAAAAGCAGAGAGATAAGTCCAGAAATAAACTCGTATTACACTTCTTCGGCAACTGTTTAATCTACCACATTCAACTAAATAACAATTAAACGTAATTTAGAAATGATTGAATGGGATTTAAGTTATAAGGGCGATCCGTCGATAAACTGCAACCCTCGTGACATTATCGTAGCCTGTTTCACAAGATGGCTGCCCGTTTGACGTTCCGCCAAAGTGACATTGACAGCTCACTCTTGTCAAAAGAATCGATTCGAATCGTATTCAATCGATGGTCGTGCCATCAAATTCAAAAGTGAGGTTGGTTTAATAATTGTGTTACTTTGTCACTTTTCGAATGATCAACTAACCATTACGAATTCTCGGACACACGTTATAAGGGATAAAACAATTTATAATATAGTGCGTGTACGTTTTATTCAGAGTAATATATTAGAATAATCTAATCTCTAAAACTAACATGGACAGGAGGCATTTGCTATTCTCCCGAACGAAAAAACAAAACCGTACATAATAAAACTTTATATATGTATCATCTTTTTTCCCCGCCTATTTGCTGGTAGCCTAAGAGGCTATGCTAGCTACGCCCGATCGAGTAGGTGAGCTCATGAGTTCTACCTGAGAGAATTTGCTAACACTAGCCCTAGCAAGAGCAGTGCTTCGCAGAATCTATCAGCAGATCGGAATCGGGGCCCCACTGAGAAGATCCGGCGAGAAACTCAGTGGGCATATCACCTAAGACGCTTGTAATTCTGGTTTCCCGAAACAGACATTAAAATTACGAAGACGTTTCGTAGCGATTTTTACGCAATAACAAATTCGTTCTCCAAATTACAGGTTATGCTCGAGATAATTCGAACAAAGCGATCTTGAAATTGTTTCTATTGTAAATGTTTCACGGTTCGGAAATATTTCGCAGCTTCCGTCCGAATGTTGTAGCCTGGTTTATTCTCGTAGTGACGCTACGAATCATTCCTGTGTTTAATCTTCTCTCTGGAGTTTAATGACTTCTAGTTGTTTCTCCATCGTCGGGCCGTTTTAGCCTTAGCTTAACATATCTACATTGTTTTTTTTATATATGTGGAGCGTACAGTGTGCGGAAAGCCATAGCTATTTTGGTATCAAAGCTTTTTCTGGTCTGAAGAGCAGGATACATGCTATTATAATGAAAATCAGTGTAGGGTCACACACACATGCTTAATAACGTACGTGGCGTGTTACCTGGCTACGTAATGCAAGGTGTCATCTTCAAATTAAATCAAATCAAATCAAAAAAAATTTTATTCAACATGAATGAAAGTACATACTTGTTGAACGTCAAAAGAACTACCGCCAATTCACAAGAACTAGCCTCCGTCCTGAGAAGAATTGGCAAGAAACTCAGCGGGCATGTATTTTTTTTTAATAAGAAATTATTATTTATTAATTTTTTAATATTAGATAAAAAAAAAATATGAATTTTTTACAATGAGTATTATAACGTAACAATTACTACAATATTGAAATGCCCGGAGCGAGCAACTCATTCCCACTTTGTGCAATCTTCACCATTCCACGCTTGTGGGAAAAGGATATTGGGACGACAGTCCAGTTGCAACGGTCATACAGCGAACACAGTTCCACTTAGATAGCTATAATAAAACTGTATGTACCTATTGTATATTCCGTAAATATACAAGTGTGTGAGTTAATAACGATTTTCATTTACAACAACTGGGCTCATCCTAAAATCAGTGTATTTTTATTTTACTGCATACATGAAAACAGCTCGTGGTATTAAAGGATTAACGGAAGATGTATAAATAATTAATTTCAAAAAAATAAGGCCACTAATAGGTTTAATATGCAGACACACATTCAATCAAACAATAATTGAACATGCTAACCTTCTTAAAACCCAATAACATAATAAACCTATCTACTTCTACTAAAGATTGTAGCGTTCTCATAAGTCTGTCCGCTGTCAAGCGATGTGTTTCTTTAATGCTTAGAGAAGTGGACGAGCTCACGGCCTACCTGATCTTAAGTGGTTACTGGAACATTGGGCAACATAAATGCCGCCACCCACGTAGATACAGTACTTCTAAGTTCTGTGTTGCCAGTACAATGACTGCCCCACCCTTCAAAGCGAAACGCATTACTGCTTCACGGTAGTAACAGGTAGGGTGGTGGTACCTACCTTTGCGGTACTTACAAGACGTCCTACCACCAGTAATAGTAATGTGAAATGGTTGTCACGCCTACCACCATAAATTGTTATGAGTCAAAATGTATTACATTTTTTTGAAAGCAATATCAATAATGATGTAATCTTTTTTTTTATAACAACTAAGAGGCAAACGAGCAAGACGGGTCACCTGATGGTAAGTGATTCACCGCCGCCCACGGTCACCAGCGTTTACGCCAGTGCGTTGCCTACCCTTCAGATAAGAATATGCTCTTTTCTTGAATAACCCAATGTCGCAGTTGTTGGGGAAGACTGCTGATGGCAACGAATTCCAGAGATTTACTGTGCGTGGCAGAAAACTGTTTTTAAAACGCATTGTAGTGGAACGCCAACCATCCAGATGGTGCGGATGATAGTTCCGGCGAGACTATGTATGTATTATTGTATATGGCTTATTCGTCATTAAGTATTTTGATTGTACGGTCTCACCCAATATTGAAGTCCCTAATTTGCTACCGTTTCACGGAGAAATCTATACTAATATTATAAAGCTGATGAGTTTGTTTGTTTGAACGCGCTAATCTCAGGAACTACTGATCCGATTTGAAAAATTCTTTCAGTGTTAGATAGCTCATGTATTGAGGAAGGTTATAGGCCATACAACATCACGCTATATAACATCACGGTGAGACCAATACAAGTGGAGCACCAATAAAAAATGTTTCAAAACAGGGTCTTAAATAGTTCCTTAACATTCTATAATTCAAAAATATTTTCACTTTCTACGTAAATGAAGTGGGCGGTAAAATTTTGCGTTATGCCAAAGTAACTGTTCCACGCGGACGAAGTCGCGGCCAAAAGCTAGTAACTCAATATTTTAAAAATAACCAACACCCGCTAAAAGGTCGAGTTATCAATGGCAGTAAACATTTTTTTTTTAAACCGAACATAATGGACACGGAAACCTAACCGTCAACAACCGTACACTGGCGGCCGAAAAAATAAACAACTCCACAATAAAGATCGTAAATTTTAAAAATGGAATCACCATTTATTTTTGGCTGCGCAATGCCGCGTAATCTCGGTAAATAAAACCGGGGTCGCGACGAGTTAACGCATCGTAAAAGTCATTCATTTTTATAATCGCAATCATTCAACAAACATTGTGGGTAGAAGTAAACATTGGAAATTCGCTGTGGAAATCATGCAAATCGCATAGCATAGAACTGAAATGTTTAGAGGATCCAGAATTCTGCGATCGAGTTAACCCTTTGCGCTGGAGAAGTGAGTATCGCTTACCACATGATTTAATTGTAAGCGACAGAAAGAACGTCAAGAATGAAAAACATAAACAAGATGTCAATCATTAAATAAAGTAGCACATCGAGAGGTAAAAGGCTTTTTCGTACGAAGTTCCTTATGGGGCGATGCGGAGGGGTACCCTAACCGGGAAAAAGCGTCCGTAACGTAAGATTTTTATTAGTAATGCACAAAGTGTACGACTTAGCTTTGTAATAACGTACGAAAAATAACAAATTTTTTCATTGACCACGATCTCAGAGCGTTCGTTTGCGCAATACACTAACTCTTATGCAAACAACCGTGAATGAAGTGTACCACAATAAGTTCGCACGTTACCGAATGACCGTGGGTTGTTGCGAAACCTCCAGTTTTATTTTATTTATACCTCGAATAGAACTTAAAATTAATATTTTTATATTAAGGAACTTCGTTCCTATCCGGTGTCCCACGACACCACAAATCTTTTTTTTATTGCATAGATGATGACCTGATTGTCAAGTGGTTACTGGAGCCCATAGACATCTGCAACGTAAATGCGCCACCCACCTTGAGATATAAGTTCTAAAGTTTCAAGTATAGTTAAAACGGCTGCCCCACCCTTCAAACTGAAACGCATTACTGTTTCACCGCAGAAATAGGCAGGGTGGTGGTGGTACCTACCCGCGTGGTCTCACAAGAGGTTCTACCATCTGCGGGACTCGAACACCATTGCATCGCTAGATACGAATGCCTCAGACGTCTTATCCATTAAGTCCCGACGAGCTGTAATCACCATTAGGTGGACCATCTACCCAAAGAACACGGTAAAGACACGAATATTCGTATCAGAAATAATAATATAAGTCAGACAAAATCATTCTTCTGAAACCACATTACCTTTTTCTCACAAGTTTCATTGTAACGCCGAAATAAACCCCCTCCGGGAATACCGTGGGCTTTTACGTGCAACAATAACTTAACAGATGAAATATGAAAGTTCTCGTATAGTTTAAACGGTAAATCACCCTTTTTCTTGTCCCCATGTGTATGACTTCTCAAATATATCATTCCCGGCTTCGGTAATATATTGGAATGCGACATCGCGTGCCAAATTCTTATTGTAATATACGTACATATATATATATTCTTTGATATATGTATTGTTTATTTCTCGATCCATTAACGGTGCTTTTAGGCACCACAAGTACCGGTCACCGTCTTCGTCGAACCCGTCGCTTGCGACGAAGGTCTCGACGAGCGAATTAACCCATAGACACGGCCCACTGAGTTTCTCGCCGGATCTTCTCAGTGGGTCGCGTTTCCGATCCGGTGGTAGATTCTGCGAAGCACTGTTCTTGCTAGGGTTAGCAACACTCTGGTTTGAGCCCCGTAAGCTCACCTACACACGTTAGGGTTAAGCTGAAATAGCCTCTCAAGGCTATCAGCATAGGTAGGAAAAAAATGTTTATTTGCTTGCTGTAGTGAGCGGTCATTGTCGCTCGCGGATATTAGCAATGACAAGAACATAGCTGTGTAGGTGTGACAGAAATTTTCCAGCTCCGTTTGAAGAAAGATAAATGAAACAATAATTATTTTTTTTGGTTCCCAAATTAAGGTTTAATTTTAGAGCGAAATGTTGAACCATTACATCGCTGAAGTCGGACAAAACAGATAATGGCTCCCCTAATGTCAAGTGATCACGAGACTCGCACAACGTGAATTCCGTCATCCCCCAAAAATTCTAATTTACCTAATTACTGGTGGTAGGTAGCATCTTGTAAGCCCACACGGTTACGTACCAGCACCCTGACTATTCCTGCCGTGAAGCAGTAATGCGTTTCGGTTTCCGAGGTGTGGCAGCCATTTTACCGTAAAAACTGAAACTCAAAGTCATGTCTCAAGGTGGGTGGCGGCGTTTGCGGCGTGATATTTAGTATATCCGGTGATATCGAGTGATAGTCCAGTGACTACTTAATACCAAATGAGGCTTGAGCTAGTCCACTACAATAACAAAAAAAAAACAATCCAGCTTGAAATATGAGGCAGAAATGGACAGGACCTCAAAAAACGTCCAACCACTAGTTCTTAAAAATAGAAAATAAATTTTAATAAATTTGAGTTAAACAAATTGTAAAAAAAAGTGATTTTATTGTAAAAAAAAAGCGTGGAGTGGAATTAAAAATTTTTCAATATTTTTTTTAAATATTGATTTGTCATCGGTCCATAATAAGTATACCAAATTTCGAGTTAATCCGACGTTTTGAAGGGGGTCAAAATCGTGTTCAAAGATTCCGTTAAATACTAACATACGTCTGAAGCTAATAAAAGCGCTTTAAAAACGCTAATCAATTAACACTATGCTACGATCTCGGGCTTTCAGATTGGAGAACTAGGTCTACGAAGACAACAAGTATCAGTAAGCATCTTTTTAACATCATTACATATTATTATTTTACCCTCCATCGATTTCCATGATTGGAAAGTGAAATTCTCTCATAACAAAGAGGGCAGGCAATAGAAAAGACAAATTCCTACGCATACCCCTTATAAATCAAGAAAGAGAACGCTCCTTCTCGGATGTGGAGGTAAATGTTAGTTTTCAATTTGCCGTGTTTTATTTGTCTCAAATTTCGAGGTCCCCTCAGGCACAGAGTAGGCAGAGAGCAGTAGCTTTAAGTTAATCAGGTCACAGACTGATTTGCGGTCTTCCGTTGCTATCAGATATCAACCATGTTGACACATCAGATCGTAAACTCCTATTTCTTTCAAAACAGAATACGTGACGCGTCATTACTTCTTGTTGGCGTTATCTGTACCCAAGAGTCGTGACATCATGAGTTTTCATCTCATTTAACCCGAAATACCTTCAAAGGTGGGAAGTGCTCTGAGGAATTGTTTGAGATGAAGTAGAGTTCATTCATTGTGTCTGGAGCCACTGCGTTCATCCACAGTGTGTTTCCAGATTTTTTTTGCCAAGTACCATCCGGCTTTGGAATGAGCCCCGAGCGCTATGACATATCCTTCTTCAAACGAGGCTTGTGGGGAGTAGTGTTTAACGGTAGGTAGCCGCTTGGCTCTGCCCCTGGCATTACTAAAGTCCATGGGCGACGGTGACCACTCACCATCAGTTGGCCGTGTACTCGTCTGCCTACCAGGATAATAAAAAGAAATGTATATTTAGCCACACGTAAAGAAAGGTGTGAAGTGAATATATGCAAAATTATATTTATATTTTACGTATAGCTCATATCTATTTCAGTTTAATTCATTGGTGCTTAAAATTGCATTAAAATAACACACGCACGTACAATGATGCCTTTCTGTCGTTTTTACTCTGTGTTTGAGTGCACGAACAAAAGATAAAATGTAGGAGAAAGTTAATATCAGGTAATTTCTCTTAGAGGATTTTTTTTCTTCAAAGGAAGCAGTCTTTCTTCTCTTACAGTTTTGCTAACTAGGGGATACGGAAGTTTGTTTTGTTATGGCGACGGCCATTTGGCTGAAATGATATTGCATAAATAGTAATTTCATCGAATATCCTTTAAAATAAAATAAAAATTGTGGTAATATCACTTAAACAGGTTTCTTTATTATTTTATTTTAAAGTTCAAGCGCTCTTAATGAAAAACTCTTTATAAATAGTTATGTTTTATTTTATATCTTTATTTTATATTTAATTAATGTTTTATTGTTTTCTTTTATATATTATTCTTATTTTATATATTTTAAAATTTATTTTTATCTAAATTTTTTTTTCCAAGTTATTTTCATGTGTTTCAGACTTATCATAGGTTAAGTGAGTAATTTTTTGGAGCTGCTTGGAAACAGTACGTCTTATAGTCATGCAGCAGAGATGCGAATGTTGCGATGGATGTGTGGAGTAACGAAAATGGATAGAATACGGAATTAATATGTTAGAGGAAGTCTGAAAGTGGCACCTGTGAAAGAGAAGCTGAGAAGTGCGCGTTTGGGATGGTATGGACATGTGATGAGACGAAATGAAAATGAGGTTGGTAAGAGAATGTTAACTATAAATGTGGAAGGATATAGAGGAAGAAGTAGACCTAAAAAGAAATGGATGGATTGCGTGAAAGACGATATAGATAAAAGGGGAATGAGCGAAGAAATAGTATATGATAGAAGAGTATGGAACGAGAAAACATGTTGTGCCGACCCCAGGCGACTGGGAAAAGGACAGGAAAATGATGAGTAAGTACGTCTTATAGTCAACGAATTATTCTAAGACATGTGACTTAATCAGTCACACATCTTACCATCCCTTGCTTTGTCTTTTGCATTCAACTCGGTCGTGTAGTAGTCTATTTTAGATATAAATAAAGTTGAACATAACACTTACGATAATTGGAAGTTCTCTACGTAGTAAGCTATGTTACTTACGGCAGTTTTTCATACAGCACCGATATATCGTTTCCAATACACGTAACTCGGCTTTAGGTGTGACCTCGATATAAATATTTTATTGCCCGTACATACATACGTATGTATATATTTTTATACAGATGGAATTCCGATACATCGCGTAAGATAGACGAAAGTTCGCGCTGCCTCTTATTTCTTGGGGCGGCCACGGTTTTACGGGTATTTGGGACATTTCGCGAGCAAGTCATGAGCTTCTGAGAGTGAACTGTCATCTTCAATCAGATCCAAAAAATCTTGCATTAGACGCTTTCAGTTCTAGCACTAGGAGCAGGCTTAGGGACCCCGGTAACCGTACTCGTCGAACTCGGCAAAGAATTCGACGTGCAACCTAACCTAAAAATTATCCCGTTGAGTTTCTCGCCGGATCTTCTCAGCGGGTCGCGATTCCGATCCTGTAGTAGATTCATTCGCGAAGCAGCTACCCTTGAGTTGTTAGGTCTCCCTTAGAGGCGCTCGGGTAGCTGTTCGCAAATTCCGCCCTTTCTAAAAAAGCCTCGGAGCCACCAACAAACCGTCAATCATAAAAAAAAGAACTGCCAACTTAACAGAACGAAATTTTAACTAACCACTTTAATAATATTGATTGAACCAATTAATAATATTGATTTTTTGTGACGTAACCTAATGACACTGGTATTATTGAGCACCCCGATTGAAGCGTGAGTGAAAATATTGACTTTCCTAAAACACAAATACCACGACCATAGACAAGCGATTTGAATTGACATTGACGTTTTGTAAGTTTGTCGACTGACAGGTGATAGTTGTCACGAGTGACATTCGGCTCATGTAGGGCATAGACCTAGGTTTCATACTTCAGTGATGTAGAGGCGCTTCAAAAAGCGAATAACGCCATCTATTTAGTACTGGTGTGAACACGAGTGATATCTTAAATCTCCAATAACATTAAATTAAATTACTTTTTTAGATATTTGTTTAAATAAACATCAGATCTCTATCATTATATTTATACGGATAATATTCATTATGCTTTTTTTTATATTGCTTAGATGGTTGGGCGAGCTCACAGCCCACCTGGTGTTAAGTGGTTACTGGAGCCCATAGACATCTACAGCGTAAATGCGCCACCCACCTTGAGATATAAGTTCTAAGGTCTCAAGTATAGTTACAACGGCTGCCCCACCCTTCAAACCGAAACGCATTACTGCTTCGCGGCAGAAATAGGCAGGGCGGTGGTACCTACCCGTGCGGACTCACAAGAGGTCCTACCGCCAGTAAACGCTTGACGCGACTTCATTTGTAATAAAACTCGGATCCCTAAAGACGACAAAATAAACGATTATTTTAAAACCCCGCCGGCTAAACAAGCCAAAGCCAGTCTTTTATAAATATTAAAATTTATTTTAATGGCAGTATTTATTTTGCTAATTCGAATGCTTCTTTCGCTAATTTTTTACCACTTTTCATTTACTCACGTTACCTAAAATTGAATAAGTGGTTTGATTTATTTATTCACGCAAAGAAAAATAACGAATCAGACACGTAGTCTAGACTCGGGTAAATGGTAAAAGAGTTTTTAAAAATCGAATATTAAAATTTTATTTACATATTATAATTTAATGTAAGTTGTATTTGTGATAAAGTCTGTCTTCAAAGTACTTCAACCTAAATACTGTACAACTATAGATACTTTTCAGACCTTTTATGCTGCATACATGCAGCTATCAACGACTTCAGGTGTTGTGCTTGAGTGCGAAACTATGCATTGCTAAAATTTAAACAACTTTTACGGTTTTTAAGCTATTGCATAGCTTTTATCGCGGGCTTTGAGTACAAAGACCGAATCAAGAAATTCCGTAACGAAAATAAAACCTAACACCCCCCACTCCGCCTACCATGTATTTCGCGTTCAACACATTCAAACGTTGCGCTTCTGTGGTGTATGTGAATAAGCGCGCGGCGTGACGTCGCACTGCATGCGCATCATGAAAAGTCTGCCCATCTCTCTCGCGCGGTCTAGCTTATGAGTGTGAAGGGGACAGTTAAGGTTTTACTTTTGTTACTAATGTTAAATATAGCGTGGTATTATTTTATTATTGTTTTAATATTATATTATCATTGTCTAATTATAATTGCATAACTTGATAAAAAATGCTATGCAATAGCTTTACCGCGGCAGTTCCCGAGTGCAACACGTGGGTTTTTTTTAGTTTTTATTTTATTTCAGGCGTTACGATTACTTTAAATATTCCGTAGTCATCCGCGAGCGGCGTGAAAACCGTCAAAATTCTTTTAAAAACGTCCACATTTGGCTAAAACCACAAAAATACCAGACATGTTGCTTAGTACTAAAGCCAAAATTCGAAGTTATTTACATATGTGCGTGCAATATTCATGTTCCATAAATAATCTCACTGCACAAACAACTATCGGCGCTTGCTTAAATCTAAACATTAATAGAAATAAAAATACAATAACAAACTATATTTAGCCCCATATGACGTCATGCACGATTTGTGTTTAGGTTGACGGTAAAAAATTATTAGAACTCTTATATTATTTAATGATATCAAATATGAATCGTAAACTTTCCCAAATAGATTATTTTATTTAAGATCATCTAGATAGTTTTTTGGTCAGATTAGGTGGTTGTGGTAGGACTTCTTGTGAGTCCGCGCGAGCAGTAGGTAATGCGTTTCGGTTTGAAGGGTGAGGCAGCCGTTGTAACTATACTGAGACCTTAGAACTTATAATAATATTTCAAGGTGGATGGCGCATTTACGTCGTATTTGTCTATGGGCTCCAGTAACCACTTAACACCAGGTGGGCTGTGAGCTAATCTAAATAATGATTAAAAAATCAACGAAAAAATCACACACGGTCATCCGATCCCAAATTAATATTACCTATGTTATGGGTCTCTATACCAGAGATCGATAAACATACTTATATACGTTTAAATATAAACATATATAGATGATAAACACCCAAACAGACAGCAAACAAACCTGTTCATCACACAAATGTTTGCCCGATGTGGGAATCGAACCCACGACCCTCGGCACAGCAGTCAAGGGCGCTAGTTACTGCACCACCAAATCAATCAATTATAATTCAATTACAACGCAACTTAATTATAAACTATTTTATAGGTGGTTTAAAGGTCCTCATACAAAGCAAATGAGTTTGAAAGTAACTAAGGGTCCCCCGGTAGTCAAAATTCGACTATAATTAATTGAAATTATAAGTTTGTACACTATTATGATTCTATTGTCAAACTCTATTAAATATAAACGAGTATAATCACAGATTTTGCCAAGACTCCACTTTAGAGAGATATTAATAAAGACAAACAATATTTAATCTTTTTTTTTTTTAAGCGATTTTATGACCTGGTAACTGAGACCTTTAAGTCATGTCTTATTTTAATCTATATTCTTAATTTTATGAAAAATGATATTATGGAGTGAAATGAAATGAAAATGATTAATTTGAGACATTAATCAACTAGGATGAAATTAAATGAGATGATATGAGATGAAATCTAATCTCAGTAAAATGGTGGTCATTTACTAAGATTTTTCAGTGGACTTTTTGGAGGATCCCGAGAAGTTACGTCCAGCGGCTTTGTTTCATTTTCCCACATTTGTGCACTTTCACAGATATTAAACGGTTAATAAACCACCATTATTACACATTTAAACCCGAAGAAACACTAAATAGACAAAATAAAACAAATCACACAACTTCACTCCTCGCGTTCCCGCCAAGTCCAATATTTAATCTATTCTCAATTTGACCACAGACTATAAGCAATATGAGAAGTTTGACAATATACAAATAGTATGCATGCGTGTGTATGTCAAATACATGTTAGTGTGTGTAATGTTTGTATTTATTGATTTGATGTATTCTTTATGCATAATTAAAAAAAATAGTAACATTCTGCACTCCTCTATATTCTCTATGAGTGTGGGAATTTTCAAAGTCCTCCGTCCGCGCAATTTTCGTAAATAGGAGTACAAATTTTTTGCTTCACGTATTAATATATAGATAATAGGCTCATGTGATGTCAGTAGGCAGTACCGTTGTCTCTGGCATTACTGACGTCCATGAGTCGCAGTGACTACTTATCATCAAAAGTGCCGTGTACTCGTCAGTCTATAAAAAAGCTGAGCCTGTACAAATAAAATAACGCTAGACCAGAATCTCGTAAAAAAATACATTCGCTCTTTAAAAATAAAAAAGTTAAAGAATACATTTCTTTACAAATCATAGTCACAGTAGAGAAATGTCCTTACAGAATGAGGACGTCCTTGATTAATACCTAGGGACCGCCCGCCTTCCGACAGATGACAGTGATGCACGAAACATATCCAGTCGATGTGGTATCATCGGAATTAGTAATTGGGAATTGGAATTGGTAAAATTCTTACAGTTTTGTATATGACCGCGAAACTGGTGACGGTGCGACTGGCGTCTTATTGTCTTTACTTCATCATTATCATTGCAATCCATAGTGATATTAAGGCTCATTTTTCCAATGAATTCCATTTATTGAAATTCAAGTGAATACCAATACTCGTAACAACGGAGAGCTCCACCCCGTTTGACAGCTCGAGTCACAGATAATATAATAAATTAGTTATAGACAAGCAACTCAAGCACTCAACAAAAATGTTTACGGGCGTCGGCCACTAGATGGCTTCGCTTCGATTATTTTCTCATTGCTCCTGTTGATGACAGTAACAAATTACCTATCTTATATTTTATTTTTAATGAAGGTTTTTGTAAGCTTTCAGACACCACTAATTGATAAAATTTAATCAATTTGTCTATAACAAATATAAAGGCTTGTATTTTTTTTTCTGTGTTTAGTTGCACACTCATCACTGGAGGAGGCCTTCACCTTTCTTTGAGAGGGTTCTTGCTAGCAAAATATAAGCCCTGACTAATTTAATCAATTAAATCAATATTTAGTATTCTATCCAATGTAAAAATTATTTCCAAATCTAATAATTAAATTTTTAACCATATTATTTCTGAAAATAAGAACACAATTCATTATACTTCTTATCACTCATAACATCTAAATAATCAAGAATCAATTCAATTAAAAATTATTTCTATAGTTTAAAACTCTTTAAAGGCATGAATATTGGATAATAAATTTAAAATGTAAATAATTTTGCATGCATATTAATAGTGTAATTTTTTGTATGAAAAGCAAGAAATAAAAGGCTTTTTTATTTTTATTTTTATTTATTTATTTACTAAGTTGCACACTAATTAAATGCCTTAACTTTAAAACAACACATAAGTTTAGGGGCATCCGCTACAAGATGTCGATAGCTTCCATAGAAAAAATATATTTGTCGTACTCGTGCGTTCGGATTGAACCAGCCGTATTAACTAAACCTCACACCTCATGTCTCAAAGCAATATCTAAGAACTGCGGTAACCACTGAACATCATAGGTATGTGACCTCATTCGCCCATTCATTAATGATGAATAAAAAATACGAGAAGATGAAGTCATTACCAAGATTTGCGTTATTATCAAGAAAATCATTTCTACAATGTCATCTCTACTATGTACTTTATTTAGAATATACTACATTTTATATTTCATGTCAAAGCGAGTTATATCATGTATATCTCACCTAATAGATGGACACAACCCACTAAGTTTCTCTTCGAATCTTCTCAGTGGGTCGTGATTCCGAGCCTGTGGCAAATGGCGTTGCACTGCACTTGCTAGGGCTAGTGTTACCAATTCTCTTGGGTTGAGCTCATGAGTCCACCGATCCGCGAGTAGCTAGGAATAGCTCGTTTGGCTACCAGCTATTAGGTAGGGGAAATAAATAGTCTAATAATAATGATATAATAGCGAAATTAGAAAAACTGTAAATAGATTTGTCTGCTATTAAAATGTTATCCGCAATCGTGACGATTGCACTTGTTACGTTATAAAACTAAGATATCAGTAATTCAATCAATTTGATCCACTAACATTTTATTAACAATCCGTCGAATATGAAAGAGCGAATATTTATTTTAAAACTCAGACATCACAACGTGATCTCTGTATGTATCTACACAAAAAGCATCTGAGCCAAAAAAAATATCCATAAAGTCGGTTTTCATATTACTTCTAATAATCTATATTTCTAAACCAATCAATAAACAAACAGACACTGCACAGAGCAATGTACTAAGCGAGAATGAATTTTAAACACAGTTCTAGGCGTCGATATTTTCATGTTTCTATTGGCCTTAAGACGTCAAGCTAAAGCATATGTTATCTTAAAAACCAAAATGACCCACACGTTTTTCTTTATCATCACCATCTTAGTCAATTTTTTCTAAGCTGATGGTTTAAAGAGACCATATCAGCGTCACCTTAACTAGTAATTAAATTCTCAATTAACTCCTCCTTCGTATAAAAAAAGTAATGATAATTCAATCCAATTCATAAAAGTATGCAATTTTTCATCAATTTTGACGTGTATGACGTTATCACGTAAAACTATCGTCCGTAAACCAATTTTACAGACAAGCTAATTTTTTTATACGACTTTTAATTATAACATAACTGTAATGCCACATCCAATTTAAACAGGAATCTTAGTTCAATGTGATTTGACCCGTTTTTCATTCCTTGTCCGTCACCCGTGCAGCATCTAAACTACGCGTTGAAGTTTATTAGGGATCTGTTCATTATTTTATTCGCTTACGAAGCTAGAATTGGAAGTTATAAGTGACGCGAATTTTTAGCGCCGTCTGCCACGTGTGTGACATTAGCATTAATAGGGCGTTGATAGTAAGATGCAATATGCTGCCCCGCAGATTTACTGGTTGCGATAGCTATGTCAAACTTACAATTTTTAAAGCTTATTGCCAGAATTTTTACGCCAGTAGTCTGTGGACCATATACACGCGGAGAGCTTACAATGCCCTACGTGTCCAATATAATTATGCGTTTAGGATGATGTTGTCACTGCCGCGCTTTTGTAGTGCATCCACAATGTTTGCGACATCTCGCACCGATGACTTCTTTGCAATAATGCGGAAGAGAAGTGCATCGTTATTGCGTCGAGTTCGTGACAATGGCAACAGTCTTTTGAGAATTATATCGAGCAAGATCGAGGGACTGCTGATCAATAGCCTTTGCAGTAGGCACATGGAAGGAGAAAAAAAAAAAAAGGTATAAAATGTATATAATGATAGTTATGTGTTAGATTTTTTTAAGTTACTAACATAGATTATAAGTAAATGAAAAAACTGAAATAAAGTGTTAATAATAATAATAATTAGCATTAATAAAAAATATTTTTTCATACATTTTTTTCCTTTCATCTCCCGTGAATACTACCTTGAGACTTGAAGTCGAATTCTCGATTATAAATTGTGTCGTCTCATGCAGAATCCCACGAGAAATAGGATGATAGTGCTCGCTTACAATACGTTCTACCACTAGCAATTATTACTTTTCCACCTTTGGTTTTTGTGAAGCTAATTCGTGTACATGTGTTAACATATTAACACTAGACAAGTCCGGCGATTTCGTCCTGACAAAAAAAAAAAAAAACAAAAAATTATACATTCCTGCGGGATTCGAACACCAACACAATTGCTTTAACATTTAGGCAACAATGACTTCGTACATTTAAAAATATTTTAATGAAGTTCATCTTGAAGAAAACTGCCAAAGATATTTCAATCATTGCGTAGTGGCTGGCTGTAACTAACTTTCAGCCACTTGTAGTTTCGATTGAAGATCAACAATGGCGATGACTTCTATTTTTTGTATTGGTCTGTTCAATTTTACAAACCGCACTGAATGATGACAACCACAACACGCACTTATCTATATATTAATACGTGAAGCAAAAACGTTGTATCCCTTTTTACGAAAATTGCGCGGACGGAGGAGTATGAAATTTTGCACACTTATAAAGAACATAGGGAAGAAGTGCACAATGCTAATATTTTTTAAAAATAATGCATAAAAGATACATTAAATCAATAAAGAAAACGTTACACACACTACATACCATGTATTTGACGCACACACGCATGCATACTATTTATTGTCAAACTTTTGTTCTTGACGTCTGTTGTCAAATTGAGATTAAATATTTTTTGTCTTTGTTAATATTTTTTATAGTGTAGTCTTGGCGAAACTTGTGATTATAGAAGTATAAAATACAATCATAGTAGTGTACAAACTTACAATTCCAATTAATTATAGTCGAATTTCGACTACTGCGGGACCTCTAGTACGAAACTAATTGACAATAATACTGGCCGGTACAAACGTCAGGTGATATGATGTAGGCGTCATACGATGTGGAGAGATCCATTAACGGTGCTTTTAGGTACCTCAAGTACCGGTCGGTCACCGTCGAAGGGTTCGACGAGTAAATTAACCCACAGACACAGCCCACTGAGTTTCTCGCCGGATCTTACCAATGGGTCGCGATTCCGATCCGGTGGTAGATTCTGCGAAGCACTGCTCTTGCTAGGGCCAGTGTTAGCAACACTTCCCCCGTAAGCCCACCTACACGTTAGATTGAAACTGAAATAGCCTCTAAAGGCTATCAGCATAGGTAGGAAAAAAAAAGTGGAGTTGCGTTTAGTCGTGTACTACTTGATTACTCTATAAAATTATAGTGAGTGTTTTGACGTCATAACAGCCTAGTGTTGAGCGACTTAGAGAGGCTTATAGACAACACGTAAAAAGTAGCCTACGAAATCTCAATTGTATTGTACAAATTTTTTTTTATTGCTTTGATGGGTGGACGAGCTCACAGCCCAGCTGTTTCTAAGTGGTTACTGGAGCCCATAGACATCTACGACGTAAATGCGCCACCCACCTTGAGATATATAAGTTCCATGGTCTCAAGTATAGTTACAACGGCTGCCCTACTCCTCAAACCGAAACGCTTTACTGCTTCACGGCAAAAATAGGCAGGGCGGCGGTACCTACCCGCGCGGACTCACAAGAGGTCCTACCACCAGTAAAACCTCTTGTCGCCATCTAGTCAAAATAAGTTGAACTACGCCCACTTTTTTTATTCCTACCTATGCTGATAGCCTTGAGAGGCTATTTCAGCTTCGCCCTAACGTTTGTAGGTGAGCCCACGGGGCTCAAACCGGGAGCGTTGCTAACACTGGCCCTAGTAAGAGCGACCCACTGACAAGATCTGGCGAGAAACTCAGTGGGCCTACGCCCACAATATTTGATTATTAATTACCTTTATCCACGTAAAATACACTCTAAATCTGACTAAAGAAAGACAGGTCATAGCCCCAAGATAAAGATTCACTGTTTCTCTCGATGACTTTCGCACGTTATCTATGACTTATATAATTAAAAAAACACAAAACATTGACGTTTATGGCTCTTTACGCACACTACTCAATGAAGACAATCAACATGATTCCAACGAATGTATAATAAAATTCGACATTGGTTAAAAAAAACAATTAAGTAACTCTTACAAAACATCAGGAAGTTAATTGCAAACGAATTAAACTCAGCGTTGACCAAAAACTAAAACAAGAAATTGAAGACTGTTTATCAATCAAAATGAATCATGATCCTGCAGAACCCTATTGAGACGCCGACCTCAAATCTCAAGGCACTCACTGCCGCTTTCTAAGTTTAATACGACGTTGGCTACAATAACAAATAGGTAAATAAACCAAATTTTCGATTATAGCAAATTTTTTGACAAGGCAACCCTGAGCCAATAATGTGGCGTAATAAAGACACGTAAGGCTTCGCCTCAATTTGCGTTGCACGCTGGCATCCCAGCGGGGCTGCCGTATCAACGAGTGTTTTATTACATCAATTTGTGCTTTTATTTTATGTATTCAATTGATTGCCGGTTAGCTATGAAATTAGTTGCTCGCTGTGTCAACGTCAAATGGTTCCGTGACCTAAATATTGCGTCTTAAGTGTTCTGAGAAAATATTTGAGACGACTTCTTTATTTAACAAAAAAATTGTCACTTACCATCTGGATCTAGACTGAAATACCCTCCGCGATAATTCCTACTAATCCATAGACACAGCCCACTGAGTTTCTCGCCGGATCTTCTCAGTGGTCGCGTTTGCGGTGGTAGATTCTGCGAATCACTGCTCTTGCTAGGACTAGTGTTAGCAAATTCGCTCAGGTTGAGCCCGTGAGCTCACTTATTCGTCCGCGTGTACCTGAAATATAGGAAGGATAAAAAAAGAAGGTAATTCGTAAGCGCTATGACATATTCTTTTCCGACCAGGCGTAAATGTAATCCTACGGAGTACGCAGTGGCGGTTCAATAACGCGACAACAACAAAAAAAATATGAAAATTCTAAACGTTTTTGGTTTTTGTGTAAAGAAAAATTGCGCATCTGATATTAAATTGGTACTGAACTTCTTAAGCGTTACGAAATATATGCCATCGCGCATCTTACAATATTGGGTACTAGTAAGTATTTTCGATCGGCACGGGTGGGTTGATTTCTGCCGCGCAACGTGGTGCGCTCCGATTCGGAGAATGGACCTATGCTTGATTCATTCGCGAAGCAGCTACTCTTGAGTTGCTAGGTCTTCTTCGGGGGCGCTGGGGTAGTTGTTAGCAAATCCTACCCCTGTTAGCTGAGTCTTGCTCGCCCATCTGCCCTGGTGAAACTGGAAAGGCCTCCGAGCCACCAGTAATACTTCAATCATAAAAAAATCCGTGCTGTTGATTCAATGAAGTCGAAAGCCTTCAATATAATTGATTAAAGATTTACATTAACCTTAATACAGCATGTCACTGTATAATTTTATCGGTCAGTGAGTACGATGGCGTATTCTATTACGCGTGTGAGGTATAATTTGAATTATGTTAAAATATACGAAACTCTAACAACTACAAGAACTACAAAAGCTCGTATGATTTGTGTGATTTAAAAAGTACATAATTTTCATTCAGTTGGAGTTTTTTTATTTATTTTTTTATTGCTTAGATGAGTGGACGAGCTCACAGCCCACTTGGTGTTAAGTGGTTACTGGAGCCCATAGACATCTACAACGTAAATGCGCCACCCACCTTGAGATATAAGTTCTAAGGTCTCATGTTTTAGATACAACGGCTGCCCCATCCTTCAAACCGAAACGCATTACTGCTTCACGGCAGAAATAGGCAGGGCGGTGGTACCCACCCGCGCGGACCCACAAGAGGTCCTACCACCAGTAATTAAGCAAATTATAATTTTGCGGGTTTGATTTTTATTACACGATGTTATTCCTTCACCGTGGAAGTCAATCGTGAACATTTGTTGAGTACGTATTTCATTAGAAAAATTGGTACCCGCCTGAGATTCGAACACCGGTGCATTGCTCAGCACGAATGCATCGGACGTCTTATCCGTTAGGCCACGACGACTTGCACGAGTTAATTCGGTTTTTATATTTTTTAGTAATAGCTGTAAGAATGGAACGGCTACGATGTATTAAGAAATACTAGTGGTCCCGCAGTAGTCGAAATACGACTATAATGAATTGAAATCATAAGCTTAAAAATTATTATGGTTCTATTGTCAAACACTATTATAATTCGATAATATAATCACAGTGTTCGCCAAAACTGCACTGTAGATAAATAACATTAAAGACAAACAATATTAATCTATTCTCAATTCGACCACAGACTTTATACAATAGCAAAAGTTTCACAATTGACAGCAAACACAGAGTATATTTTTGTGTATGTGTTGTGTCAAATACATGGTAGTGTGTGTAATGTTTTCTTTATTGATTTAAAGTATCTTTTATGCATTATTTAAAAATAATATTAGCATTGTGCACTCCTTCTCTATATTCTCTATAAGTGTGAGAAATTTCATACTCCTCCGTCCGTGCAATTTTCGTAAAAAGGGATACAAAGTTTTTGCTTCACGTATTAATTTATAGATGAATTTATAATTTGCGTAATTGCTGGTGGTAGGACGTCTTGTGAGTCCGCACGGGTAGGTACCACCACCCTGCCTATTTCTGCCGTGAAGCAATTATGCGTTTCGGTTTGAAAGGTGGGGCAGCCGTTGTAACTATACTGAGACCTTAGAACTCATATCTCAAGATTGGTGGCAGCATTTACGTTGTAGATGTCTATGGGTTCCGATAACCACTTAACACCAGGCGGGTCGTGAGTTCGTCCACCCATCTAAGAAATAAAAAATAAATAAATAAAATAAACAATATAATATGCATTTGAGGAATACTAAGAAGTCGTCATGGCCTAAAGGATAAGACGTCCGGTGCATTCGTATGACGTGATGCACCGGTGTTCGAATCCGGCAGGCGGGGTACCAATTTTTCTAATGAAATATGTACTCAATAAAAAATAAATGTTCACGATTGACTTCCACGGTGAAGGAATAACATCGTGTAATAAAAATGAAACCCGCAAAATTATAGTTTGCGTAATTACTGGTGGTAGGACCTCTTGTGAGTCCGCGCGGGTGGGTACCACTGCCCAGCCTATTTCTGCCGTGAAGCAGTAATGCGTTTCGGTTTGAAGGGTGGGGCAGCCATTGTAACTATACTGAGACCTTAGAACTTATATCTCAAGGTGGGTGGCGCATTTACGTTGTGGATGTCTATGGGCTCCAGTAACCACTTAACACCAGGTGGGCTGTGAGCTCGTCCACCCAACTAAGCAATAAAAAAAAAGCCAGTAATTAAGCAAATTATAATTATTTTTGCGGGTTTGATTTTTATTACACGATGTTATTCCTTCACCGTGGAAGTCAATCGTGAACATTTGTTGAGTACGTATTTCATTAGAAAAATTGGTACCCGCCTGAGATTCGAACACCGGTGCATCGCTCAGCACGAATGTATCGGACGTATTATCCGTTAGGCCACGACGACTTGCACGAGTTAATTAGGTTTTTATATTTTTTCATAATAGCTGTAAGAATGGAACGGCTACGGTGTATTAAGAAATACTAGTGGTCCCGCAGTAGTCGAAATTCGACTATAATGAATTGAAATTATAAGTTTAAACATTATTATGGTTCTATTGTCAAACACTATTATAATTCGATAATATAAGTACAGTGTTCACCAAAACTGCACTGTAGATAAATAACATTAAAGACAAACAATATTAATCTATTCTCGATTCGACCACAGACTTTATACAATAACAAAAGTTTCACAATTGACAGCAAACACAGAGTATATTTTTGTGTAGGTGTTGTGTCAAATACATGGTTCTTTATTAATTATTAATAAGTGTGTTCTTTATTGATTTAAAGTATCTTTTATGCATTATTTAAAAAAAATATTAGCATTGTGCACTCCTTCTCTATATTCTCTATAAGTGTGAGAAATTTCATACTCCTCCGTCCGTGCAATTTTCGTAAAAAGGGGCACAAAGTTTTTGCTTCACGTATTAATTTATAGATGAATTTATAATTTGCGTAATTGCTGGTGGTAGGACGTCTTGTGAGTCCGCACGGGTAGGTACCACCACCCTCCCTATTTGTGCCGTGAAGCAATTATGCGTTTCGGTTTGAAGGGTGGGGCAGCCGTTGTAACTATACTGAGACCTTAGAACTCACATCTCAAGATTGGTGGCAGCATTTACGTTGTAGATGTCTATGGGCTCCGATAACCACTTAACACCAGGTGGGTCGTGAGCTCGTCCATCCATCTAAGAAATAAAAAATAAATAAATAAAATAAACGATATAATATGCATTCGAGGAATACTAAGAACTTCCAAACATACATTATCTCAACAAATAAATGTACAGGCGATTTGTTGTCCAAAGCCTTCCTCCATTTATCACCGAAAAATATGTAAAATAAAATCCCGCTTACTCCGAAAAATAAATAAGCCTCTAGAAATAAAAGAAATGTTCCACTTTGTATTCGAAAGTTATCATTCTCAAAATACAATAAAAAAAAAAGAAAAGTAATAATTCCCAACTGTGTTTCATATTACACAGTGCATTTATTACAGTGACCAAAATTGGTGTTGAATTCCAAAAGTAATAAGTTTAATTTCTCGAATTACTGGGTACTTTCTTTGAAACGCTGGCTGGTCACCAAACCATAACGTTTGGTTAGCTCCGTGATAAACCGGCTAGCGCGAGTAGCGGTGGCTAGCAAACGCTAGGTATATGCGATATGGTGTATGCAGCAATCGCGAAATTGACAAAAATGGTTTGCGCTAATTATTATTTGCTATCGTAGAGCGTAAGAGAGAGAGAAGAGAAAAAAAGAGAGAGAGCTATCGTAAGTTACTAAATCTACAACTATATATCTATTCTATGTATATTCTATACATAATAAAGGTGGTGACAGACGCAAATTTTCCAGCAGTATACTCATATATATATTTAAAGGATTCAATTTTCAAACAGGCTTTTTAAGGTAAAAGTACCATAACGAAAATTGTCTACGGAATTCTTAAGAAGAAAATTGTGGATGCTACTTCGGCATCCTCGAGCTGTTGGTACTGGTTCCTTATCAGCCATCCCTGGTAGCAATGTCCATACACCCGGCTAACAGACATAGCTGTTTCTGACAAATTTTTTTATTGCCTTTGTAGGCAGACGGGCATACGGCCCACCTGATGGTGAGTGGTTACCGTCGCCCATGGACTTCAGCAATGCCAGGGGCAGAGCCAAGCCGCTGCCACAGGCCTCGTTTGAAGAAGGACATGTCATAGCGCTCGAGAAACACCGTGGAGGGGAGCTCATTCCAGAGCCGGATGGTACGTGGCAAAAAAAAGATCTCTTGAAACGCACTGTGGATGACCGCAGTGGCTCCAGGTAATATGGATGAACTCTACTCCGGTGGCGGGCGGTGCGATGGTAAAAACGAGATGCTGGTATCATCTCGAACAATTCCTCAGAGCACTCCCCATGGAACATACGGTACAAAATACAGAGGGAACCGAAGTCCCTCCGCAGACCCAGAGGCTCCACATCAAGCTATTAAATTTGGACGTGTCAGAAACACAAAACCCAGACTTAACGTACTACGTCTTTATAAAATTTCAATTCATTCGGTTCGATTGTTATACATATATACGATATAAATAAGAATTTCAATTCTTGTAGCCAACAATATCTTATTCGATTTGAAGTCAAACTTCCTAATCCTAGAACAAATAAATAAATTTTCTATTATTTAGTTAGATTTTGTAAAAAAGCGTATTTTGTTAGTTTTTTAAACTATTAATTATTTTTAATTTTTTAGTCGAATTTCAAAATTTTTTTCAATTTTATTATTATTAAATTGTCATCGGTCCTTAATAAATATACCAAATTTATAGTAAATCTGACGTTTTGAAGGAGTCAAAGTCATGTTCAAAGATTCCTTTACATACTAACATACATACATCTGATCCATTAACAGTGCTTTTAGGTACCTCAAGCACCGGTCACCGTCCTTGTCCAACCCGTCACTTGTGACAAAGGGATCGACGAGTAAATTAACCCATAGACGCAGCCCACTGAGTTTCTCGCCGGATCTTCTCAGTATGTCGCGATTCCGATCCGGTGGTAGATTCTACGAAGCACTGCTCTTGCTAGCACTGCACTGACCTACACGTCAAAGAGAAGCTGAAATAGCCTCTCAAGCCTATCAGCATAGGTATAAAAAAATAAAAAAGTATGTACGGCTTCTGTTATTTATTTTAAACTGTGTGCACGCCAATAATTTGCGAGGGAGACAGGCGACCTGTGCTCTGTAAGGACAGTTTTTGCGCTAACCGCCTTAATTGAACCGGGCCGACGCCAAACTCTAGTTACGAAGTTGGTTAATCAAGTCGTTTCCACTAGAAATAACCGGTTTTTTGTTTACGTTTGTGCTTCTTTGTTTTTGTTTTTATCGCCAACGAATGTTGACCGCAACTACGTTCTATCCTAGTATTAACTGCTGTCTGTTTTATTAAACGTCGGTAATAATGTAATCTATATATTAAATACGTGAAGCAAAAACTTTGTATCCCTTTTTACGAAAATTGCGCCGACGGAGGAGTATGAAATTTTACTAATTTATAGAGAATATAGAGAAGAAGTGCACAATGCTAATATTTTTTTTAATTAATGCGTAAAAGATACATTAAATCAATAAAATCCGTGGCCACGGGCTGTAGCCCGGTGGAGTGCGTCGCTGATAGGTATCCCCAGTTCCTCTGCTATTTGGTCCGACCATCGTTTGGGACCTCTACCCCTAGGCCTTTTTCCCTCTATTTTACCGGTCACCACAAGGCGTTCCAAATTGCTGGGATCCCTACGTGCAACATGACCAAAATACCGCAATATTCTTTGTAGGCAGATTGTGGATAGACGTTGAATCTTTTCTATTTTTAACTGCCTGAGAATAGATATGTTGGTGCGGCGGGCCGTCCATGGTATTCGTAGCATACGTCGCCAGCACCACATCTCAAAAGCGTCGATTCTCTGCCTATCTGCGGCTTTGAGTGTCCACGTCTCTGNCACCTCGTCGTCGGCTCAGCCCCTATCCGGCGCAGGTACTTCCCGAAGCATCCGTGCCCGGTCAGCACCTGCACCAGACGAAAGGTGAGACGTCCTTCGCCACGATTCACCCAGTCATCAAAGACCGGGTAAACCGCCTCGACGGTCCGTAGCCCCCACGTGGGGTTGGCCAATCGCCTCGACCACGACTCGAGCACGGCGGGACATTGCTTAGTAAGCTTTTGCATGGTACTTTGGACTGTTCATAACAGTACGACAGGGGACGATAGTAGCAGAGATGTGGCCAAGATTTACCGAATTAAATCGTGGTTGTTTCCAGGATAGTGTTATTCAAAAAACGACTGAATCCGTCGCATCACGCATTGACGTTGTACGACATGCCTTAGTTACGCGAGAACGTTATCTATACTTCTATACTAATATATAAATCTACAGTGGTTTATACGGATGTTCCGTTATAACTAATGAACAATGCATCCGATTGACTTGAAACTTGGTATCCATGTAGAAAATACATGTACTTAATGGACAGGCTAATATGTATATGAGTGTTGGACTCTCTACACCAGTTACGTGGGCGTTAATTATGAGAATATTTGGCGAAAAATAATAATGTTAATTTTAAATGCCCAGCGAAGCGGTCGGGTACGGCTAGTTATATTTAAACGTGTGATTTACTTTTTGTTATGATATCACTAGTTCGTTTCTGTGGGCGACGGTAGAATCGATGTTATGTGAGTGGAAACACATTTGCAAATGCGTGATCCGAAAACGAAATCTGTCGTCTGCTTTTTGTTCTGCGTGGATAAATGACTGTCTTATTATTTTTAGGATTTAGGGATTATTGGTGGCGTGGATTACAACCTGGACACCTTTCCAGTTTCTTACGTGAGGCCCAAAGCTCTTTTTTTATTTTTTTTATTGCTTAGATGGTTGGACGAGCTCACAGCCCACCTGGTGTTAAGTGGTTACTGGAGCCCATGGACATCTACAACGTAAATGCGCCACCCACCTAGAGATATAAGTTCTAAGATCTCAGTATAGTTACAACGGCTGCCCCACCCTTCAAACCGAAACGCATTAATGCTTCACGGCAGAAATAGGCAGGGCGGTGGTACCTACCCGCGCGGACTCACAAGAGGTCCTACCACCAGTAAAACCTCTTGTCGCCATCTAGTCAAAATAAGTTGAACTACGCCGACTTTTTTTTCCTACCTAAGCTGGATAGCCTTGAGAGGCTATTTCAGCTTCGCCCTAACGTTTGTAGGTGAGCTCACGGGGCTCAAACCGGGAGCGTTGCTAACACTGGCCCAGTAAGAGCGACCCACTGACAAGATCCGGCGAGAAACTCAGTGGGCCTACGCCCACAATATTTGATTATTAATTACCTTTATCCACGTAAAATACACTCTAAATCTGACTAAAGAAAGACAGGTCATAGCCCCAAGATAAAGATTAACTGTTTCTCTCGATGACTTTCGCACGTTGTCTATGACTTATATAATTAAAAAAAAACCACAAAACATTGACGTTTACAGCTGTTTACGCACACTACTCAATGAAGACAATGAAAATTATTCCAAAGAATATATAACAACATTCGACCTTGATAAAAAAAAAAAACAATTAACTCTTATAGAACATCAGGAAATTAATAGCAAACGAATTAAACTCAGCGTTACCTAAAAACCAAAACAAAAAATTTAAGGCCGCTTATCAATCAAAATGAATCATGATCCTGCAGAATCTTATTGAGACGCCGACCTCAAATCTCAAGGCACTTAGTGCCACTTTCTACGTTTAATACGACATTGGCTACAACAATAAATAGGTAAATAAACCAAATTTTCGATTATAGCTACATTTTTTGACAAGGCAACCCTGAGCCAATAATGTGGCGTAATAAAGACACGTAAGGCTTCGCCTCAATTTGCGTTGCACGCTGGCATCCCAGCGGGGCTGCCGTATCAACGAGTGTTTTATTACATCAATTTGTGCTTTTATTTTATGTATTCAATTGATTGCCGGTTAGCTATGAAATTAGTTGCTCGCTGTGTCAACGTCAAATGGTTCCGTGACCTAAATATTGCGTCTTAAGTGTTCTGAGAAAATATTTGAGACGACTTCTTTATTTAACAAAAAAATTGTCACTTACCATCTGGATCTAGACTGAAATTCCTTCAACGATAATTCCTACTAATCCACAGACACAGCCCACTGAGTTTCTCGCCGGATCTTCTCAGTGGTCGAGTTTGCGGTGGTAGATTCTGCGAAGCACTGCTCTTGCTAGGACTAGTGTTAGCCAATTCTCTCAGGTTGAGCCCGTGAGCTCACCTATCCGTCCGCGTGTACCTGAAATAGCCTTTTAGACTCCCACTAAATAGGAAGGATAAAAAAAAGAAGGTAATTCGTAAGCGCTATGACATATCCTTTTCCGACCAGGCGTAAATGTAATCCTACGGAGTACGCAGTGGCGGTTCAATAACGCGACAACAACAACAAAATTAGAAAATTCTAAACGTTTTTGGTTTTTGTGTAAAGAAAAATGGCGCATCTGATATTAAATTGGTACTGAACTTCTTAGGCGTTACGAAATATATGCCGTCGCGCATCTTACAATATTGGGTAGTGAGTATTTTCGATCGGCATGGGTGGATTGAATTCTGCCTATTTCTGCCGCGCAACAGTGGTGCGCTCCGATTCGGAGGATGGACCAAGCTTATGCTTGTCACGGTGGCTTATGCTACCAAGCTACGAGGATACAGAACGTGAATGAGGGCAGAAAATGTAACAAGAACCCGGTTCATTACCCGAGCATTCCCATAATAGGCTTTTGCCTCTTATCTACAAGACCAAACTGCTTCTCCACCTGCCAATAAATTACGTATACTCATAACGGTTCTCGTAATGATAATCGCCTTATCGACTACCCTAATTCTGATCACGCAGGAGCAAGTCACCGTCGTCGCCCTAGACACGTCCTTACGGATCCATCAGATCCAATAGCTCTTGCATTAGATACATTTAGCTCGTACAATAGGAGCAGGCTTAGGGATCCCGGTAACCGTACTCGTCGAACTCGGCAAAAAGTTCGACGTACAACCTAACCCATGCATCAGCCCGCTGAGTTTCTTGCCGGATCTTCTCAGCGGGTCGCGATTCCGATCCGGTTGTAGATTCATTCGCGAAGCAGCTACTCTTGAGTTGTTAGGTCTTCTTCGGAGGCGCTGGGGTAGTTGTTAGCAAATCCCACCCCTCTTAGCTGAGCCTTGCTCACCCACCTGTCCTGGTGAAACTGGAAAGGCCTCCGAGCCACCAGTAATACTTCAATCATAAAAAAGCCGTTCTGTTGATTCAATGAAGTCGAAAGCCTTCAATATAATTGATTAAAGATTTACATTAACCTTAATACAGCATGTCACTGTATAATTTTATCGGTCAGTGAGTACGATGCCGTATTCTATTACGCGTGTGAGGTATAATTTGAATTATGTTAAAATATACGTAACTCTAACAACTACAAGAACTACAAGAGCTAGTATGATTTGTGTGATTTAAAAAGTACATAATTTTCATTCAGTTGGATTTTTTTTTCTTTTATTGCTTAGATGAGTGGACGAGCTCACAGCCCACTTGGTGTTAAGTGGTTACTGGAGCCCATAGACATCTACAACGTAAATGCGCCACCCACCTTGAGATATAAGTTCTAAGGTCTCATGTTTTAGTTACAACGGCTGCCCCACCCTTCAAACCGAAACGCATTACTGCTTCACGGCAGAAATAGGCAGGGCGGTGGTACCTACCCGCGCGGACTAACAAGAAGTCCTACCACCAGTAATTACACAAATTATAATTTTGCGGGTTTGATTTTTATTATACGATGTTATTCCTTCACCGTGGAAGTCAATCATGAACATTTGTTGAGTACGTATTTCATTAGAAAAATTGGTACCCGCCTGAGATTCGAACACCGGTGCATCGCTCAGCACGAATGCATCGGACGTCTTATCCGTTAGGCCACGACGACTTGCACGAGTTAATTCGGTTTTTATATTTTTTCATAATAGCTGTAAGAATGGAACGGCTACGGCGTATTAATAAATACTAGTGGTCCCGCAGTAGTCGAAATTCGACTATAATGAATTGTAATTATAAGTTTAAACATTATTATGGTTCTATTGTCAAACACTATTATAATTCGATAATATAATCACAGTGTTCGCCAAAACTGCACTGTAGATAAATAATATTAAAGACAAACAATATTAATCTATTCTCAATTCGACCACAGACTTTATACAATAAAAAAAGTTTCACAATTGACAGCAAACAAAGAGTATATTTTTGTGTAGGTGTTGTGTCAAATACATGGTTCTTTATTAATTATTAATAAGTGTGTTCTTTATTGATTTAAAGTATCTTTTATGCATTATTTAAAAAAAATATTAGCATTGTGCACTCCTTCTCTATATTCTCTATAAGTGTGAGAAATTTCATACTCCTCCGTCCGTGCAATTTTCGTAAAAAGGGGCACAAAGTTTTTGCTTCACGTATTAATTTATAGATGAATTTATAATTTGCGTAATTGCTGGTGGTAGGACGTCTTGTGAGTCCGCACGGGTAGGTACCACCACCCTCCCTATTTGTGCCGTGAAGCAGCAATGCGTTTGGTTGTAACTATACTGAGACCTGAGAACTCATCTCAAGATCGGTGGTGGCATTTACGTTGTAGATGTCTATGGGCTCCGGTAACCACTTAACACCAGGTGGGTCGTAAGCTCGTCCATCCACCTAAGAAAAAAAAACTAAAAAAAAGAAACGATATAATATGCATTTGAGGAATAATTTACTATACTAGGATGAGGAATACTAAGAACTTCCAAACATACATTATCTCAACAAATAAATGTACAGGCGATTTGTTGTCCAAAGTCTTCCTCCATTTATCACCGAAAAATATGTAAAATAAAATCCCGCTTACTCCGAAAAATAAATAAGCCCCTAGAAATAAAAGAAATGTTCCACTTTGTATTCGAAAGTTATCATTCTCAAAATACAATGAAAAAAAAAAGTAATAATTCCCAACTGTGTTTCATATTACACAGTGCATTTATTACAGTGACCAAAATTGGTGTTGAATTTCAAAAGTAATAAGTTTAATTTCTCGAATGACTGGGTACTTACTTTGAAACGCTGGCTGGTCACCAAACCATAACGTTTGGGTAGCTCCGTGATAAACCGGTTAGCGCGAGTACCGGTGGGTAGCAAACGCTAGGTATTTACTGGTGGTAGGACCTCTTGAGAGTCCGCACGGGTAGGTACCACCACCCTGCCTATTTCGGCCGTGAAGCAGTAATGCGTTTCGGTTTGAAGGGTGGGGTAGCCGTTGTAACTATTGCCGTTGCATTTACGTTGTAGGTGTTAATGGGCTCCAGTAACCACTTAACACCAGGTGGGCTGTGAGCTCGTCCACCCATCTAAGCAATAAAAAAAAATGCGATGTGGTGTATACAGCAATCGCTAAATTGACAAAAATGGTTTGCACTAATTATTATTTGATATCATAGAGCGTATCGTAAGTTACTAATTCTACAACTATATATCTATTCTAAGTATATTCTATACATATTTAATAAAGGCGGTGACCGACGCAAATTTTCTAGCATTATATTCATATACATATTTAAAGTATTAAATTTTAAAACAGACTTTTTAATGTAAAATTATCATAATGAAAATTGTCTACGGAGCTCTTAAGAAGAAGATTGTGGATGCTACTTCGGCATCCTCGAGCTGCTGGTACTAGTTCCTTATCAGCCATCCCTGGTAGCAATGTCCATACACCCGGCTAACAGACATAGCTGTTTCTGACATATTTTTTTTAATTGCCTTTGTAGGCAAACGGGCATACGGCCCACCTGATGGTGAGTGTATACCGTCGCCCATGGACTTCAGCAATGCCAGGGGCAGAGCCAAGCCGCTGCCACAGGCCTCGTTTGAAGAAGAACATGTCATAGCGCTCGGGAAACACCGTGGAGGGGAGCTCATTCCATAGCCGGATGGTACGTGGCAAAAAAGATCTCTGGAAACGCACTGTGGATGACCGCAGTGGCTCCAGGTAATATGGATGAACTCTACTCCGGTGGCGGGCGGTGCGATGGTAAAAACGAGATACTGGTATCATCGCGAACAATTCCTCAGAGCACTCCCCATGGAACATACGGTACAAAATACAGAGGGAACCGAAGTCCCTCCGCGGACCCAGAGGGTCCACATCAAGCTATTAAATTCGAACGTGTCAGAAACACAAAACCCAGACTTAACGTACTACGTCTTTATAAAATTTCAATTCATTCGGTTCGATTGTTATACACATATACAATATAAATAAGAATTTCAATTCTTGTAGCTAACAATATCTTATTCGATTTGAAGTCAAACTTCCTAATCCTAGATCAAACAATAGTACGGCGTTTCGCGATCCATTAACAATGCTTTTAGGTACCTCAAGCACCGGTCACCGTCCTTGTCCAACCCGTCGCTTGCGACGAAGGGCTCGACGAGTAAATTAACCCATAGACGCAGCCCACTGAGTTTCTCACCGGATCTTCTCAGTGGGTCGCGTTTCCGATCCGGTGGTAGATTCTGTGAAGCACTGCTCTTGCTAGCACTGCACTGACCTACACGTCAAGGAGAGTACCTCAAGCACCGGTCACCGTCCTCGCCGAACCCGTCGCTTGCGACGAAGGGCTCGACGAGTAAATTAATCCGTAGACACAGCCCACTGAGTTTCTCGCCGGATCTTCTCAGTGGGTCGCGTTTCCGATCCGGTGGTAGATTTTGCGAAGCACTGCTCTTGCTAGCACTGCGCTGACCTACACGTCAAGGAGAAGCTGAAATAGCCTCTCAAGGCTATCAGCATAGGTATAAAAAAATAAAAATAAAGTACGGCTTCTGTTATTTATTTTAAACTGTGTGCACGCCAATAATTTGCGAGGGAGACAGGCGACCTGTGCTCTGTAAGGACAGTTTTTGCGCTAACCGCCTTAATTGAACCGGGCCGACGCCAAACTCTAGTTACGAACTTGGTTAATCAAGTCGTTTCCACTAGAAATAACCGGTTTTTTGTTTACGTTTGTGCTTCTTTTGTTGTTTTTGTTTTTATCGCCAACGAATGTTGACCGCAACTACGTTCTATCTTAGTATTAACTGCTGTCTGTTTTATTAAACGTCGGTAATAATGTAATAACAATAAAAACGCGATCAAATATAACACTTAGATTATATTATAATTATAGTATAGTGCTATAGTCACACTGTTAGCTCGTTCAATGATATTAAGCACCGGAAATTTATACTAATATATAAATCTACAGTGGTTTTTACGGGCGTTCCGTTATAACTACTGAACCATGCATCCGATTGACTTGAAATTTGGTATCCATGTAGAAAATACATGCACTTAATGGATAGGCTAATATTTATATGAGTGTTGGACTCTCTACATCAGTTGCGGGGGCGTTAATGATGATAATATTTGTGGGGGTGAGAAATAATAATGTTAATATTAAATGCCCAGCGAAGCGGACGGGTACAGCTAGTATCCAATATTAATAGTCGATGTAAAAACCATAACTTCTTGGTAACTGTGTTTTATTTTTTAATTGTAGATACAGAGATGATTTCTTTTTTTTTTCCTATTTAATACATGGTAGCCTAAGGGATTATTCCGACTTAGCGCAGACCGGTAGGTGATCTCACGGGCTAACCTTGAGAGAATTGCTAACACTAGCTCTAGCAAGAGCAGTGCTTCGCTGAATCTACTAGTGAATCGGAATCACGACCCACTGAGAAGATCCGGCGATTTCATTCAAAATTGCTCGGTGAGTCCTTGAGAACGTTTCAAAGATGTAATGATTAAAACGGCTCCCTTTGTCGGTCGTAAATAATCAACCGTTATAAATCTTCATTCGTCGACGCGGGCCGGCTTTAGGACCCCGCCTTTTTCATTTGGAGTCGGTTAAAAATATTACCGTAGAATCAAAGGCGAGGAAAAGACATTGGCTTAGAAATGCAATGAGCTAATCTGTGATTGCCTAGAAGTGTGGTTATGTTCTGGACTTTTAGGCGGGAACGCGGGGAATGAAGTTGTGTGATTTGTTTTATTTTGTCTATTTAGTGTTTCTCCAGGTTTAAATGTGTAATAAAGGTGGTTTATTAACTGTTTAATATCTGTGAAAGTGCACAAATGTGGGAAAGTGAAACAAAGCCGCTGGACGTAGCTTTTCGGGATCCTCCAAAAAGTCCACTGAAAAAATCTCAGTGAATGACCACCATTTTACTGACATTATATTTCATCCCATATCATCTCATCTCATTTCATTTCATTTCATCTCATTCTTCATCTTCATTTCATTTCACTCCATATTATCATTTTTCATAAAATTAAGAATATAAATTAAAATAAGACTTAACTTAAAGGTCTTAGTTACCAGGTCATAAAATCCCTTAAAAAAAAGGTTATGTTCTTGTTAGGGGCGTGATCTACTCTATATTTTAGAGACTTCATAATCCAGTAATACTTTTTAATTTTTTTTATTACTTTAATGGGCTGACGAGCTCACGACCCACCTGGTGTTAAGTGGTTACCGCAGCCCATAGATATTTACAACTTAAATGCCACCTTGAGATATGAATTCTAAGGTCTCAGTATAGTACAAAGGTTGCCCCAAACTGAAACGCATTACTGCTTCACGGCACAAATAGGCACGGTGGTGATACCTACCTACGTGGACCAGTAAGTACTATCGTGTATCTGTAACAAAAAAAAGTCTAAAAGCTTTACGGACGAAGGTGACACCTTCGACCGCAAACAAGCTTCGTTCAAGCTCTCATCAAAAGTTCGACGAATCAATTACGAAGTTCCGTTTCTTGGTGCTTTTACTTCTGACAACCAAAATAATGTAAACATAAGTCCGTCTCAACTTGTCGAGCCATTTATCTGGATCGATCTTTCGAGATATCTTGCTTCCGTTCAAATTGTAAATAAGAAACGTTTCTAATTACGTCATGTCAGTTTGTATCTTACAGAGATGTTACTCAAGGATCTATTAGTACTTGTGTAGTTAAAAGAAGTTTTTTTTTTAATAAATCACTCACGGTTTTCCGGCCCCAAATTATGTTTTTTTTTTTATACCAATCACGCCACGTTGGTCTGGTCCCGTGATAAGTTCGTAAAGAACTTGTTTTTTTATAATTGAAAGAGTACTGGTGGCCCGGAGGCCTTTCCAGTTTCACCAGGACAGGTGGGCGAGCAAAGGCTCAGCCAGGAGGGGTGGGATTTGCTAACAACTGCCCGAGCGCCTCCGAAGGAGACCTAACAACTCAAGAGCAATTGCTTCGCGAATGAATCTACTACCGGATCGGAATCGCGACCCACTGAGAAGATCCGGCGAGAAACTCAGCGGGCTAATGCATGGGTTAGGAAAAGAATTTGTGTTACAGGTACCAGATAATGGAAATAAATGTAAGATTTTTATTATACACATACATATATTTAATATTTTATACACCCATGACCCTGGAAAAGACATTTATATTTATCATACAAATATCTTCCCTTGGCGGGATTCGAACCCGCGACCACCTTGTGTAGTGACCATGTCACTTACCACTACACCAGACGGCCGTTCCCTGTGTTATGGATAGCAGATATTGACATACATACTTTTTTATTTTTTATTGCTTAGATGGGTAGACGAGCTCACAACCCAGCTGATGTTAAGTGATTACCGCAACCCATGGACATCTATAACGTAAATACGCCACCCAACTTGAGATATAAGTTCTAAGGTCTCAGTGTGGTTGCAACGGCTGCCCCACCCTTCAAATCGAAACGCATTACTGCTTCGCGGCAGAAATAGGTAGGGTGGTGGAACCTACTCGTACGGACTCACAAGAGGTCCTACCACCAGTAATTACGCAAATTATAATTTTGCGAGTTTCATTTTTATTACATGATGTTATTCCTTCACCGTGGAAGTCAATCGTGAACATTTGTTAAGTACGTATTTCATTAGAAAAATTGGTACCCGCCTGCGGGATTCGAACACCGTTGCATCGCTAGATACGAATGCACCGGACGTCTTATCCTTTAGGCCACGACAACCTCAAACTATACTTATATATGTTCAAATGTATATGAAGGAAATTGGCCGGTTATTATAATGATTTATCTTCGCAACAACACTAAGGATATCCACTATCCTATACCCGGATTTATGATATCTTGAAATTCAAATATAGGGTATATTTGAAGATTTCGCTATCTCGTACACCAGAGCCTGACAGTAACGAGATATTTTCGTGCACAGGTCGACCAACTCGACTCTCAAGTTTCGTGTTCCACTATACCCAAAGCTGCTCAAAGCTCGTACCACAGCCACGAAAGCTTAAATAATACAGGAAGACGCGAGAACTTTGTTGCTGTGGCCCGTTCACAGATAAAATGACAGTCAATTGGATTTTTCGACATACCCTTTGAAGATACAGTAGTTTTGACGGTAGACAGCGGCTTGGCTCTGCACCTGGCATTGCTGAAGTCCATGGGCGATGGTAACCACTTATCGTTATAGATAATAGATAAGAAGTAAAATAAATCATTTTGCTATTGATTACAATATAATTAGGTACAATAAAAACTTTTAAAAGCACAATTGTTTTTCATTTATTCTTTTCAATAGTTGTTCAATTATTGTTCACGATATCTCGAGATTCGTCTTCACTGTCTAATCTCATGTGCGTTGCGAGAAGTAGGCAACACGCCCCCTCACCCCTGTCGCCACCGAAGGCGCGGCCAACTAGTTACGCGCGCACTATAATTCACTGAAAATTATCACCTACCAACTCCCTGTAGTGATTAATATAGGAATAAAAAAATAATATAATAATAAATAACAGTCCAATATTACAGGATTTGTTATGTAATATTACAACGTCATTTTAACTCTTCTGATAATTACTTAGAAAAGTTACCTTGTATAATAATATGTATGAGTCTACACACTCTCTTATCTGCCAGACCAAGATAATTTACTGATGGTAGAAGATAAGATAAAGAAGATTACTGGTGGTAGGACCTCTTGTGAGTCCGCGCGGGTGGGTACCACCGCCCTGCCTATTTCTGCCATGAAGCAGTAATGCGTTTCGGTTTGAAGGGTGGGGCAGCCGTTGTAACTATACTTGAGACCTTAGAACTTATATCTCAAGGTAGGTGGCGCATTTACGTTGTGGATGTCTATGGGCTCTAGTAACCACTTAACACCACGTAGGCTGTGAGCTCGTCTACCCATTTATGCAAAAAAAAAAAAACGCTAATTGAAAACATTACAGAGCTAAGGCAAAGCTTTTAATAAGCCTCTTTATTCGACATCAACCATTTCAAAATTACTTGCTCGGTTTATCAGAGAAAAGCTCATTAAACAGGAGCTTTAACATATATTGTGTTACTCTACAAGTTCGAAGTAATGCAGACCCTAATAGGCTTTGACAACGTGAATCAAATGGCCAATTATAATACCACCAAATACCTGTGAGCATTGTGACGGCTACCCTGTAATTAGCGTCTGAGATTGTCATTTATTTGCAAATTTGTGTTCGAGATTAGTGAATTCATAATGACTACTGACAAATACATCCTCATTTTTTTCCTTCCTGAATGTCCTTACTAAATTATCTCTTCTTCAACCCGTCTCCACCCAATGCTGAGTGAAGGTCTCTTCATATACACTCTACCAGCCATTTTTACCAGGTCATTGGTCCACCTCATTGGTTGTCTCCCACATTACAACATCCATTACGAGGTCTCCACTTCAGTACTTTGCTGCCCCAGCCATTGTAAATGTGACGACATATGAGTCGTCTATTATCAAATCAAATCAAATCAAATCAAATCAAAAAATTTTTATTCAACATAAATGAAAGTACATACTTGTTGAACGTCAAAAGAACTACTATCAAAGGAGGCAATCTGTGCATTTGGACAAAAAAATGTTATTGATATGTCGATACAGATTGATTTGAATATAATCGTCTCCTTCAAAGAATACGGTTCAAAACCTGCATTAAATAAAGGTTAATACTTAACCTGTTATTTATCTAAGATGTCGTTCAGAAGAGTTTTGTGACTGCCAATGGAATACAAAATCAATAATTCGTTTTTCTGATTTACCAATAATTGTCCAAAAGTCACATTGCCGGCTTTGATAATAGTCGACTCATATGTAGCTTACTACATTATCTATTTTCATTTTTGATGGGATATGTTTTAGGCGGTATTCATTTGTATAGAAGCGTTACGTGAAATATACAAAAGCTAATATAGAGTACGGCCTCATTAGCTATTGACGTTGGAAACGTAGAGACCCCAGCAATTACGTAACATAGAGTACCCGGCGATGTAGTCACGCTGTTGTACAGGCCAAATCGTGAGAGCAAGTTTTTTTATTTTTTATTGCCCGAGCAGGCAGACGAGCGTTCGGCCCACCTGATGGTAAGTGGTTACCGTCGCTCATGTGTTAAAATAGGTATAGCGTACCTATGAGCCGGCAGTTTGTTCAAGTTTGTTCGGGAACGGGCGAGTGTGCAGACCGTTACAAGAAAACTAACACGCTATAATATTTAATGACAATTTATTTATAAACCAATGCGAAAATGCTTTACATTTATTCTGATTATCAATATAATTAGAGATTAGAAAAAACTCACACACCGACCCACAAAACCACGGCGAAGGAAGTGACAGAGAGAATTGACAGCCAGTGACAGCTATTCTCAATAAATTTAACATTATGTAAGGCTCATGCCTTTTAGCTCATACAGCCAATTTATACTTATAATGGAATGAATAGAATAAATAATATTTCTAACATCATGGACGTCAGCAATGCCAGGGCAGAGCCAAGCCGCTGCCTACCGCTTAATACTCTCCACAAGAAGAAAGTAAGTTCGCATTTTTTTCTCCAACAATCGGAAATCATAAAACAATTCCTTTTTACATAAAGACATCGCAGTTCCCGAGAATAACAAAATTTAATTAAAGAAATTAATAGAGCTAGCTGAGGGAGACGTCAAAATGTCAGATTGACATTTGCAAGGTTCTCGAAATTGTCGGTTCGAGTCCTTTGAAAGCTCGCGAACCGTGGAAAGTTGGCCGCGAAACTTGGAAAGCTCTGTTTGAGGCTGCGGTTTCATCGGCACCGTTGAATTATGTCCTCATGATTAAATTTTGAGGTTATGTAATCAAGGAGCTTAAAGCTTAACAGCATCTAATGTACAAAGTTTAGGTTCGACGTTTGCGTTGTGTGTTTCTTTCTTGCGTGGGCCGGTAAACGAGGTCACGGTCCATCTGATGTTAAGTAGTCACTGGATCCCATAGACATCACAACGCGGATGTCGCTACCCAAAACCACACATAAAAACTCGAGGTCTCATTCTCCTGCCCTTCTCTCAGTCACCTGGGGTCGGCGCAACATGTTTTCTCTTTNTTTATGTATATATATTTTTTTAATGTTTGATGTTTTGTTATTTTTAACCAACATTCCCTCATCGTTCACAGCGCTCCAGGCCTTTTTCACTCATATTCCACATCCTTACACACTTACAATAAGTTAGTTTTTTTTTCTACACTAGAAATTCCCTAGAAATCTTATATATGGCAAAACAATGTTTGCCGGGTCAGCTAGTCTTTATATAGATGCGTTACGTGAAATTTACAAAAGCTAATATAGAGTACGTCCTCACTAGCCATTGACGTTGGAACCGTAGAGACCCCAGCAATTACGTAACATAGAGTACCCGGCGATGTAGTCACGCTGATGTAGAGGCCAAATCATGAGAGCAAGTTTTTTTATTTTTTATTGACCGAGCAGGCATACAAGCATACGGCCCACCTGATGGTAAGTGGTTACCGTCGCTCATGGACGTCAGCAATGCCAGGGGCAGAGCCAAGCCGCTGCCTACCGCTTAATACTCTCCACAAACCCCGTTTGAATAAGGAAAGTAAGATCGCATTTTTTTTCTCCAACGATCGGAAATCATAAAACAATTCCTTTTTACATAAAGACATCGCAGTTCCCGAGAATAACAAAATTTAATTAAAGAAATTAATAGAGCTAGCTGAGGGAGACGTCAAAATGTCAGATTGACATTTGCAAGGTTCTCGAAATTGTCGGTTCGAGTCCTTTGAAAGCTCGCGAACCGTGGAAAGTTGGCCGCGAAACTTGGAAAGCTCTGTTTGAGGCTGCGGTTTCATCGGCACCGTTGAATTATGTCCTCATGATTAAATTTTGAGGTTATGTAATCAAGGAGCTTAAAGCTTAACAGCATCTAATGTACAAAGTTTAGGTTCGACGTTTGCGTTGCGTGTTTCTTTCTTTCGTGGGCCGGTAAACGAGGTCACGGTCCATCTGATGTTAAGTAGTCACTGGATCCCATAGACATCACAACGCGGATGTCGCTACCCAAAACCACACATAAAAACTCGAGGTCTCATTCTCCTGCCCTTCTCTCAGTCACCTGGGGTCGGTGCAACATGTTTTCTCTTTCCATACTCCTCTATCATATACCATTTTTCCGCTCACTCCCCTCTTATACATATCGTCTTTCACACAATCCATCCATTTCTTCTTAAGTCTACTTCTTCCTCTATATCCTTCCACATTCATAGTCAACACTCTCTTACCAACCTCACTTTCATCTCATCACATGTCCATACTATCCCAAACGCGTACTTCTCAACTTCTCTGTCACAGGTGCCACTTTCAGACTTCCTCTAGCATATTCATTCCGTATTCTATCCATTCTCGTTACTCCACACATTCATTGCAATATTCGCATTTCTGCCGCATGCAAAATGGCCTTTCATCCTTTCACTGGCTTAGTTCTATAGAAATCACGCAAATAATATTTATTTCGGCCATAATTTTTATCACACGATGTTATTTCCTCTTTTGTCGTGAAAATCGTTTTTTAAAGTTTGTTAAGCACGTATTTCATTACAAAAATTGGTACCTGCCTGCGGGATTCGAACATCGGTACTGTCACATCGCTCGATACGAATGCACCCGGCGTCTTGTCCGTTAGGCCACCACGTTTCCAAATACATAAAAACGAATGCAATAGCTTAGCAGGAGCATGTCATCGAACCTGCGTCATGAAATCAGAACTGTACACTTCGAAATTAAATTAATTATATTTTACAATTAATTAATGAAGTTACTAGCTTCGGTCCGCGGCCTCGTCCGCAACAATATACAATTTTATGTCAAAACATAAGACGATTCAGGAAACTAAATACGTAAGATAATTAGGTGAAAATACCCTACCTAAGGTACACACATACATACATTTTCTTTTTATACCTAACTAGCGACCCGACCTCGCTTCGCTTCGGAAACTGTAATTTATTATTGATTTCTCCACTATTTAATGGATGTTATTATACATATAAACCTTCCTATATCTATTAAAAAAACCCACATCAAAATCCGTTACGTAGTTTTAAAGATTTAAGCATACATGGGGATATAGGGATAGAGAAAGCGACTTTGTTTTATACTATGTGATAGTGTGATACTATGTGATAGTGATATATAAATTGGATATCAATTCGACATTTGGTTCATGGTAGATTCTGCGAAGCTGTGCTCTTGCTAAGGCCAGTGTTAGCAAATTTCAATCCAGCGAAAAGGTAGGGAAAAAAATCGGTGATAAATGTAATATATGTATGTAGGATGGCGAACTGGAATGAAACAATACTTTCTCAAGTGTTTCTTTCACAAGGAATATTATTTCTTTTCTTTATTATGGAACGTCTAACATCTGATTCTTTTTGATAACCTCTTGACATTGACAATTTAGTTGCACATTTCATATAGATTAAATATTAAGGGTATTTATTATCTGTGGACTAAACAAAAATAGTTTATAAGACTTTTTGGCGGGAACGCGAGGAGTGAAGCTGTGTGATTTGTTTTATTTTGTCTATTTACTGTTTCTTCGGGTTTAAATATGTAATAACTGTGGTTTATTAACTGTTTAGTATCTGTGAAAGTGCACAAATGTGGGAAAATCAAACAAAACCGCTGAACGCAACTTCTCGGGATCCTCCCAAAAAGTCCACTATAAAAGTCTCAGTAAATGACCACCATTTTACTGAGATTATATTTCATACCATATCGTCTCATCTTATTTCATTTCACTTCACTGCATATTATCATTTTTCATAAAAATAAGAATATAAATTAAAATAAGACTTGACCTAAAGGTCTTAGTTACCAGGTCATAAAATCCCTTAAAAAAAAAGATTATGACACAAATAAGCTAAACTATTCCGACATACATATATATATATGATTTCAAATATAAATTAAATACTTTTTTGTAAATTGATTGTATTAAATGTACTCATATTTATTTGAAGACAACAAATGCATCAACCTTTCACTCACCTTGAACCTAAGATTTCCCACAGGCGGCTCCGCGTAAGGTATTCCCTTGAAACTGTAGAATGTTCCTCCGTATTCATTCTTAACAAGCTCTCCTTCTAACAGACCTTCGCTTACGGAAACCACAACCATTCTCTATAGTTTCATAAGCGTCAAAACGATTACTATACTAACTAATATATTTGAACTGAATTATAAAGTTGTATAATATGCCGCTAACGACATAGTTGAGTTATTCACCACTGAGGCGTTAGAATTAAATAAACATTTTAATTGAACCAATGAAACGTATTGGATGGCAATGAGCCGACTCGCTTTATCTAGTAATTGGAATTTCGCTCGTAAAGCTTAAAGAGATGGGAACGGAATATTAAATAAACATTTATATAATTGCGTCAATAAAGGATTAATTTAATTTAAAATTTGTATCTCGAAAACATCATTAATAATCATCATTAATTACTGGTGGTAGGACCTCTTGTGAGTCCGCGCGGGTAGGTACCACCGCCCTGCCTATTTCTGCCGTGAAGCAGTAATGCGTTTCGGTTTGAAGGGTGGGCCAGCCGTTGTAACTTACTTGAGACCTTAGAACTCATATCTCAAGGTGGGTGGCGCATTTACGTTGTGGATGTCTATGGGCTCCAGTAACCACTTAACACCAGGTGGGCTGTGAGCTCGTCTACCCATATAAGAGACAACTATTAAATACCTGCTCTAACACTAAGACCAGACATGAGGGCTCTTGTAACCGTATCTAACCTAACCCATACATCAGCTAGATGAGTATCTCGTCTGATCTTCTTAGCGGGTCGCGATTTAGATGCATTTGCAAAGCTGTCTTTGGGCTACTAGGTCTAGTTAGGAGGCGCTCGGGCGGAGGTCAGCAAATTCTTCTTCTCCTCAACCCCTGCTCCTCCTGTCCTGGCCGGAAAGTCTCCGAACTAACAGTAATCCATTCCCTCTACAATTACTTGGCTTTGATATCGACCACAGAATTTTTATAGCCACTCACGGCTGGAGTTCCGCAAGGCTTTAGAAGTCGTTGTGGCCTAAAGGATAAGACGTCCGGTGCATTCGTATGTAGCGATGCACCGGTGTTCGAATCCCGCAGGCGGGTACCAATTTTTCTAATGAAATACGTACTCAACAAATGATCACGATTGACTTCCACGGTGAAGGAATAACATCGTGTAATAAAAATCAAACCCGCAAAATTATAATTTGCGTAATCACTGGTGGTAGGACCTCTTGGGAGTCCGCGCGGGTGGGTACCACCACCGCGCCGATTTCTGCCGTGAAGCAGTAATGCGTTTCGGTTCGAAGGGTGGGGTAGCTGTTGTAACTATACTGAGATGTTAGAACTTATATCTCGAGGTGGGTGGCGCATTTACGTTGTAGATGTCTATGGGCTCCAGTAACCACTTAACACCAGGTGGGCTGTGAGCTCGTCTATCCATCTAAGCAATAAAACATAAATAAAAAAAGGCCCCGTTCTCTCTCCGCTCCTATTTAGTTTATTTATTAACATCGAGATATTACTTATTATAATCTCGATGCTTATTAACGACATTCCCTGGTGGCGTTAACGTTTTGATTTCTAATGTATTTACGGTAACCACTTAACAAGAGGCAAACAGTGACCTCACGTACGCTAAAATAACTAAATATTTCACCACCTCTGTAATCCTGATACACTCATTCATAGCCCAACAACGAATGATTTAGTTGAGTCGATATTTATAGTAGACGCGATCCGAGAATCGTGTACGAACTATCTCGGGCATAAAACCTTGATTTGCAAATATATTGAATGCGAAAACGTACGACTATCTGGTCCCCTGCGCGGAACTATCTAAGGATAATGGAATGTGTGTTATAAGGGATAAACGGGTTGAATATTTCATATCGAGCGACCGATAATCAAATTAATTGGATATTTAAAATACAGTTCTCCTGGTCAATCTAGACCGTGAAAACTGTAATATTCTGTAACGCCGGTAAGAGTAACGCCATCTATAGCCAAATAGTCGAACGAATATCAAAGGATCTAGTAGCATCTAGAACGCTCGAGAAGTACAACGCCATCTATTGTCAGATAGCGGACGCACATTGTAGAATTGTCTGATTCGTTCTGAACTCCGTGCATGATATTTGCAGCATTCTTCTTAAACATAATAAAACAATTACAATCACAAAAATATATATAAATCGTAAAAGTACTTTTAATTAGGCATATATAGGCAAAATAGGCAGAGTAGTGGTAGCTACTAGGTAGTTCCGCGAATGATAATTAAATTAGGCCACAACGACGGCATGATTAAAACGGCTACCATCTATATAGCTGACAAACTAATCCTTACAAACCATTAGGTTACTTAACTGTGAAGTTAATACTAATTAATGCTAAATAATTAAAGCGCAGAAATCATAATAAACAGCCAGACAACTCAAATACTGAAGTCGTAAATCAATTAGGCTTAATCTTGTTTAAGAAAATGGTCTATTGTTGACTTTTTGATTACTATTAAGAGCAGGCGAGATTACCCGTGATGTTGAGTTACCGGCCAGGGGCAACCGTGCCTTAGCCGCATAGAATCAATGAAGACCCGTCATTACGGATCCTCCCGATCCATTAACGGTGCTTTTAGGTACCACGAGCACCGGTCACCGTCCTCGTCGAACCCGTCGCTTGCGACGAAGGGCTCGACGAGCGAATTAACCCACAGACACAGCCCACTGAGTTCCTCGCCGGATCTTCACAGTGGGTCGCGTTTCCGATCCGGTGGTAGATTCTGCGATGCACTGCTCTTACTAGGGTCAGTGTTAGCATCCCTCCGGTTTGAGCCCCGTGAGCTCACCTACTAGCTAAGATTACGCTGAAATAGCCTCTCAAGGCTATCAGCTTTGGTAGGAAAAAAAAGGGAACGTATGGACCCCAGCAATCACGTAACATAGAGTACCCGGCGATGTACTCACGCTGATGTAGAGGCCAAATTATGAAAGCTAAGTAAGTTCGCATTTTTTTTCTCCAACAATCGGAAATTATAAAACAACTCCTTTTTACACATACGTATTAGAGACGAATGGTGTTGAATCTATAGTTTTGTATCTACGTAGTTCACCGTTGTTAGTACACAGCCTAATAACATGTAATTTTCGATGTTAATAATTGTGCAACCAATACTTGAATAGAATTAATTTGAAGAGGTAACTTCGATAAACTTCTAGAATTATCCATGAAGCTCTGTGCTTGTTGGTATCTATATAGCAATACGTGAAGCAAAAACTTTGTACCCCTTTTTACGAAAATTGTGCAGACGGAGGAATATGAAATTTCCCGAGCTTATAAGAACTAGCGACCCGCCCTCGCTTCGCTTCGAAAACTGTAATTTATTATTGATTTCTCCACCATTTAATGGATAATATTATACACATAAACCTTCCTCTTCAATCACTCTATCTATTAAAAAAAACTGCATCAAAATCCGTTGCGTAGCGTTGTTTAAAGATTTAAGCATACATAGGGACAGACAGATATAGGGACAGAGAAAGCGACTTTGTTTTATACTATGTACTATGTAGTGATATAGAGTAGGAATCCAGAATGCTATTTTTTTTTATTGTGCGTTTATAATACATTAAATCAATAAATAAAAAATTACACACACTAATAAGTATTTGACACAGACACACATATATACATATTCTTTGTTTATTGTAAAATTTTTGTTATTGCTTTTAGTCTGTGGTCAAATTGAAAAGAGTTTAATATTATTTATCTTTAATATTATTTGTCTATAGTGTAGTCTTGGCGAAATCTGTGATTACAGAAGTATAAAAATTTTTGACAATAGAACCATAATAATGTTTTAAATTATAATTTCAATATTTATTGTCGAATTTCTACTATTGCGGAAACACTAGTATTATTTTAAATGTTATGAATTTAACCCATTGATCGATTTAGGACTAAAGTATCAAATTAGACTAATTTGAAAATATTTTTCTTTTGTTGCAGATGAGTCTGGGATACCATTAAGATAGAACGAAATATTGGTGAGTGCAAATAAATTATTCTAAAAAAAAAAAAAAAAATTCTCGTCGTACAATTTTTTGGTGGCGCATTTACGCTATATATGGCTATGGATTCCAGTAACCACTTAACACCAGGTGGGCTGTCCAGGAGCTCGTCCACCCATCTAAGCAATAAATAAAATAAATAAATAATAAATGTAAGCCGCTACTGGAGGTTATGGAGATTCAATTCAATTATTTCTAGTATATGGTTCAACCACCACCAAATCAAAACGCGATAGTCCTTCGTGTCAGATATAGGGAGAATGGCAGTACCTATCCGCGCTAAATTATAGAACAACACAGGTTTTCCGAAATATCAGGAGAGAAGTTGTCGAAAGTAATTTTTCGTTTCAGCTTTTGTTTAAATAATCTCACACTTGACGCACATAATTACAATATAATATATAAAAGCTCCGGTTTAATGGGCGAGCTTTTGTCTGATATTCTGAGCCGGTAATTCGGAAACGCTTAAATATTGAATGACGGAGGATATTAAGCGCTTATGGTAAATTTAACGGTGGACTGCGGCTGCCATTAATGATGTTGGCCTTTTGAGAATACGCCAATAGGAAGTTCGGTCTTTTATTCACGACGAAAATGGTCGGTGGAAGTTAACGAAGGAGGTAAGATTTTTCACAATTTTCCCATACCTAATCGCAGGTAGCCTAAGGTATTCCACCTCTGTAAGGTTTGGTAGGTGAGCTCACGGGGCTCAGCCTGGGAGGACTTGCTACCACTAGCCCTAGCAAGAGCAGTCCTTCACTGAATCTATCACCGGATCAAAATCGCGACCCCTGATCACTGAGAAGATCCGGCGAGAAACTCAGTAGTTTGTCTTTGGGGTTTCTACCAGGTCGTGTTTTTGCATGGTCGGAAAAACAATAAAAACTACCTTCGCTAATCTTTATATCTAAGGTATATATATAAAAATGAATTGCTGTTCGTTAGTCTCGCTAAAACTCGAGAACGGCTGGACCGATTTGGCTAATTTTGGTCTTGAATTACTTGTGGAAGTCCAGGGAAAGTTTAAAAGGTTAGATAAATATGAAAATGCTCGGAATTAAATAAAATTAACAATTTTGTTTTTCCTTTGATGTGTCCCCCGTCGGACGGATTCCTTTTGTTTGTTGAAGTGAAACTTCCTTATCGGCGTTGGAAAAAAATTTACCGTCACATTTTTCGGTTACGCGTCACATTTTTCCGTTACGCGCCATCTGTTTTGTATTCATGTCTATGATAATAAAATCCTTTTGTTTAAACTTTATCTAATTTAACTTTTTTGTATTCATGTCTATGATAATAAAATCCTTTTGTTTAAACTTTATCTAATTTAACTNGTCTTGAATTACTTGTGGAAGTCCAGGAAAAGTTTAAAAGGTTAGATAAATATGAAAATGCTCGGAATTAAATAAAATTAACAATTTTGTTTTTCCTTTGATGTGTCCCCCGTCGGACGGATTCCTTTTGTTTGTTTTAAGTTTATTTTATATAAAAGTTTAGGTCTTTTATTTATCGGTTGAGGTACTACGAAGTCTGCCGGGTTAGCCAGTATTATATATATTTCTTCTGTGCGTGCGTTTGTCACTGAACTTCTCCTAAACGGCTGGACCGATTTGAATGATTTTTTTTTGTATGCATTTGAGTGGCGCCCTGGATGGTTAAGATTCACAAATCAGTCCGGCAGATGGCACTGCAGTCGGTATCTAGGTTATTTATCTTTCCTAGAAATAATTAATATTATGGCAAAACAACGTTTGCCAGGCCAGCTGCTAGTCTATATACTATTAATATTATAAAGAGGAAAGATTTGTTTGTTTGTTTGTATTGAATAGGCTCCGAAACTACTGAACCGATTTCAAAAATTCTGTCACTGTTTGGAAGCTACAGTATTCCCGAGTGACATAGGCTATAATTTTTTTTGAAAAAATTTGGGATCCTTACGAAACCTCCAATAATGTAACCCAAAGTGTAAAAAAATTACCTAAAATAATCTTTACATCGCGTGCCCTGCGAAAACTATTGATGATAGAATAAAATAATGCACTACGACTTTGTAGAACACATTATTATTTACAAAAAGTGTCGCGACAGCATATATGTCTAACTATTATAGTTATGCCGCAATAAGTGTTCTTTTATTTTAAAAAATAAAACAGAATAAATATCGTTGAAATTTTTGTTAAAGACTCGAGCGGAGTCGGAGCGGGCCGCTACTTTTTTTATAAATTTAGCTTATTAAAGATTTTGTGTAAAACCGACCGAGTCACGTATCCATATTTAATTAGCGAAAAGGCTTCAATGAATTCTTGAGAAGTTTTCATTGTAGCCTTTTCGAAATGAGACATCGTTTTTTTTTTTTTTTTTGTAGAGCACGAGAGGTTCTTATCGCGTTGACGCAGTAATTTCATTGTTCGTTTGATCATGTACTTCTAGACCGCGACCTGTCAGGGCACGCGTAATGATAACCGAATTATAGGGTTGTCACTTAATTTTTTTAATAAAACAAATTTTGAATTATTATATTAATGCGATAGTGAATTTGTTTGTAACGCTTTCACGTGTTACTCGATCGATAGTCATGAAATATTACTAACACGTTTGTCAGGGGAAAAGGGTTTAGAACATTATACTTTTTTTTAAAAATGAAACGAGCAAAGCCCCTCGCAAAAGCTAGTTTTTTTTTTCAATATTATAATTTTTCCAATAATTATTTCGTGGATTTTTTTATATTGTATTAGTGAGTGTTCAGCTCTCAGTTCTCGCCTCTCTGGTGCTTAATATGGAAAATCTTAGATACTAAAATGGGTATTCCAACTCCCACCTGATTTTTGTATAGATCTCCTACGAGGAGCATGACAGATATGATAAGTCAGTTTATACAGCACCACGACTCTCCCAGCCTTCAAACCGAAACGCATTACTACTTCACGGTAGAAATAGGCAGGATGGTAGTACCTACCCGTGTGTGCTCACCAAATGCCTTCCCTCCTCCTTCAGTCGATCACTCATTGCTGAACATCGTGATGCGCCCGTCTGTGATCTTTTTTGTAATTTGTAGCCACTTTGTGACCGGTAAAGTAGAGGGAAAAAGGCCTAGGGGTAGAGGCCCCAAACGATGGTCGGACCAAATAGCGGAGGAACTGGGGATACCTATCAGCGACGCACTCTACCACGCTGCAGGGCGGGATCGATGGAGACAGTTGGTTGACGAAATCGGACGGAGTCACGATCCTCAGCAGCGAGGAACCGATCGGAGAGAGAGAGCCACTTTTGTCGGTCAGTGCCACAGTGAAGTGCTTGGCTCAGAGTCATATCCAGACACTAGGATACTTGGTCACTCCATCTTTTTCGGCTCCGATCTCTGGATCGTCTTCCTGCCCTACCTAATGTCCTACCTAAATGCCCTACCACCAGTAAAAAGTAGTTACCGCTACAACTCCATTCCTCGTATAACAGCGGTAGGACGTTTTACAAGAATTGACGGGTATTTCTTCATCGTCGTGTCCAATTCTGGCTGGTTTACACAGCCGTTGCTTCTATTTCAGGCTTGGCAGCCTTGGCAACTGCCTTCCACTTGTGACGTCACTACGGTATTGACGTCAATCTGGCCAGAATTACGGTTATTTTAACCAACAAATCTAATATCTTCAAACAAGCAATTCTTATATATAAATATATATAATCTGAATCTCCATCGATCGGCTCCAACGATTTTCATAAAATTTAGTATACAGGGGATTTCGGGGGCGATAAATCGATCTAGCTACGATTTATTTTCAGAAAATGTTGTTTTCTTGGTCTAACCTTAAACCAAACACTCATTAGCTTCGGGTTGCTTAACAACGCCATCTGCTGAAGTAGCTTTAATGTTATTGTGTCTTTAAAGCAGTTAGTTGCTTTCAATTAAGAAAAATAGTATTATTATTTGCCAATAGATGTCGTGAAGAGTCATATTTTTCTGTTTAAGTGGCAATATTGGGTTACCCAAACGCCACCATTTTGTTATTTTCTTTAAATAAAAAAAAGGGTGCGTGTACTTATGTACGCGCGTAAGAAGTTATACTTTTTTTTTTTTTTTTTTTAATATTAAATAATTTTTAATAATAAATATTTAACGTTAATAATTTAATAATAATTAATTAATTAATTAAAGAATAATTTTGTCATTTATATTACTAAAACATGAATGCTAATAACACTTTTTTTACGAGTGTACATGCGCGAAAGCTCACCTGCGGCTATATTCAGACTCGCCAAGTTACGTCGGTCGTATTGTAATGAGCAATTTAGTGGGCAACTTCATTCTGTTAATTTTGTGTCACGGTGCGCGCGCATCGTAAAATATCACTCTCATAAATTTTTCATAACGCGCCTAAGAAGTATAACTTCAAAAATAAGTTTATGTTTAAGTCGATTATCGATATAGTTGATTATTGAAAACACGAATAAGATAAGATTTCTAAAAAACACAATTTATTTTTAATACCACAGGTCATCCACAGGTAATCATATAATTATTCACACAGCCCTATAGTGTACCGGCGACCGTCTTTTTACCTAAGACCCTTTGTCAGGACCGCGCAGAACGCGCGAGATAATTACAGCGAGCCCCAAGCTCTCGGCTGACTCAAACTTCGCTTCGAAATCCGGGTACTCGTTTTAAAATTTCCAAGTTGTTATTAAAAAACGAACGCGATGTCCTTTTGTTTACGAAAAAAAAAAACCTTCTTCGAGACATTTTAATATTTGATGTTTTAATTTCAAGCCTTTGAGAGGCGAAGGCGCCTCCAGGACTTAGTCTTTTGTGATACCGTAAGCATTATTTTGTTCTTTTTTTTGTGACCTCAAAGTTAAGACGGCTTGTGTACTCTTCGCGACGCAACTTTTTTATTTTTTATTGCTTAGATGATTGGAAGAGCTCACAGCCTACCTGATGTTAAGTGGTTACTGGAGCCCATAGGCATCTACAACGTAAAAGCCACCCACCCCGAAATTTTAAGTTCCAAACTCTGCGTATATTTACAACGGCTGCTCCACCCTTCAAATCGAAACGTAATACTGCTTTACGGCAGAAATAGGCAGGGCGGTGGTATCTATCACCAGTCAAAACTGTGCCAACTGTGCCAGTGTTCAAATCCCGCAGAAGAAGCCATACTTTTTAAAAAAAATTAAATACGTAACTGGAGGTCCACTATTGACTTTCACAATGAGGGACTAACATCGTTCAATGTAAAATGCGAGCACACAATTGAAAAATAATTACGGAGTCACGATCGATGAAGGAAGGTTAAGGAAAAGGAATATTAAAAATGCACCTCTATATAGAGGCTTGCGGACAGTACTTAATGGTAGGCAGCGGCTTGGTTCTACTCTTGGCATTGCTGACGTCCATGGGCGACGCTAAACACTTACCATCAGATGAGCTGTAGCCTCATCATCGTCTGCCTACAAAGGCAATAAAATAAAGATAGACTTTGATAAACCCTCATAGAGATTATGATAAAAAAATCGAACACGTGTAATTGTAATATAGAAGGTATTCCGAGAGACTTCAAAGTTGGCGCTTCCATTAATTAGACTACGCAGAAACAACGTTTCAATTACAAACACAATACGGTAATCGACATTTCCATTATTGCTTGAACGATCTAAAGTTGGAAAATCGTTTGCTGCTGATACGAAAATTACGAAGTATTCGAAGCATCGCCAAAAGGCATAAGTTTGATCAAACGTTTTGCTTTAGGCTTGTGGAACCTCACTTTCAGAACCTGGTCCCTGGTTTGTTGAGGGTGGCCGGTGCGTTAAGCCGGCTTCTGCCCAACGTCGGGGGGCCTGACCAGGCGACGCGCCGTCTCTATACGAGGGCGGTGCGATCAATGGCCCTATACGGGGTGCCTGTGTGGGGCCATTTCCTGGCCGCGGGGGTGGCGAAGCTGCTGCAACGGCCGCAACGCACCTTCGCGGTCAGGGTCATCCGTGGTTATCGCACCATCTCCTTTGAGGCGGCGTGTGTACTGGCTGGGACGCCGCCTTGGGTTCTGGAAGCGGAGGCGCTCGCCGCTGACTATTAGTGGCGGGCTGACCTTTGTGCCCGGGGCGTGGCGCGTCCCAGCCCCAGTGTGGTCAGAGCGCGGAGGGCCCAATCTCGGCGGTCCGTGCTGGAGTCATGGTCCAGACGGCTGGCTGATCCTTCGGCTGGTCGTAGGACCGTCGAGGCGATTCGCCCGGTCCTTGTGGATTGTGTGAATCGTGACAGAGGACGCCTCACTTTCCGGCTCACGCAGGTGCTCACTGGGCGTGGTTGCTTCGGTGAGTTCGTGCACCGGATCAGAGCCGAGCCGACGGCAGAGTGCCACCATTGTGATTGCGACTTGGACACGGCAGAGCATACGCTCGTCGCCTGCCCCGCATGGGAGGGGTGGCGCCGTGTCCTCGTCGCAAAAATAGGAAACGACTTGTCGTTGCCGAGTGTTGTGGCATCGATGCTCGGCGACGACGAGTCGTGGAAGGTGATGCTCGACTTCTGCGAGTCCACCATCTCGCAGAAGGAAGCGGCGGGGCGCGTGAGAGACGCACAATCCCACCGCCGTCGAGCAGGGGCCAGGGAGGCGGATTTCGCCCAAGCCCTGGCCCTCTAAGTGTTTCGGGTCCCCCCCACATGTCGATCTGGGGACCGGCGAGGGGGGCCTAAGAAGACGACGTGCAAGCTGCTCTGCACGCGTTTTACGCAAGAGCATCCGGGTGATGGAAGGCCGACTTTCCTCGACCCACGCTGGTTCTGGTCCAGCGGGGTATTCCGTAGGATAGCTCACTCTAACCGGCGCCATCTAGGCGAGCTTCGGATAGCCTGCCAACCGAGAGGGCTGGTGGTCGTGGCGCCGACCGCCGGAGAGATATGCTCCGCACTAAACGCTTCACTTTCCCCCCTTTGCCTCTTCATGAGTTCTGTCTCATGCGAGGTTTGGACGTTGGTTGTTGAGCGACAGTCAGTTCAGTAGTCAGTTCGACTCTGACATGCTCCGCCCTCTATCCCCAGTGGAAGGCGGAGAAGTCCGGGACGATTTCCTCCTGACAAAAAAAAAAAACGCGAACCATTTGAATTTAAACCTTTTCTAAAAAGAATGTAGACACGGCATTGGTAAAACGGCATTACCCTTAACTCATCATTATCACTACCGACAGAAACTACCGGGAAGATAGTGCCGGTTCTATCTGGAATAAATTTTTTTTTTTATTGCATAGATGTGTGAACGAGCTCACAGCCCACCTGGTGTTAAGCGGTAACTGGAGCCCATGGACATCTACAACGGCTGCCTCATCCTTCAAACCGAAACGCATTTTTTTTTATTGCCTAGATATGTGGACTAGCTCACAGCCCACCTGGTGTTAAGTGGTTACTGGAACTCATAGACATCTGCAACGTAAATACGCCACACACCTTGAGATATAAGTTCTAAGGTCTCAGTATAGTTACTGCTAGTGTTAGTATACTTTAAGTTAGTATACTGTTTCAGGGCAGAAATAGGCGGAGCGGTGGTACCTACCCTTGCGGACTCATAAGAGGTCCTACCACCAGTATTTACGCAAATTATAATTTTGCGGGTTTGGTTTTAATTACACGATGTTATTCCTTGACCGTGGTAGTTAATCGTGAACATTTGTTAAGCACGTATTTCTTTAGAAAAATTGGTACCCGCCAGAGAGATTCGAACACCGGTGCATCGCTATATACAAATGCATCGGACGTCTTATCCTTTAGGACAGGACGACTAGAATTACTGGTGATACGGTGTATGTATTGTAAGATTGCACACTTAGGGCTTAAGGTACAGGCAGTCAGTGTCTTTGTGATGTAATCACGAATAAAAAAGCTTGGACACCAAGTGTGTCCAGAGCTTTTTCACTCATGGGTGCAAAATAAAAGAACTAAAATTATTATACTTTTTTGTCTATGCTCTTTCTATAGTGCCAAGACACTAGACCAAGATACCCTAGGAGTCCGTCTTTATTTCGCCAAAATATAATTGACCTTCCTAATTATCTTTGTGCAGGACGACAATGGATTTTTTTTTCAACTTAAAATCAGATATCAATCGATTGCATTTGCTTTTGAATTCATTTCTCCAATAATCTATTGTTACTCCGCCATTGTGTCACAGAACGAATATCTTCAACAATGATTCCTTGTTATAAAACCAATTATTTTTTGTTCGCCTCCATTGTAAAATAACCTAAAGCCTCCCCGCTTTTAGGTTCATATTCGAATGCTTGTAAGAAGTCCAATTAATTTCGTTGGACCTTTCGAAAACGGTTCAATTATTTGCTCTACGGTTGATATTTAGTTAATGTATGAATTAATTTCGGCTCGTTTGAGGTAATTGAAAACGTGTCTTTGTCGCGATGTTCATTTGTTGAAATTAAACAGGACTGCTTTCTGATTTGACGACAAATATTATGCTTTTTGAAGCTTTCGTAACGGAACGATGGATGTTAAGTACGTGATTGTAAGTAATAAGGTCGGTTATATGTGACATAACCTTTAAAAAAAAACGGTGCTTTTTTTCTTTTTTTCCTACCTAAGCTTGTGTGGTAGCCTTGAGAGGCTATTTCAGCTTCACCCTAACGTATAGGTGAGCTTAAGGGGCTCAAACCGGGAGAGTTGCTAACAGTGGCCCTAGCAGAAGCAGTGTTTCGCAGAATCTACCGCCGGGTCGGAAACGCGACCCACGGCACGACGACTTTTGAAGTAACGATCGGATTTTCATAACCATTAATATCTTAAATTAAAAAGTATTGTAAAAAGTAGGTATTTCAATTAATATTTAATTTTAAATATAATATAAAGAGAGAAAGAGATAGAGCTAATAGTCTTTATTGTACACAAAATGAATAAACAATAACAATCATCAAATGGACAAGAATAATTTGGAAACGAATCTCACGCGGTGTATCTGTATCGATTATACACACACATACATACATACATATATGTTTATTAATATACAAATATGAATAATGTAATAATAATTACTATAATTTTAATTATATAATATTAACTAGCTGACCCGGCAGACTTTGTAGTGCCTCAATCGATAAATAAAAGACGTAAACTTTATTTAATTCCGAGAATTTTCTTATTTATCTACCTTTTAAACCTTCCCTGGACTTCCACAAATAATTCAAGATCAAAATTAGCCAAATCGGTCCAGCCGTTCTCGAGTTTTAGCGAGACTAACGAACAGCAATCCATTTTTATATACATACTAGCTGACCCGGCAAACATTGTTTTGCCATATATAAGATTTCTAGGGAATTTCCAGTGTAGAAAAAAAACTAACTTATTGTAAGTGTGTAAGGATGTGGTAAATGAGTGAAAAGAGGTATGTAGTGCTGTGAACGATGAGGGAATATATAATAAAAATAACAAAACCTCATTCAACTCATTATAACAAAAAATAAATGTCCAAATAAAAAAAAAATTGTTAGGGGTGGACAACCCTAATCACTTAGGGATATGAAAAATAGATAGTAGCCGATTCTCAGGCTTACTGAATATACATAAAAAATTTCATGAGAATCGGTCAAGCGGTTTCGGAGGAGTATGGGAACGAACATTGTGACACGAGAATTTTATATATTAGATATAGATAGATTAATTAAAATAAAAGTATTTTTGATAATTTTAAACATCTGTTTAAAACTTCATACGGAATACTTGCTCACGTCTAAAGGATTATCTTTATATCGCGTATTATAATTAGATTTTTAGACCACGAATATCAAACGGCAATTTACAATTTGCCATTAGAATTACGGGCTTGACGTAATTTCCCGCTCGTATTCGTTTTGGCGCCAAAACGAATTCAATATGGCCGACACCGCGTCTCGATCTAATGAAATGGCGTCGAGATTACGGGGCCTAATTGACTTTATAAGATCTCGTGTTTTCCTTTATCGCCACTGAAACATGTGTAAGCAGACCGGCTCGAAAAAACAAAAATAGGGTTCTGTTCTGCCTATAGACAGACGGTAACACCAAAAAATATTATTCAAATCGAAGTGCTGACATTAAACAAAATATGTTGCTGAAATGTAGTTGAAGTCAACGTGGCCTAACGGTTAAGACGTCCAGTGCATTCGTGTTGAGCGATGCACCGGTGTTCGAATCTCAGGCGGGTACCAATTTTTCTAATGAAATACGTACTCAACAAATGTTCACGATTGATTTCCACGGTGAAGGAATAACATCGTGTAATAAAAATCAAACCCGCAAAATTATAATTTGCGTAATTACCGGTGGTAGGACCTCTTATGAGTCCGCACGGGTAGGTACCACCGCTCCGCATTTTTCTGTCGTGAAGCAGTAATGCGTTTCGGTTTAAAGGGTGAGGCAGCCGTTGTAACTATACCTACTTGAGACCTTAGAACTTATATCTAAAGGTGGGTGGCGCATTTACGTTGTAGATGTCTATGGGCTCCAGTAACCACTTAACACCAGGTGGGCTGTGATATCGACCACCCATCTAAACAATAAAAAAAAATTACAGTACCTATCCAAAGACTTTTACTGATTGCTGAAAATGAAGAAGAAACCACTGAAATGTCTTAAACTGTTCCAGATATTTTAGCCAATTCGCTTTTTTACAAGTTTCTTCTTAAATATATATCAAATATCATAGGTGAACTATAAATATAAAAATAGTGAAGTGAATTTGTGACTTTACTACAGGCTCATAAGGACTCGCATCCAGGGCCGTAAAACATTAAAAAAAAAGTTATTCAAATCACGATGTCGATAGCTTCTAATAACTGTTACTATTTAAGACATAAGTATACTAAAAATGCCTACTTATTAATAATAATAATAAACAAGGTGTCATTTGAGTCATTCTTAGTTTCACTACCTAGTAAAAGCTGATCTAGTCAATCAGAGGGATTGTTCTCTGAGAAATTGTTTGAGATGATCCCATCATCTCGTTTTTATCATCGCATCGCCCGCCACCTGAGTAGAGTTCATCCATACTACCTGGAGCCACTGCGTTCATCCACAGTGCATTTCCAGAGGTCTTTTTAACACGTACTATCCGGCTTTGGACTGAGCTCCCCTTTACGGTATTTCCCGTGCGCTATGACATGTCCTTCTTCAAATGAGGCTTGTGGAGCGTACTCAAGGGTAGACAGCGGCTTGGCTCTGCCCCTGGCATTGCTAAAGACCATGGGCGACGGTAACCACTCACCATCCGGTGGTCCGTATGCTCGTCTGCCTACAAAGCCTACAAAAAACATCAAGAAATGTAATCACGGAATGCTAGAAAATCTGACTGGAGCATTTTATTTTTTTAATAATCTCACAGGAAAACGCATCCGTCTTATTTAAGGTTCGATGTCAATTCTTCAAGATAATGTTATGATTGATTATTATTAGATAATGAAATTTAGAGCCCCATATTTTTAGTCAGTCATCGATTAAATAATTACAATATAAAATTCAATATGTTAAAATTTGTGCAATTTTCGGTTTGCTTTGTGGCAACACTGTTGGTGGGGTCGATGACCGACGGGAAAAGCAAAACGCGGTTTGGCCGGGACTCTCTAATCCGGACTGACCGATAAGTTTGTAAAAGTGTCATTACGAATAATACAGTACCGAATTAAGTAAACTAGCGCAGTTGATATTTCTATTCCTAGCTGGTGGAAGTATATTTTACCCTATGGGAGTATGATGTATAGTCTGAGATCCACGTCGTAGTTAAATTCGAATCCATATTTGTTGTTATTATTAGCATATATCACCTTTTCAGCATATTTTATTTTTATACTAGTTTATACTATGTTCTAAGTCTGTATACACGTACCTAGCCTTCATTCCCGCATTGAACCAAAGGGAAACTGGGGTGACTGAAAATCAGCGCTGCTCGATTTATCGACCTTGAACAGCATTAGCTGAGCCACCTCCTTTTGCCTTTTTCTCTTTTTGTTATTTTCTTTTATTTGTGTTTTATTTTATTTTATTTTATGTGAAAGGCAATAAATAATTTTATTATTTTTAGTAGTAGGTGAGCGAGTAGGTGAGCTCTCGAGGCTCAAACCTGACGATGTTGCTAACACGAACCCTAGCAAGAGCCGTGCTTCGCAGAATCTACCACCGGATCGGAAACGCGACTCACTGAGAAGATCCGGCGAGAAACTCAGTGGGCTGTGTCTGAGGGTTAATTTACTCTCCGAGCCCTTCGCCGCAAGCGATGGGTTCGACGACAACGACCATTTGTGAGATTACACCAACTTGGACGTATTGACTCAAATGCCTTTGACATTGACGTTTGAGGCGAAACGAAGGCTCTGTAACGTAGGCAGTATGGGTACAGCTGCCCGTCAGGCCTCTCAGACAATTTCGGTGGTGTCCGGATATCCCGCTCGGTCAAAACCACCCAGCCCGGTCGAGACGCAATACACCGTCAACCGGTCGCCCTTAAGAGATTTTTTTTTTTTTTTTTTTATGATTGGGAGATTACTGGTGGCCCGGAGGCCCCTCCAGCTTCACCAGGACAGGTGGGCGAGCAAAGGCTCAGCCAGGAGGGGTGGGATTTGCTAACAACTGCCCGAGCGCCTCCGAAGGAGACCTAACAACTCAAGAGCAGTTGCTTCGCGAATGAATCTACTACCGGATCGGAATCGCGACCCACTGAGAAGATCCGGGGAGAAACTCAGCGGGCTGATGCATGGGTTAGGCTGCACGTCGACCTCTTTGTCGAGTTCGACGAGTACGGTTACCGGGGTTCCTCAGCCTGCTCCTAGTGTTAGAGCTGAAGGTATCTAATGCAAGAGTTATTGGATCTGATGGATCCGTAAGGACGTGTCTAGGGCGACGACGGTGACTTGCTCCTGCGTGATCAGGATTCGNGCCGTCCGTATTCATGCATTTGTTTTGCTCGCCCGCCGCATCGCGCGATTCGCTCGGTACATTTCGCCGGTCGCTTCGCCGGTCGCCGGTGCGCGTGGCTTGTTAGGTACATTTCTATGCGCTTGTTTTAGTCGCTAGACGCTTCGCCGTTCGCACCGCGCGAATATTCGCATCGGCGAATGTCCCGTGGCCAGGCTGTTAGGGTACCACTCCAAGGAACTTCGTTCCAATGATTACAATATAAAATTCAATATGTTAAAATTAGTGCAATTTTCGGTTTGCCTTGTGGCAACACTGTTGGTGGGGTCGATGACCGGCGGGAAAAACAAAACGCGGTTTGGCCGGGGTCTAATCAGGACTGACCGATAAGTTTGTAAAAGTGTCATTACGAATAATACAGTACCGAATTAAGTAAACTACCGCAGTCGATATTTCTATTCCTTTGGGAGTATAGTGTATGGTCTGAAATATCGACAACAGACCACGTCGAAGTAAATTAGAATCCTTATTTGTTGTTATTATCATTTTTATGAATATACAGCACGTTATATGGTAAAGGCCATCGGTAATGACAGAAGCCAACCAGCGGAAAATCATCGAACGTGTTAGAACTATCACCTGTTTACCAATTAATCAATCATCATGGCATTTGGCATTCACTTTTGCCTTTCGTGTTTTTTTTTCCACCTAAGCTGGTAGCCTTGAGAGGCTATGCCAGCGTAACCGAGCGAGTAGGTGAGCGCACGAGGCTCAACCCTGACGTTGTTGCTAACTATAACCCTAGCAAGAGCAGTGCTTCGCAAAATCTACCACCGGATCGGAAATGCGACCCATTAAGAAGATCTGGCGAGGAACTCAGTAGGCTTTGTCTGTGGGTCAATATACTCGCCGAGCCTTTCGTCGCAAGCGACGGGTTCGACGACAACGACCTTTCGTGAGATTGCACCAACTTGCTCTCTTTACTAGTGGTAGGACCTCTTGTGAGTCCGCACGGGTAGGTACCACCACCCTGCCTATTTCTGCCGTAAAGCAGTAATGCGTTTCGGTTTGAAGGGTGGGGCAGCCGTTGTAACTATACTTGAAACTTTAGAACTTATATCTCAAGGTGGGTGGCGCATTTACTTTGTGGATGTCTATAGGCTCCAGTAATCACTTAACACCAGGTGGGCTGTGCGCTCGTCCACCCATCTAAGCAATAAAAAATGCACGTATTTACTCAACTGCCTTTGACATTGACGTTTGAGGCGAAACGAAGGCTCTGTAACGTAGGCAGTATCGGTACAGCTGCCCGTCAGGCCTCTCAGACAATTTCAGTGGTGTCCGGATATCCCGTTCGGTCAGAACCACCCTGCCGGGTCGAGACGCGTCCGCACCGTCAACCGGTCGGCCTTAAGAGGTCTGTCTCTTCAGCACAATGCGTTATAATGATATCTTTGAATCCGACTCTGTACTAGTTTTGAACTAAATTCCCAGAACCGGAAACTGATATACGTAACATACATTTCAATATTGAAATATGTAGTTATCGTATACCTATATATTAATACGTGAAGCAAAAACTTTATATCCCTTTTTACGAAAATTGCGCGGACGGAGGAGTATAAAATTTCCCACACTTATAGAGAGTATAGTGAAGGAGTGCAAAATGCTATTTTTTTATATTATCCATAAAAAATACATTAAATCAATAAAAAAAACATAACACACACTACCATGTGTTTGACACACATATGTATACGTACTATTTGTTTATTGTCAAACTTTTCTTATTGCTTATAGTCTGTGGTCAAATTGAGAATAGATTAAATATTGTTTGTCTTTGTTAATATTTTTTATAGTGTAGTCTTGGCGAAATCTGTGAATATAGAAGTATAGTCTTTGATAATAGAATCATAATATTGTACAAACTTATCATTTCAATTAATTATAGTCAAATTTCGACTACTGTGGGACCACTAGTCAAGATAAAAAGGGAATCGAATTTAACGAAGAATGAGTATCTATATATTAATACGTGAAGCAAAAACTTTGTATCCCTTTTTACGAAAATGCGCGGACGGAGGAGTATGAAATTTTCCACACTTATAGAGAATATAGAGAAGAAGTGCACAATGCTAATATTTTTTAAAAATAAGGCATAAAAGATACATTAAATTTGATTAAATCAATAAAGAAAACATTACACACACTACATACCAGGTATTTGACGCACACACGCATGCATACTATTTATTGTCAAACTTTTGTTCTTGACGTCTGTTGTCAAATTGAGAATAGATTAAATATTGTTTGTCTTTGTTAATATTTTTTATAGTGTAGTCTTGGCGAAATTTGTGATTATAGAAATAGAAAAAATACAATCATAATAGTGTACAAACTTACAATTCCAATTAATTATAGTCGAATTTCGACTACTGCGGGACCTCTAGTCTTAATTGATCGCTGACGCTAAGTACACTTACATTTTCACCGTTAAAATACGTTCCTTTATTCCAGTGATCCCTTAATACAGTGATCCCGGATATGGCGTGACAAATGACTTTAAAAACGAAGATGGAGATTTTTTGGTGTCCTTCAAGCGCGATCATACGTTTTTCTGTTCAGCCTATCATTTATGAAGCTTAATATTGATTTATTGAGGTGATCAGTAAATTCAGCTTTTAACGAGAAACAGGGGTTCTGTATTACTATTTATTATTATCTCACTTAGCATAGGTCTGCGTCTATAACATACAAGCATGAAATCTAAATCTCAACTGTATTAACGGCTGTGCGACCCTTCAAACCCTTGACTGCATTACGGCCAGAGTAAACAGCATGTTAGTACTACACATAAACAATATATATATAAAAATGAATTGCTGTTTGTTAGTCTCGCTAAAACTCGAGAACGGCTGGACCTATTAATATGAAAATGCTCGGAATTAAATAAAAATAACAATTTTGTTTTTCCTTTGATGTGTTCCCCGTCGGACGGATTCCTTTTGTTTGTTTTAAGTTTATTTTGTACAAAAGTTTAGGTCTTTTATTTATCAATTTAGGCACTACGAAGTCTGCCGGGTCAGCTAGTAAACAATAAAAAGTAATTTCTTGCCCTTCAATCAGAAAACACTAAGAATTTTAAGGTAAATAAAAATTCAAGGCTTAATGAGGTAACTCAAGTGATGCTGAGATGATCCAGAATGGATAGAACAGCGCTGATTTCCGTTTTCTCTTGATATCGTGCGAAATTTAAAACTAAATAATCTCACACGATGATATAAACTAAAACATAAGCTCAGCCCACCGCTAGCATTTACATAAGCTTATAAATTTTGATCTGTTTTGTATTATAAACAGTATTATTCCATCATCGTGCATTCATGAATATCAATAATAGTACAACAATAACTGGGTCAATACAATAATAATAAACACTTCGGACCAATACTATAGCAGTACGATAATATTATATTATTATAATTTATGTCCGAAATCCAGGATGCTGACGTATTTCCCGATAGTTGGGGAATACTTTTTTCCAAAATAATGTTATTTTTAGCTAAATAATTTTAATAACATTTTTTGTGTTAACGAGTCAGGTGTTTTGATGCAAACTGTAAGCCTGACTTTTGAATTGAATGGAATAAATAAATAAATTAATTAATTAACAAAGATCTTCAACACTTTCATGAAACTATTGATTTCAATCTGAAAGTTCTTAAGAATAATATTACGCAGCCACCGTGAAATCTAGAAGTGTCCTTAAATAGAAGGCTGAGTACGGTCAAGAATCTACTAAGGATGTGTTATCTACTATTCTAAGAACAATGTGGAATGAAGGAAAAGTAATGCCTATTGTAAATTAGTATTAAGAGACGTCAAAAGGTTTCTCATCATTGAAGTAGAAAAGTCAGAAGCTGCGTTACTTGCTTTTTTTTATTACTTAGATGGGTGGACGAGCTCACAGCCCACCTGGTGTCAAGTGGTTACTGGAGCCCATAGACATCTACAACGTAAATGCGCCACCTATCTTGAGATATAAGTTCCAATGTCTCAGTATAGTTACAACGGCTGCCCCGCCCTTCAAACCGAAACGCATTACTGCTTCACGGCAGAATTAGGCAGGGTGGTGGTACCTACCTGCGCGGATTCACAAGAGGTCCTACCTGCTTGCCGTCCTCACCTAGGCAATGAATTACGCAGACAACGCGACGTCAGATTCTGCTCAGGAAAAATTACGGGACACATTGTTAGTGCGAGTAAGTAACGTCAGAAAACATCTCGGATAATATAATAGTTTTCCATCAAGAAATTCATAGGTATAAACGATGTGCCAAAATGCAAGCGGTCCTTAGATATGAAGAGTAGATGGTAGGGAGATACAGTGCCTCGATAGCCAGCCATGTGTGCTTGGGGTGAATGCAAGTCTGGTTGTAGTTTTGACCGCGGAAAGTTAGGGGACCTTGCTTGGGTTCTGTAACGGTCGGGGATCGGGCGCCGGGCGAGAGCACAGGGGTCGTTCAATAAATGGGTTTGTACAATCTTCCGGCCTGGTCTTCACTGTCTTCGGCTAGCGAGTCTCTGATACTTCGCCGTTCCTTAAGCGCGATTTATACCGTGGGAGTTTCGAGCTACGGTGTAAGAAAAAAGGGGGTCCAAAATGTTTCAAGGATTGAGATACCAGAGGATTGTCTTCAAGCCAGTTATAGATGATCACGTGCACCAAAAAAGCTGATACGAAGGCCACGATTACAACAAATTCATAAAGACTTCATATTTTTATCTAAACTCTGAATACCATTTTTGATAACGCAAATAATAATTACAGCTTTAATTATTTTGAAACAGTACACTGTAATCAGACATATAAATATACAGAGTCTATCGAGAAACTTGTTGTTCAGGGTAGGGAAAATGGACTGATCAGGTGAAAGACCTTACTGAAACCCCACTTAATGCGTGCGCCAAGCCTCAGTTCACAATTACGGAAAACATCTGTCAAGGCTTTAATAAGCAAGAATTCTAAATAACCACGACTGCTCTGCCAAGAGCAACTGACTATGATGATGATGATGATGATATTGTAACAAACGCTATTTGGGCGATGACAGAACCAGGTCTCGGACAGATCACCAATGGACCGTGAAAATAGCCATATGATAAAGTATGGTACATAGGAAGACATGTGAGCTATAAACATAATTCGACGCTTGAAAGGCAAACGTGACTAAGCGACAATGCGTGAACTTTACAGTAGACTAATTTAAAGTTGAAATACCTGAAAATAAATTCTATTTTACCGAATCTAGCTGTAGGATTTAAATGATTTTAATAGACCTAGAAATATATTTTTTTTGCGCATCGAATATGGTTATTGCCTATCATTTATGTACAAAGCAGTTATTGTCGCTTAGTCACGTTTGCCTTTCAAGCGTCGATTATGTATACTGAACGGCCAACGTCTCCGGCTACCTCGAAATAAGCAAATAGAGTAAACAGAACCTAGCTCTGTATATTTAGCTCGACCTCTAGGTGTGACTTCAGAAAATGATTCACGTTTGTATCAGGGCGCGGTTTTATTAATGTACACTATACACATCACGGCATTAGCGGAGAAGCTTCGTGTTACTTGACAACAAAACAGACTTCTATGGATACATAAAATATCATATCTGTGCTATCTGTGTTCCTGTCTCATTCCTTTTTGACTTCTACACTTTTTAAATTTATAATTAAGTAATACTAATTTGATAATTCGGATGCCGAATCTTTTGGCTATACTTTCGAGATGAATTAATTTTAAATTAAAGTTTTTACTGATGGTAGGACCTCTTGTAAGTCCGCGCGAGTAGATACCACCACCCTGCCTATTTCTTCCGTGCGTTTCGGTTTGAAGGTCGAGGCAGCCACTATAACTATACTGAGACCTTGAAACTTATATCTCAAGGTGGGTGGCGCATTTACATTGTAGATGTCTATGGGCTCCAGTAACCACTTAACACCGAGTGGGCTGTGAGCTCGTCCATCCATCTAAGCAATAAAAAAATAAAAATTGCACTGATTAGATTGGACACGTGTCAATGACCGGGTCTGCCTTTAGCTATCACCACACTATTCGCAAATGGAGCTGTGGCGGGTAGTCATAAGTGCTACATGTTAGACTGCAATCTCGGACAGTCTTGTGGTTACATATTCGTATGGTTTTGGCTAAGACAGTGCGGATAGCATTTATGCTATCTCCAGTAAACTCTCGAGAAGTACGCGATCTATTGTCAGATAGCGGAAACACAATCGAAAATACTCGACTTGTGGGGAATGTTCTCGATAATCCTAGGAATGTCGTATCGACTATAAAAGCGTTACAGAGATGGCACGCAGTTAGTTAGAATTCAGAGATAAGTTCACAGCTCGCGTACTAAATAGTCACTAAAACCGCCACAGCTTAACTAGAGGTCGAAATCTGAATTTTATTTTACAACACATGATACGTATTGGCCTTGGTAAGCTTATTAGTACTGTTACGCGCTAGAGCTCGGGATAAATAAAATTCCACCAAAGTAAAACTAAAAACTGTATTCAATACTTAGAACAGTTGAAACACTTCACAAACACTTTCAAATTCTCAATTCGCTTCTTTCGCTTCGCTTCAGGTGATCCGTTCGATATTTCGCTTCGAGGAGGTCGGATTACTGACTGACTGCGTGCCATCTCTACAATGCTTTTATAGCCGATACCTCATCCCTAGAATTATCGAGAATATTCCACACATCTCTAGTAGTAGTTTCCGCTATCTTACAATAGATGGCGTTGTACTTCTAGAGCGTTCTAGGTGCTACTAGATCCATCGATATTCGTTCGACTATTCGGCGATAGATGGCGTTACTCTTATCGGCGTAACAGTACTATAGTAATGTACCATCACAGTTGTACCTTGCTTTCCTCTATTTGTACTTTGATCCTGGGAATAAAGCCGTTTATCAAACATCAGTAACGACACCCCGTACATAATGTATTCGTTTTGTAATCATTCCTCGATTTGCACAAAAGCAATAAAACATGAATTGTGTCGGCAGATAAGGAAGGCGAATCGTAACGTTATTTTTCTTTATTATTTGGAAACCGACCAAATAATATACGTTGGCCTAAATCCAAATATGGGAGCGAAATAAATGCCTTCAGTTACAAATATTTATATTCGATGGAAAGTTGAAATGAACAAAATTAATTTAATGTTTCGACTCATCGTGACATGAAGTAGTCTTAAGGCGAATTTCAAAATAGCATATCTACTTTAAACAATAAAAATAAACACCCTTTAATAATGAATTCAACTAACAATTAATATAAGAGCAAATATGTGTTTCGGTTTAAAGGGTGGGGCAGCCGCTGTAATTATACTGAGACCTTAGAACTCCTATCTCGAGGTGTGTGGCGGCATTTATGTTATAGATGTCTATCGGCCCCAGTAACCACTTAACAGCAGGTGGGCTGTGAGCTCGTCCACTGACGTCCACCCATCTATGTAATAAAAATGAATAAAGAAGAATATACAAAATTATAGTATCGTAATTGATCCTTCATGCGTGTGCAATTTTTCATATAAATCGAACGTACTCAAGTCGGTATAAGAAAAAAACGTTCAAAGATTCCGTTGTGTACAAGCTAACATAGATACATTCTTCTTCTTCTTCTTCGGACGCTCTTGTCAGAGTGGTCGCGGTTGCGCTGAAGATGTACAAACAGAAGCATTCGTTAAGTCGCCCATGCTCCTGAGGGTTGCCTTACTGGCGATGCGCTACCAGATCTGGCGGTTCGATACTTTTCAAGTACATTGGACTATGGTGAACTCAGTTGCTTTCTTTATTAGGTCAGTCCAGCGGATTGGTGGTCGGTCGCGTGATCTCTAGCCTTCCATCCAACCTTAAGTAAGAGGGGTCGTCGTCTTTTACCTAAGCTGATAGTCTTGAGAAGCTATGTCAGCGTAACCCTAACGTGTAGGTGACCTTCGGGGCTCAAACCTGGAGGCGTTGCTAACGCTAGCCCTAGCAAGAGCAGTGCTTCGCAGAATCTACCCGGTGGTAGATCGAAAACGACATTAAGAAGATCTGGCGATAAACAACGTGTTCAATATAATTTTAGGACTACTATTACGCTATTAAAATTATTATTATTATAAAACCTGCTTGCATTATAATAATAAATAGAATGTAAAAAACAAGCTATTTTTTTTTTTTTTTTT